>CM060184.1:17500-25000 GCA_030549335.1 Pontederia crassipes | reverse complement strand
GTCCCAATGTGCGTGCTCCAACTCGAACCCTTCTCAGAAGATCGGGGTCGGCCGGCGGTGTGCCCCCTTCCCTTTCGAGAGGGGGGCTCCCGCCCGTCAGCTTCCTTGCGCCTTTCGGGTTTCCGCGCCCGTCGACTCGCGCGCATGTCAGACTTCTTGGTCTGTGTTTCAAGATGGGCCGGATGGGGAGCCCGCTGGCCGGCGCACGGGGCACGCGGGTGCCCTTGTGGGGAACACCGCGAGGGCGTGCACTGCTTCCTCGGCCGCGCCGATAACGTCTCCACAGGCGGGATCATCCGCCCGGGCTTCGGTCGTCGGCGCGGCCCGCGTCGGACCGCGGCCCGAGCCGAGCGGCGGATCGGCTAGGCCGTCCCGGGTCTGGCCGGGCCGCATCGTCGGCCCCCATCCGCTTCCCTCCTGGCAATTTCAAGCACTTTTTGACTCTCTTTTCAAAGTCCTTTTCATCTTTCCCTCGCGGTACTTGTTCTCTATCGGTCTCTCGCCCATATTTAGCCTTGGACGGGATTCACCGCCCGATTGGGACTGCATTCCCAAACAACCCGACTCGCCGAGGGCGCCTCATGGTGCGGCAGGGTCCGGGCCGGACGGGGCTCTCACCCTCTCCGGCGCCCCCTTCTAGGGGACTTGGACCCGGTCTGTCACTGAGGACGCTTCTGCAGACTACAATTCGGACGGCGGGGCCATCCGATTCTCAAGCTAGGCTCTTCCTAGTTCGCTCGTCGTTACTAGGGGAATCCTCGTAAGTTTCTTCTCCTCCGCTTATTTATATGCTTAAATTCGGTGGGTGGTCCCGCCTGGCCTGGGGTCACAGTCCGAGCGGCCATCGCGTTCGCCTCCGCGAAGGGGAGGGGGATGGACGGCATCGCGCGGGGCTGGGTTCCTCGTGGGCGCAGCCGACCGGCGGGTGCGACGTCAGGGGCTGCCGCTCTACGATCGGGGACCGATCGAGGAGGCATCCACCACGCGTCGCGTCCGGCTCTGCCGGCGTCCTGTCTCTTGGGCCCGCCGCGCGCGTGTCACGGGGTCATTCTCGGACACTAGACCACGTGCGGCGACTAGGCGGATAGGCACCTAGCCAAGCCTGTTTTGAGTTTGCAGCGAAAGTTTTATGGTCGAGACGACTTTGCCGAGAGTCGCTCTTATAGGCATTCAATCACGGACATGACTAGAGTGTTGGACTACTCGTCACGAGACCGTGGCATTAGCGCGTTGCGGCACTAATGTAGGCGCTTGGGCGCTTAAAGTCCGAAGGGGCGACGAAGGGACCACGGGACGCCACGAAGGGACACCGATGTGGGTTGCCACCCCACGCTCAAGGCCATGACACTAGAATTAAAGGAAAGCTTACTTGTATTAAATATGATGAAACATAACATACAATTGGGCCTCGGAAGGCACTAGTGAACTCCTCCCAATGTACCGTAGGTATAGGAGTCTTGTTACATATTGAAGATGCAAAAGACGTACCCTACGGGAACGTCACCTACTTGGCCATTCATAAGGATGGCCTTACAAGATAAATGCCCTAAGGGCGGATAACTTGGTACTCCGCAATATTACGCAGTGCGGGGCGGCTGCATGTGTTCCATGTTTTCGGCGCTGAGCGGCCGAGGGCTATAAGTTGAGCGGCATTGGTGCCGCGAGGCTTCACGCTTCGTGTCACAGGAAACGCCCCGTGACATTCTCCCCCACCAAAGTCGGCGACGCCCCCGACGCCGTTGTCCGGGCTTCCTCGGGGCCTTCGTCTTGAGTCTTGACTTCGCTTGTCTCGTTCAATTCTGCCTTCTTTGCCTTGACTTCAACTTCACCAGCATCACGCAACGCCAGGAATGCCCGCTCCTTGGGGTCTCGCTGAGGACTCCTCCCTCAGGCCTGCTTCGCTCGTTGATCCTTCGTCCAATCCGGGGTCATCACTTGTGCAGCGCCAGTGGAGTCCGCCATGTGCGGTCTGACTTCATCAAGCAACTATCCGTCCATCAAGTCTCTGTTGGCTTCACTTCTCTTCGACTTGCGCAGCGTCAACTTGTGTGGTTTGGCTTCTTTGGGGGTGAAACAACTCTTGTATGCCTTCAGGAATAGCGCGGAGAAGAGTTGTCTCAGGGTCGTGTAGAACACGATGAAGAGTCTCGCCATTCGACCTGCATGACTTGACTCGATGCCTTCATGTTGCGGATGGCCACAGCATAAGGTCTTCCTTCCGTCGAATGCGAAGTACAGGACCATCTCACCCTTGATGATCATTCTTGAATTTCGACGGTTTGAAACAGCACAAGCTCTCCGATGTCGATGCTTGTATCTTGTCTGCTTCGAGTGCTTGGGGTCGCTATGATGAGCGACGAGAGTCTTCCCACGGATACTTTGGGACGCTTCAGGTCTCTTAGTGGCTTGACTCAACGTCTCTATGTTGCAGATGATTGCAACGTAGAGTCTTCCATACCTCTGCCGAACGAAAAGCGCAGGACCACCTCCTCCTTGGTGATCACCTGATGTTTCGGCAGTCTTGAGGCGGGACAAGGTTCTCTGATATGACAATCCATGCCTTGTCCATCTAAGTCGCCATAGTGGGCGACGAGAGTCTCCCCACGTTTCCTTGTGGTTCAACTCGCTGTCCCCAAGTTGCAGATGGCTGCAACGTTGAGTCCTTCATCCGCCGAGCCTTGAAAACAGTTCCACCTTCCCCTTGGTGGACAAGAGATACCTCGACGGTTTGAGGTGGAGCAAGGTTCTTTGGTATAACATTTCACACCTTGTCCACTCCCAGTCGCTATAGTGAGCGACGATGAGGGTCTCCCCACATGTGCCTGTGGTTCGACTCTCTTCTCCTGCTCCGATGGGCGATCTTTATCTTCGGCATGAGTAGCTTCCTCCTTGCGACTTGAGCTTCTCTCCCCCACCATTGCCCTTGCCCAAGGGCTTTGGTGGTATGGCACTTGACTTGATTGACTTGGCAGCGTCGACTAGTGAGCGGAGGTTGGACGATCCGGTCGTTCCAACTCCTTCATAGTCCAAAGCTTCTGACCCCTCTGCTTGAAGAGCGCCAACACTGGGTCTTCATCCTCCTAGGAACACTGTAGGCGGAGCTCGGTGATTCCTTTCACTTCCTCCTTCAACATGCCCATCTGGCCGATGCTGAACAATGCGATCTTGACCTCCAGTCCCAACTTGTCAGGGCCTGCATAATTGATGAACTGCCAATTCTTCCGTCCCATGTCTGGGATGCATGTTTGCCATATTCTACCTTGTCGCGATGGCAATGCCATCCTGAGTTTGCCACATCTTGCAGGGTTCTTGGGATATGTCTTCTTCCGATTCTGGGACCTCCTTTGAAGCTTTGACAATCCCTTTGGGGTATGGACGGGGCGAGATCGTTGTGCTCATTCACGAAGAGGATGCACCTTAGATGCTCGTCCGTCCGCACCTTGGACAAAGTAATGTCACTGTGCTTGTCATCCTAGATCATGCACCTTTGACATACTCGTCCACCGAGCGGCTTGACCCTTGCGACAGAGTAGCCGTTCCGGGCCTTCACTAATCCGGGTGGATGCTTGTGAAGACGCTCCGCTTAGATAAGCGGACTGCGGTTGGTGAACTCGTGGCATGAGCTCCCAACATTACCTCCATCTCCATTCGAAGGGACGACATCGCCAATGTGTCCTTCAAAAGCTTCGCATTGCGATCCTCGGAGGCCGCTTCGATTACTCGAGGCGATGTCCGAAAGGAAAGGGCACTCCTTCCTTCGGTTGGCGGCTGAACGCTTGACAGCAGCATGCATGGTTCGCCGATGCTCGACGCTCAGACCATTTGCCAAATTGGTCGCTGAGTTGAGACGTCGATTTGCGTTGGCATGTATCAAGTTCGTCCCACTCCTTGATGGATGGCATCGCGCCGCTTGCGGGGCGACACTTGACGAGGCAGGCAAGGCTGACAGCTCGTCCACGAGTGTTTGCAAGTAATCAACGCTTTGCTCCATTCCTGAAAGTAATCGTGGCGTGGCAGGCGATCTACGGCACGACAAGATGCTTGTGATTGATGCTCCTTGGCCGAAGGGATGATATTCTTTGGCCGCAAGGGGACCATGAACCTTGATATTTGTCTTTAAGCCAACTTCTCCCGTGAAGCGGTTGTGCACTTCACGTTGCATGACTGGGCATGCGATGCGACGTCACGAAATACCGAGCAGCGCCAGGTCGTCATGATAGTGCATGACCGACAGTCCCTGAATGTGACACGGGTCCTCCGAGTTACACGACACTCGTGTAAGCGATCTCATGATATGAGCAGCGCAAGACCATCATGCGGAGCATATGGCCACTCTTTGACGCAGCGCGACACTTCAGGATTTCCGACTGTATACCTGGGGTGGTTGATCTGCTCGAGTGAGCGACGCATGACCGTCCCGGTTAGGCGGGGTGATCAATCCGCCATCATGATGCATGACGGACGTTCCTTGACACGACACGGGTGTATGAGGAACATGCTGCGGGGCACGACTGGGCGTGCGGCGAGGAAGCTTGCCATGCATTCCTCGTTGGCGTCCATGATCAAAGACCATGGTACCAGTGCGCCTGGGCGTGATGGAGTATTTGAGCGGAAGCACATTTCCTACGCCAGGGCACGTTGCGACGACACAAGCGAGTCATCGTCGCTGGGTAATCCGAGCAGGAAGAACTGCTCTGATACCACTTGTCACGGGGTCATTCTCGGACACTAGACCACGTGCGGCGACTAGGCGGATAGGCACCTAGCCAAGCCTGTTTTGAGTTTGCAGCGGAAGTTTTATGGTCGAGACGACTTTGCCGAGAGTCGCTCTTATAGGCATTCAATCACGGACATGACTAGACTGTTGGACTACTCGTCACGAGACCGTGGCATTAGCGCGTTGCGGCACTAATGTAGGCGCTTGGGCGCTTAAAGTCCGAAGGGGCGACGAAGGGACCACGGGACGCCACGAAGGGACACCGATGTGGGTTGCCACCCCACGCTCAAGGCCATGACACTAGAATTAAAGGAAAGCTTACTTGTATTAAATATGATGAAACATAACATACAATTGGGCCTCGGAAGGCACTAGTGAACTCCTCCCAATGTACCGTAGGTATAGGAGTCTTGTTACATATTGAAGATGCAAAAGACGTACCCTACGGGAACGTCACCTACTTGGCCATTCATAAGGACGGCCTTACAAGATAAATGCCCTAAGGGCGGATAACTTGGTACTCCGTAATATTACGCAGTGCGGGGCGGCTGCATGTGTTCCATGTTTTCGGCGCTGAGCGGCCGAGGGCTATAAGTTGAGCGGCATTGGTGCCGCGAGGCTTCACGCTTCGTGTCACAGGAAACGCCCCGTGACATTCTCCCCCACCAAAGTCGGCGACGCCCCCGACGCCGTTGTCCGGGCTTCCTCGGGGCCTTCGTCTTGAGTCTTGACTTCGCTTGTCTCGTTCAATTCTGCCTTCTTTGCCTTGACTTCAACTTCACCAGCATCACGCAACGCCAGGAATGCCCGCTCCTTGGGGTCTCGCTGAGGACTCCTCCCTCAGGCCTGCTTCGCTCGTTGATCCTTCGTCCAATCCGGGGTCATCACTTGTGCAGCGCCAGTGGAGTCCGCCATGTGCGGTCTGACTTCATCAAGCAACTATCCGTCCATCAAGTCTCTGTTGGCTTCACTTCTCTTCGACTTGCGCAGCGTCAACTTGTGTGGTTTGGCTTCTTTGGGGGTGAAACAACTCTTGTATGCCTTCAGGAATAGCGCGGAGAAGAGTTGTCTCAGGGTCGTGTAGAACACGATGAAGAGTCTCGCCATTCGACCTGCATGACTTGACTCGATGCCTTCATGTTGCGGATGGCCACAGCATAAGGTCTTCCTTCCGTCGAATGCGAAGTACAGGACCATCTCACCCTTGATGATCATTCTTGAATTTCGACGGTTTGAAACAGCACAAGCTCTCCGATGTCGATGCTTGTATCTTGTCTGCTTCGAGTGCTTGGGGTCGCTATGATGAGTGACGAGAGTCTTCCCACGGATACTTTGGGACGCTTCAGGTCTCTTAGTGGCTTGACTCAACGTCTCTATGTTGCAGATGATTGCAACGTAGAGTCTTCCATACCTCTGCCGAACGAAAAGCGCAGGACCACCTCCTCCTTGGTGATCACCTGATGTTTCGGCAGTCTTGAGGCGGGACAAGGTTCTCTGATATGACAATCCATGCCTTGTCCATCTAAGTCGCCATAGTGGGCGACGAGAGTCTCCCCACGTTTCCTTGTGGTTCAACTCGCTGTCCCCAAGTTGCAGATGGCTGCAACGTTGAGTCCTTCATCCGCCGAGCCTTGAAAACAGTTCCACCTTCCCCTTGGTGGACAAGAGATACCTCGACGGTTTGAGGTGGAGCAAGGTTCTTTGGTATAACATTTCACACCTTGTCCACTCCCAGTCGCTATAGTGAGCGACGATGAGGGTCTCCCCACATGTGCCTGTGGTTCGACTCTCTTCTCCTGCTCCGATGGGCGATCTTTATCTTCGGCATGAGTAGCTTCCTCCTTGCGACTTGAGCTTCTCTCCCCCACCATTGCCCTTGCCCAAGGGCTTTGGTGGTATGGCACTTGACTTGATTGACTTGGCAGCGTCGACTAGTGAGCGGAGGTTGGACGATCCGGTCGTTCCAACTCCTTCATAGTCCAAAGCTTCTGACCCCTCTGCTTGAAGAGCGCCAACACTGGGTCTTCATCCTCCTAGGAACACTGTAGGCGGAGCTCGGTGATTCCTTTCACTTCCTCCTTCAACATGCCCATCTGGCCGATGCTGAACAATGCGATCTTGACCTCCAGTCCCAACTTGTCAGGGCCTGCATAATTGATGAACTGCCAATTCTTCCGTCCCATGTCTGGGATGCATGTTTGCCATATTCTACCTTGTCGCGATGGCAATGCCATCCTGAGTTTGCCACATCTTGCAGGGTTCTTGGGATATGTCTTCTTCCGATTCTGGGACCTCCTTTGAAGCTTTGACAATCCCTTTGGGGTATGGACGGGGCGAGATCGTTGTGCTCATTCACGAAGAGGATGCACCTTAGATGCTCGTCCGTCCGCACCTTGGACAAAGTAATGTCACTGTGCTTGTCATCCTAGATCATGCACCTTTGACATACTCGTCCACCGAGCGGCTTGACCCTTGCGACAGAGTAGCCGTTCCGGGCCTTCACTAATCCGGGTGGATGCTTGTGAAGACGCTCCGCTTAGATAAGCGGACTGCGGTTGGTGAACTCGTGGCATGAGCTCTCAACATTACCTCCATCTCCATTCGAAGGGACGACATCGCCAATGTGTCCTTCAAAAGCTTCGCATTGCGATCCTCGGAGGCCGCTTCGATTACTCGAGGCGATGTCCGAAAGGAAAGGGCACTCCTTCCTTCGGTTGGCGGCTGAACGCTTGACAGCAGCATGCCAAGGTTCGCCGATGCTCGACGCTCAGACCATTTGCCAA
>CM060184.1:7500-12500 GCA_030549335.1 Pontederia crassipes | reverse complement strand
TGACTCAATGAGTGTAATTTAAGATTTAAATGTGATAATTTATCAAAAGAATATTTATTATATTAATATATATAATAAGTAGAATTTTACGATTTTCGATCTCAACAACATTGGAGGGCGTCGTGGATTAGAATTGAACCTCCCTGCTCTATGTGGTGATACTCTAGAGACTATTTTGCACATTTCCTTTCAATGCCCTGTGGCGCACAGCTTTGATCCTTGTTTCAACACAATCTTAACATTATCTTTTCAATATCTTGAAACCTGGCACCTTGGCTGTTGAATCTACAAGGGAGCCGCCATGGATCAACAGTCAAAAAAACATGGAGATGACTTGGGAAAGGACCTTGGCCGGCCTTCACAATTTCTCTGACGTCCATGCTCTTGAGGTATTTTGCCCCAACCCCCACGAGTCTTCACAAATCAGATGGGAGCCTCCACCCCTACATTGGGTTATGTTCAACTCAGATGACTCCCTCTTGGGAATAGCAATTCGATCTCATGATAGCTCACTCATTTTTGCAAGATTGATGGGGATTTTTACGGAATATGTTATCGAGATAGGCCGAGCTACGCTTGTTGGTCTACTTCGTTGTGTTTCAAGGAGGCTTATGCACGCCCAGATCTACACCAACTCTGAGATTTTGATCAAGATCATTCTCAATGAGCATCATTATCCATGGAGACTAAAACAGATTATTCTTTACTCGTGGAGGACCATTTATCAGCTTAGCCCAACTATTGTATCTCACTGCTCTCTCCACAAAAAATGGGATGGCAAATTTTCTTGCTCGCATTGATAGCACAAATGACACTGGCAATTTTTGAGTGGATAATTCACGTCCGGATCTTGTCCAATTTTTTTTTTGTTAAACTAAGTGGATAATTCAGTTAGTTAATTCAAGTCTACCTTTTAAAATTTAAAAAAACGAAATAAATGCAAAGCTCTACCACGTAGTCTCGTGGGCTCATGAATTGACTTCGCTCAGATTAAACGCGTCCTACTTCCGTACATGCCTGCATTATTGTGGATAATGACGGATGGGGCCGGTGGCACGGCGCATTTTTTTATATTAGTAATTCTCATAATTAAATTTATATTTTTTTATTATCAACCGGTCCATTTGTGCTCGTGAATCAGCCCATTCAGATTAAAACCGTCATATTTCCGTACATGCCTACGTTATTATCAACCGTCGATTTGCCTTGTGGGACAATTAATGATGGTTGGGACCGGCGTCACAGTGCATTTATGGGAGCCATCGTTGTCATCAATTTTTTTTTTTAGAAAAATTAAAATTTCATTACGTTGAAACAAAAGTTTCGTTACGCAAAAGTTGGACAAGTTCCGAAGAAAAACGATCACTTACAAAATATTCGTCACGCTGCCGACCAAAATTTGTAAAAAAGTCCACAGCTGCATTCTCAGTGTGAGGACAAAAAAATTATCTTGACGGAGCGAGATTGCGCAAGCAAATTTTGATGTCCATAATTATTCTGCAAAGGCGTCAAGGACAAGGCTGAAGCATAGTTATGATGCATAGTTATGATGCGGACAAGGAGCACGAGAAACTTTGAAAATGACATCTTCTAAAACTCTAAAAGATCTTCCAATGTTAGATCACTCCTCACCTGCCTGCCACCGTTTCCCAGTTTTCAAAATGGCGGACTCTGTTGTTAATTTAGGCGTCCAAGCATGCTGCACATGGGTGTTGCCGCAACTGGGCTACGCCGCTAACCTGGGCGAAAGAGTGCAAGATCTTATGGATGACATGAGAAGTCTGAATTCGAAATCGAACGATGTCAGAGAAAGAATAAACGCAGATCGGAGCAAGGACCCAACGAAGGAACCCCTCTGCCAAGTAGAAGAGTGGCAACAACGTGTTCGAGAAATCGATGACAAGGTAAACTCTATTAAAGCTGATTATGAAAAAAGATGCAGGTGCCTCTCCGGCTGCTCGGCCAATATCTGTTCCAACTGGAACATCGGAAGAAAAGCGTCCAAGGTGCTCGCCAGCGTGAAGAAACTGTCCGAGGAAGGAGCAGCTTTTAGTAGCATCGAAGTCACCCGAGCAGGGTCTCAGCCTGCTGGCCAAAAGTTGCCTGGCACATCCAATTTAGGGGCGATGGAGACCAATCGAAAAAAGGTTCTGGACTACCTTGCAGCAGCTGCTTCTGATGATGCTCTCACTGTTGCGATATACGGAATGGGTGGAGTCGGCAAGACCACCCTCCTGAAAGAAATCAACAACAAGCTCCGCTCAGGTGGTATGGATGGTATGTCTTTTGTTCATGTGATTTGGGTCGTCGTTTCAAGGCCTCTTGATATCCGAAAGGTGCAAGAGAATATAGTTAAATCTCTTAAACTGTCTCTCCAAGACAACGCGGACGTCCAGTCTGCAATCTTCAATTTTCTGGATAGGAAAAAGTTCGTTCTGTTGCTCGACGATGTTTGGGAGCATGTGGATCTTGGCAAAGTAGGGATTCCGGACAAACGCGTAGTGATATTCACGACAAGATTGGAGAAAATATGTGACCAAATGAAAGCTCGTAAGAAGCTAAAAGTTGAATGCCTATGTGAGGGGGATGCATGGCGCCTCTTCGAGGAGGAAGTAGGAGGGAATGACATCAATAGCCACGACGGCATAAAAAGCCTCGCCAAGAAAATAGCACGAGAATGTAACGGCCTCCCACTTGCACTTAAAGTCATAGCCAAGTCCATGTCGAGTAAACACACTCTGGAGGAATGGAAGGACGCTCTAACAACGTTGAAGAATTCACAGCATGATGATGTTCAGCGGAATTTATTATCGGTATTAAAGCACAGTTACGATAGCCTGCCAAACGAAGAAACCCGCAAGTGCTTCTTGGCCTTAGCATTGTTACCAGAAGATATACCTATAAGACCCTTTTGGCTTATTGTTAACATCTTTTGGGGTCAAGGTTTAATTGATGAGAAGAAATTCAAAGATTTTGGTGAATTAATTAATGGTGGGCGTGCAATCATTGGACTTCTTAACTCGGCATGTTTAATAGAGGTTGAAGTGCAATCATTGAAGATATTCAGAATGCATGACATGCTTCACGAAATGGCCTCATGGATAGCTCGTGATTATGGAAACAATAACAACAAATGGATTGTACGTGCTGGACTACATAGCGAGCAACCGTTGAAAGGAGTCGATGATTGGGAAATGGCA
This sequence comes from Pontederia crassipes, assembly GCA_030549335.1. NCBI lineage: Eukaryota > Viridiplantae > Streptophyta > Magnoliopsida > Commelinales > Pontederiaceae > Pontederia > Pontederia crassipes. Next base: position 9,300 of record CM060184.1, on the reverse strand, counting down.
GAAAAGCTATCGCTCATGGATAATGGAATAAGAGAACTTCCAATGCCCAAAAGAAAGTGCGAAAGGTTATCCACTCTCATTCTCGAAAGTAACACGTCTTTACGTGGAATTCCTGAGAACTTTTTTCAATATATTCCAGCATTGGCTCACTTGGATCTCTGTTTGACTGGAATCACCCGACTCCCTGAGGAGGTGACTACACTTTCTGAGCTTCAATTTCTCAACCTAAATTATTCAAAGATTGAATCACTCAGCATAAAGTTGAGAGAGCTGAAAAAATTAAAAATGTTAGGGCTTGCACGATGCGATTGTCTCTATCATATTCCTTATGGGTTGATATCAAGTCTTCAAATGTTGCAGTATCTTGATATTTATGGAGGTGCCTATGTGTTTACAAAAGAAAGTTCTAACAACGAAGAGGACAGAGATGGAGGTCTATCTGTTACAGAAAATAGTGATAAGGAAGAGGGCAAGAAGAATAAAAGAGGCAAAGAAATCATGAACGACAAGGCAAATATAGAAGAGCTGAAAAGCTTGAAAGGATCAGGGATAAAAGCTTTAGGACTCAAACTGAAGATTAAAACAATCTCAGACCTTCAAAATCTTCTGGAAGACGACTCTGTTTGGCGGTTGGAAATAACTGAACTTGAAGATTCAAAACTCGACTTAGCAGCATTCTTGAAGTCTCACAATAAAATGAAGGCTTTGGAGTTAAGCCATACTGATAGCATGGAAGAATTGATTTTGGCAACAAAAAATCTCCAGAGTGGGCGTTCTTGCGGATTAACAGCTCTGGTGCTTAACAGCTTTAATCCATTAAGTAAGATGACATGGGAACGGGTGATGCTCTTTGAAACTTTTGCTGAACTCCAACATCTCGTTGTTACTTCATGCAATGGCTTGCGAAACCTTACATGGTCAGGGCATCTGCCGCATCTCGTTTCATTGCGTATATTGAATTGTCATGGATTGGAGGAAATAATTAGTGATGACGAAAATAACGAGAGTGGATCTCCTGGTCCTTCACCCATCTTTCCTAAGCTCATTGAACTTTACTTGAGAAACCTGCCAAATTTGCACAGCATATCCAAAGGCATACTCGATAGCCCCTTATTGTTTTTAGGAGTGTTTGGAGTTTCAAAATTGAAGAGAATTCCATTTCGTTTCGAGACGCAATCATCCAATGAAGTGCCGACGATTTATGTTGCTGGTTTAGAATGGTGGGAGGGTTTAGAATGGGGCGATAACAGCAGTACGAAGTCTTACCTTCAAACCTTTGTGCGCCAAGCAGATTATCACGAGGAGTACAATCATTGCTATAATTATGAGTACAAGTGAAGGATTGATTTATTGATCAATGATCATGTTAGGTACTCAATGATTCTGTTGAGTGAATTGCTTCAACTTTGTGGAATGTGAGGTATTTGTTTCCTTCTCTTTGGCTAGTCATGTTTTAGCTTGAAGATGGTAATTGTTAAACCCCTGTCATGTTTGTTTAGGACACCTTCTGGGGTTACATATGAGGGTCAATGATGTTTTTTTTTTTTTTGGGTTCTCTGTTATTTTTTCCTTCCTTTCCATTGTGTTCATTTTCTTTCACAAATATGTTCCTTCGAGAAATGGTGGATGAATAACATGATGATGAAAGAAAATGAAATCTCATAACGATGATAAAAAATCTGATTGGCTTCTCGATCTTATTCTTCTTCTTCCATCTACCTCTTCCGCGCCGCCGATCAGCCGCTGGCCGTCCTCAACTGCGAATTCTCCATCCGCCAGGTGCCTTCCTCTCCTACGTCG
>CM060183.1:30952767-31127767 GCA_030549335.1 Pontederia crassipes | reverse complement strand
GAAATGCACTATGAACTACAACTCTCAAGCATTGAAAATACATAACTCCAACCCATGCAAAAGTATCTAGTAATGATACAACACAATGTTTGGCAAGAATGGACAATCTAAATGGTAATATCAACTATTGTGTTGTTATATTGAAAAGTTTATCGGGTAATATGCATCTTTACCAAAATATCCTTAAAATAAACTTAAGACTATCAACACATCAAGTCTAATGCTTGAATTCATGATGTTCAAACTACTCAACAGGGCTTCTGGACTTGTAGATCCAAGCCTCCAACGATGCCACAACTTGCTTGCTTGCAAATATGTCTATAAGAAAAAGATTGGTAGGCATTTTGAAGGGTATACTCCTCAAAGAAAAAAATAAAGGCTATGCTGTAAACTTATTACTAAAAAGGTAGAAATTGTTAAAAGGTAAAATAATTGGACAAAGGGTCATAGAAAACGAAAAAAATAGTTGTGTGAGAGAGGGACACGAGTAGAGGCAAAAGACAATATGAGGATAGAGCATAACAATGTAAGAGGGAAGTTAGGACATAAGATGGATTGAACTTTAGAAGATATAATTTCTTTGGTCATAGTATAAAAACAACCATTTTTTCACTTTATCGATAATCTAAATAAACATCTTTTATGAGGCTAACTAGATACAACTTTGGTCATAGTATATAATACCAGAGCAATTTAAATTATGCAATTTTTTTAGGAAGAAATTATTATTCAAAATTTGTCTTTAACTGAGTTGTTTGGCTAAGCTTATCAAAGTGACTTATAAGCATTTTTGAAATTTTCTCCATGTTTGGTAACTGAAAAAAATAGTTGATAAACACTTATTTTGCCTGCTTATAAGTCAAAAAAAGAAGCTGGAGCGTCCTAGCTTATTTTGTGGAGAAAAAAATTGATCAATATAATAAATGAATATACTATTTTTCCCTTAAAATAAACATAACTTTTTTTTCACATCTTTCCTCTGTTATAATATTAAGAATTTTTTGGTCATTTGACCAAAATAATGACTTATAAGTTTTTTCATTATCAAACATGTAACTGCTCATTTTTAAAATCAGCTTCAGCTATTAAATTGTTTATCAAAACTTCAACTTATCAACTATTTCATATTAGTTAAGTCAGACGGATCCTAAATGTGACAATCCTGTGAAGACTAGGAATTCAAAACGAAATATCAGGTAACACAGACATTACATTTTTTAAGGTAAAAAGATGATTATGAAGTCGAGCATCAATTACCAAAACATGACCTTAAGGAAATAATTGCATTACTCTAGAATAAAAAGAAGATGATATTTTGCAAATTCAATGGATGAGAGGGATCACTTTGACTCCTTTTGAATGTTCCTACTATATATCTTCACACAGGAAAAGGCCACTTAGAAACTTCTCCGAGAACCATTTCAATTCTAATTGAAGAGATCGCAAATAAATAAACATGGAAAGGGACAGCTATCTCTCTACTACCCTCCGGATAATTGCAGAGATTGACAAGGCAGAAGATGATCAAGTAATTACTCTGGAGGAGAGGGACATAAGCAGAAAGCCTACATTGTCCAGTGAGAAGACAAGAAAACAGAGATCTCTTGACACGGCGATGGAGATGCTAATACCTGATTTGTCCATGTGGGTTAGTGGTAGAAGAAGAATGAACAGGATTGGCAGAATTAAGATCCTAGGCAAACATTTTCTGGGCATGATCAGATTGGGGAGGCAGTAAGCAAATATTACAAAGGATTCACATGGCATGGCACGTCAGGCAAATGGGAATGAACAGACTTGAAGGTTCTTAGACTGGAGGCGATACAGAAGGAAGCGACTCATTGTTGACTTCAATGAGACCGAGGTTTTTGAGGCTGTTAAAACATTGCATGTTGAGAGTGCCCCGGGTCCGGATGGCGTTCTCATTTTATTTTACAGCAAATTTCGATAGATGAGCAGAGTGCTAACCATATCTACTTTATGGGCAATCTGGTCACAAAGGAATGCAGTAATCTTTAGGAATGGGCGATACTACACGAATAATATTGTCATGCAGGCTGTAGAGTTATGTAACATATGGTCGTGCGAGTAGTGGTGGAGGGAGAAATTCAGCATTCAATTATTTTTGTTGTAATCATGATGTAACCTCTTTTTATCATTAATAAATCTGGATGTCTACCAAAATGGTAGTCATCGTTTCTGCTCTCAAAAAAAAAAAAAAAGGATGTCATACTTGAATTTGTGGATGGTAATCAGGGCTTTGAAAGTATCAATCATTTTTCTTTGTCTCATCCCAAAGAGAATGTGTGCTGACTACATTGAGGACTTCCGCCCGACCAGGCTTTCCAATGGAATTAATCTTATCATCGCTAAAGTTCTGGTTAACAAACAGCGTCGCACTTTATCGGACATCATACACCCTGTGACTGGTATTGGGGACTGTTTCACAATAGCATCCGAGATTCTTTCCAAATGGCAGCATTGTGGTGGTTCCAGGTTTGTCTTGAATGTTGACTTCTCGTGGGTAGATGACTCCATCTCTTAGGCCTTCCTATGAACATCTTTGAGAAGACGTGGTTACTGGAGCGATGGATCTCATGCAAGCGGAGATTATGCATCACCACCTTATCCTTCTCAATGAAAATCAATAGCTGACCAGAGGGGGCAGAGTCCAACCTCAATAAGGTGTATGCCAAGGATATCTACTTGCACCCATGTTATTTACCATCGCTGCGGATGCTTTGGCTAGGATTTACTACTTGCCATTCAGGGATTATATTAGTCTTCTCTCCGATCACTAGGTTATCTATTATACCACAGCTCCAAGATGCTGATGATACCCTCTTCTTTATTAAGGGGACGGCGGTTGAAGATTGTTGGCTGGGAATCCTCGCTATCTTAGTATTTTTTTTTTTGAGAAGGAAAAAGGATGATTAACCAACTGTTAACCATCCAGCCCACTTCAATTAAAACAATCTTAGTATTAATTATGCAAAGTCAAGTTTTTTCCCGTTTGGGATGAGTGAAGTGGTGGTAATCCACTGCTCCAACGGATTGCAAATGTTAGTTGGAACCATGCTTCTTGTGTACTTGAGGCTTCCATTAAATTACATCGGGATTACGCTGTGGTATTGGATGCCAATAATTGACAGGATCAATCAGAAACTTCAATGCTAGTGTTCCAGACTCCTTCCTCATGGAAATCGCTTAGTACTACTAAAATTGGTTTTATCGGCAATTCCAATTTATTTCATGTTGGTATTTAAACATCCCCATAAGGCTGAACACCAAACTGATTATTTGCGGCAATCCCAATTTATTTCATTAGCTTGTAGAAGAGCCTCCACTCAGTTTTTCTAGCACATGAGTTTTATCAGCAATTCCAATTTCTTTCATGGGGGTGTGCCTCGTCTCATGGGAGGAAGTCTGTTCATCTACAGCGGGATGAGGTCTTGGTGTTCTTCAACTCAAGATCATGATTATGGCAATACTGTCAAAATGGACTGTGAGTGCCGGACTGCTGGACATGCTCCTTGGACGTGGATCAGGGTGCCTGGAATCCACTTCTGAGAAACAGCATGTCATACCAGCATTTCCAGGAATTCCTCAGGTTTCTTAATGCACTGTCATGCTTTCAGCCTAAGCCAGAAGCCAGGGATGGATGGAGGTGGGCGAATGAAATATTCATGGTTCACAAAGCATACATACTACTACATCAAGTGGGCACGATGCATGAGAGGATTCAAGCTTGACTGCAGATTATTTGGAAGGTGACGCCCCATAAGAATTGGAATTTTTGCATGACTATTGAGAAGAAGGGTAAATGACAAAGGCATATCGTGTGAAATGGGCAACGGAAACTGAATGCACTGTGCAGCATCGAGGTTACAGTTGAGACATTGCTACACTTATTCTTTGAATGTGTGATGGTCTGGACCTGAGGGAAAGGATTGGCATTCTGGATCAACTTTGACAGTGAATCGAGCTTTCGGAGCTCATTCAGATGTGGAGATGAACTCGTACAATCACATAGGAAGTCGAAGACCCATCATGCAAGCTCACTGGTTGCTCGGACGGCATGGCTACAACGCAATAACATGCATTTCAGAGCCGAGTACTGCTATGTGGAGAACATCAGGCATTACCAGATTTTATCGATAACTGGACTCACAGCAAGAAGGATGTAAAAAAAAAATTTTGGTTCCTTGTATTCCCTTATACATTGATAATTTCATTTTAAATTGTGCTCCAGTTTAATTTTCCAGGGTGGAACCTTATCTTACTAATGGAATTGTATGATTACCAGCTTGCTTATCAACCTTTTTTTTCTCAAAAGAAACATTAAAGATGCTACAAACCTTGTCAGGTTCGTATAAATAATAAAGCAGAGAAATGCTATTGCACATGGATTATAGTTGACGATGTTGACCACATTTGGAATAAAAAGGAAACAATGAAACATGATTCTTCAACTGCAAAAGTCAGGATCCTTGTCTAAGCAAACCACGACACCCTCAAAACCAATTTTTGAGCTAGATAGATGTATTTTGGGACTTACAGAGGTCTCACACTGGAGGCAAGACGGATATAACATGCAACTGGTTTACTGCTACATGCATGGACTTTTCTGTTACATATGAACATTGTAAAATGTTGGATGAGAAATCCACTCATTGTGGCACAACGCTTGTGCATTCTTACATGAACAGTCTCCTATTTATGGTGACCTTTATTAAATCTATTAGTATCACTTTTTTTCAAGTCGAGAAGGGCTTTCTATTCATGTCCACCATCTTTGCTTAACCATGTCACTAGTAAAAGCAACAACACTGACTATCCTAAAGCATATTACCTGTCTACAACAATACAAAAATCAACTCTCCATGAAAACTATGCTGCATTGGGTTGGTGAATAATTTCAGGAAAACCTGATATACAAAATCTTTAACATGTTCTTGATAAAAGTTACTAGCATATTTAACAGCAGAAAATCCACATGCATATATGATGTATGGCACAATAGAAACTCACCAGGAAGATCTTTCTCTAGAACTCGCCATTCATGCTGTATCCGCTTCACCCAATCTTTCGATGGCTGTCAACATGGAGGTATAATGCATTGTTATCAGGAAATTTTATCAAAGACTTTTGAGAAATATAACCGAGAAAACACTGCAAGAACTCATCCACCTTCTTTATTATTTTGGAATTTTTGGTTTTATGAGGTTCTTTGAAATGATGATCTGAATGATATTGCACAGTATCAAACTGTTTGAATGATCTGTACTTCAAATCAATTTCATCAGCTGTAGATTTCTGCAACCATGGTATAGGCGCCTCAATGCCAGGTGGCAAGTCTAAGCCATCAAACTTAGCATCCAAATAAGAATTTTCGACACCCTCAACAAGTTCAGCATCATATTCATAATCATCATACTCGTCATCATCATCATTATAATCATATGGATCATATTCAACTTCATTGTAGTTTAAGTCAAATAATCCTACACCATATGGGGCATCAAATGTAGAGCCTTGATTCTTACTTGAGCCCACAAGGCCATTAAAAAAAGCACCCTACAATCACAAGGAAAGAAAAGTCAACCCTTCATATCCTACAAAGCAGTAGCAGTAAAGGTATTCATGAGTTTCCATTTATAAACCAGTACTCCATATATTAAGTGTTTCCATACCTTTACTTGTTTGGGCAAATATTTATCATTTTCAATAGGTTGTTTATTCTTGTAATCTGGCTTGCTCTCACCAATGATCACAACACCATCAAGATCAACATCCTCGTTATAATCATCATCTTCATCAATCTCAATCACATCATGAGGATCAACCTGAATGAAAGATAACTGCAAGATCAGTAGTTATGCAAAAGGATTTGCTACTAAACTATGTTGGCAGTATTCAGGAAATAAAACCAAACAGAAAGAAATAATTTAGCATTGCTGCGAAAGAATACAATTTCAAGACGGAAATGGAATATCCCTATTGAGCAAATGAAGTAAAATGATCACTTGTATTTTATGGGAAAAAACAAACAAAAAAATAGTGGATATAGGAAAAAGAGTGACATGTAGCTAATAGAAAAAGTAAATGGTAACATGGTTTCATTACTTTGCGCAACTAGAACTTTATGTTTAAGAATTTTTAAAACATTGAAATCTTCATTCTGTAGCCACAGAAATTAGAAAATTTTGCATAATTAACCACAAGTCTCAAACATGCTTCAAGTAACTCAGTTATTTTTCTTTTGAGCGGTAAAACAATGACAAAATTGTTATTGCATTAGAGAGGAGGCACCAGCAATATTTCCCTTTCGACCTTCTAATAGACTAAATTGGAGTGCATGATTTTATGAATTAGAGATAAATGTACATGTAGGTCCTCAAATCTGACCACACAAATCCGGTAACAGGGAATATAACTATGGAAAATCATGGAATATTAAACATGAAACTCAAAGAAAGAATTCCTCGAGAAGCAAGAATTATGCTTCATTTGTATTTATTTCAAAATATATACTACATAGGTTACTCGAAAGAGAACTAGAAAATATACAAATGCAAACCTACAACAATCATCTACATAAAATTGTAAAACGTTTGCCAGTGGGAAACACAATCCTCATTATTAGGAAGGGTACTTCAATTCATGGTCCAATAACTTGGAGCTCATATCAAAGTAAGACATGAAAATATAGCACTAATTCTGCAACTAAACTATACAACTTACAATCAATCTAGGGTTCTAAAGCTCAACCTAAGGACCATCATTAATCGCAATATCACGCAGAAAAGGAACCAAATCATTCGCAAACCAAACGATAGACAAATCAAAATCGAAAATCTGCCGTCCTGATCAACAAATTCGAACGCGATCATTCACGATTGTGCCGAAATTCAGAACAGTCACTCAAGCCAACAAAATTCGTCGACTTTTTTAAAAATAAAATAAAATAAGTTACGCATTTGCACAAGATACCCGAGTGCGCTTCCGCTTCCCTGAACCCCAAGCGGCGGCGGCAGACGACGAGACCTCCACGATATCTGGATCGTCGAACGAAGAGCTCCCCGGGAAAAGCCGGAGTCTGCGAAAGAGGCAGTAGTGCAGTGAGATACCTTCCCAATCGAAGGCGCAAAAATAAAGCCGGACCCTGGTGTCAAAGCGCTCACTCGGAACCACCGGAAACGAACTCGGAGTGCGACGGGGCAGCCATGGATGCCCTGAATGCGGGCGATCGCCGGAGACCTGCAGCAACGACCGGGGCACCAAGGCGCCGAGGGAAAGCAAGGGTAAATATTGGTGAGAGCCTGAGAAGGCAACGAGGAACAGAAGAGAGAGAGAGACAGGAGAGAGAGAGAGAGAGAGAGAGAGAGAGAGAGAGAGAGAGAGAGAGAGAGAAGGGGGATGGCTTCCGAAGCACACCTACTAAACACATTTTCCCCCCATTTTATATATTTTTTCGACCGTAACAATGTCACCCCTTAATTATTTTATCTGTCATTAATTTAAAAATATTTGAAAAAGGAAAGAAATGGAAAAAAATGTTGAAATAGGGAAAGAGTTGGTGCCTTGGTGGCGTTGATTTTTTCCAAGTCTACGCTTTCTTTTCTTTTTTTATTTTTTTACCCTCAAATTTTTTTCTTTGAGTTAAAATGTGATTATTTTTTTATCGAAACAAATGTAGATCATTATCACTTGGATTATATCATTTTATATACATATAAAGAGTAATTTTTTAGCGTAGTATTGACTTCTCAATGGACTAAATTAGACCAAAAACAAATGTTTTCACTTCATAACTCGATCGACGATCGGACCGGACTCATCATCGAATCACGGTTAGACCGGTTCGATCGGATTGAACCAGATTTTATTAAAATAATATTATTTATAATAATTATAAAAAGATAATATAAATTTTATGATATATATATATATTGTACTAATAACTTTCCTATTTTTAAATCTGCATTGAACCGGTTCAACCAGCTGGTTCAATCGATTTTTTCCGATTCAATGACAAAAACAATTTAGACACTTGACCAGACCGGATCACCGACTTATTCGCGATTGAACCGGCCGGTCCGGTCCGGTTTTAACATTGCCGAAAACAAAAGCTTAAAATATGTTGTAATGCTGGCTTATCAATATTTTTTTTAGCAATGAATTGTAGAAAATATGGTTTATCTAATAAATACATCTCAGTAATTTAGTAAGCTCACACATTAACCAATATTTTTAGGATTAATTCCTCAAATCTTTCTTGAATTATAGTATTTTTTTTCATTTATCTCTAATATATGAATTTAACTCCGCCTATGCTTTATAGCCGGTCCCAAGTCCGGATAAAGGAAGAGGGTTGTGTTAGGCCCCGACAGCCAGCGTAAAACCCTGTCGAATCTTATGAACATGGATCAACGAATATAGTTACTAATAGAGCGGAATGACGTTGTATGATCCATGTAGCCGACCCCACCTAGTGGGATAAGGCTTTGTTGTTGTTGTATCTCTAATATATGAATTTATCTTAGGACGTTTCTAAATTATACCATGATTTTTACTTTAATTCATCTATCTCATTATCTTAATTTTTCCATTTTTTATTATATTTATGAAAAAACTAAATTATCTTGTATTGATTTTTAATATTTAAAAAAATAAAAAAATATAACATAAATAATATAAAACTACAAAATATTTAAAAATATGAGGTGCTTAATTTTTTGTTTTTATTTCTTTTTATTTTATTCTTTTTTAAACACTAAAAAAGACGATTAATGAAAGGATAATTTACTCTTTTCATAAATAAAAAAGTGAAAAAAATGAAAAAAATTAACAGAACGTAACTAAAGTAAAAGTTATTATAGTTCATAAGAGATTTAAGTAATTAACCCATATCTTTATTGCCAGATATCAATGAAGATTTGGTAAAAAAAATTCTCTTACTCAAAAGTTGGATAACTTCTTACTAATTAAATTTGATAATAATTTAGCAAAATCACCTATGGTAATAACACTTGTTAACCAGCCAAACAATTGTTAGCACTTACATATCATTCTTAAGAAATGTGGATGTTAAGGTAACATATCCTTCAGTCCATAAACCACGAAATGAATCAGGATAATAATATAAGTTGTGAATAGTATAAGTTGAAGTGGAAGGAAGCCTTAAAAGTAATTAATTGTATCATTTTCTTCCTTTAAGAATCTCCTTTCTTATTCCATTACATAATTATTCCAAATGGACACTTTTCATTTACGATAAAAAGGGTTATTCATTTTACTGAACAAATTCAATAATTATCTAGTTAGAACAAAAAAAGAAATCATTTTAAATCAATCCTCTTGCCTCTCATTTTTCGGAAAAAAAATATCTTTTTCAAATTTAAATTTGCTCATTTCGAATTTAAGATCTTATATCTTCTACTTTTTCTTTTCTCTGATAACCGTCGAAATTTTATTTCGCTTATACAAACCATGTTGATCTCAATTTTTAAGAAGAACAAGCAAATCATACTTCTTATGTGTTATCTACTGTGTGCTGTTGTGGCAAGGACATACTTTTACCCGGTCAACAACTTATCATCCTATTATTGTGTTTTTGAACTATTCGATTATTTCTATTATTTTTCTTTTATTTACCTAATCATACATGTACCGTTCATTATCAATTTGAAAATAATAAAAAAATAAAAAATAAAACAACAAGTTTATTTACTTTTTCTTTTATGTGTTAAATAGCCAAATACATTTTTTTTCGGATTTTCTTTTCTTTTCAAATAACAGGAAATGGTAATTGGGCAATCAAAAGATGACATAATTGAAGTTGATACAAATGCAAAATCTAGACAAGTTGTAAAACTTCGGTAAATGATTACTTTTTTTGTTTTTAAGGATGGAAATGAAAATAAGATTCGAGTTCAAGTCTTCAAGAGATGTAAATGAAAATAACCCTTTTATTCAAAGTATAAATACAACGTAATTTTAGTAGTGTTACATAAGAATTGAGTTATATAAGTCAACAAGACATCAAACGCATAATTCTTAGTTCTTACTACTCGTACTATAATAAATTTACGCAGTAATGAATTGTTATCATCAAACATTAACCAAAACTTTGTTATTATGCAAGTCAAATAAACATATTTTGCGTTACTTTTTCTCATATAAACGAGAAACTTTTAACACCGCAAATTTTCTAAACCAAAAGTGATCATAATGTTTCAATACAAATAGAAGGATTTTAGATGAAAGGGAAAGCACCATGAAGGAGTCGACTTTACCAAAAGGAAGAGCAGGTTTTTTTTTTTTTTTTTTTTTTGTAATTACGATTCTCGAAAGTTTAGTTTTTAGTAACATGTCACAGTTGTCAACATTGCCAAACCAATTACCTGCGCTTGATCTAGTTCAGTGCAGACCTACTTACAGTCTCCATTACCCAATCTTCATAGCTGAAATATAAGAACAGTGAATATCGAACTTATACAAACACAAGGACCTGGACACTGCTAGTTTCTTTATATATTTTTTCTTATTCATAATGAACTCAACACCTTACCTGCATTAGGTGATTTCTTAGGCAGCAGCTTGGTCTTTAAACTGGCTGCAATCTATTCCCATCTCAGTAAAGGCTGATACAAGCCTTGGGACAAGCTTGACAAGCATGATTTTAAAGCCAGTGGATGAACGTCCACAAGATTTGTCGGCCAGCTTAATGAAATCAACACTTTGACCTACTTGGGCACCCTCCAAGTAAGCCTTGCAGGCCTTGAGAATATGGTGGGATCTGCGAGCAAAATGTTCCTCCACAAGCGCCTCGAAGTGCTGTATTTTCAATGGACCATAGGTCAGCTATAGAACAATGTCATAACCATTGTTTTGCATGAGACCCTATTTCCTTTGAGGTTTATTTACCTTTGGTGGCCGGTGTAAGACATACAGCATTGACCTGCATAACTGTAAAAAGGCATTCTCATTATATGTTATGGAGTTTTTCTTGCCTTCAACTCTCCCTATCTGCTCATCGTATCCAGCTTCATTAAAGTATGGCTTCTCATTCAAAACAAGAGCTTGAAGAGACAACAATAGCTGAAGTATGGTAGATTTTTCGGGGTTCCACACTTCTGTACCAGTGCCCGTCCACGTTTTCAGAAGACTGAGACAGACTTTTCCAGATTCATATAGATTTGGATTCAATCGCAACCCACCGGAGTTATAGTGCACAACCTGCACTCTATTCAATGTGTCAACAAAAGTAGTGCATTTTGCAACTATAATTAACTGATCCATAGATAAAGTTGTAGTTGAACATTTAATTACCTACTTTTCTATTCTAAATGCAAAATGGATTGTGAGACACTGAGGCACCATCAGAGCATGACTTTTGGGATTGGAAAGGACCGCTTACTTGAGATTTCAATTAAAATTTGTATTTTGGTTTTCACATCAGCTATTACCTATACATTTGTCACATGTTCCCATAATTACTGCTATTTCTATAGGTCAACAGGAGAAAATTTTGATTTCATAATTTAAACAAATTCCTCCTCAAAAAGAATATACAAATAAATAGATCATATATTTGGTCTCGAATTGTTTACTTTGCCATTGCCTCGAGAAGATGCTTGCAGTTCAGCTAAATAACTTCAACATGATCAAAACCAAGGTATCAATCATGACACAGTATATAAAGCTTAGGAGAGGATCAGAGCTCAAATAATATTGTCATGGTTAATACTTAATACGTAGTGATAATGTCTATTTACAATTTCAGCGAGTGCAGTAACATAATTTATACATTGTGTCGTAGCTGTATCACATTAGTTACATAGGGATTTTTGTCCCAATGCACATGTGGCTTAAACTATCATCCTAATACAGTTTATAAACTACATGAATTCCCACACAAACATAATTACTCTAATATCAAGCAAGAAGAAAAGACATTACCACTATGAAGGATATGCATCATCCTAGAACATCTAAGATATCACTGCTTATTTAGCTATGGGTGCATATCACAAGAATGAGTTACTCACTGGAGGTTCAATAGGATAATCATGAGGTAAGAAAATGTCAAAGAAGAATAGGCCATCATGATAGGGAGTGCCAGACAAGGTAGTCAAAAACGCGCTTTGACTCGTAGAATCGTACGATTCTACGAGTCTACCCTGGCGAAACGTGCTCGATTCCACCCGGAATCGCGTTTCGCCGAGACGCGGTAGAAACGCGCGTCTGGACGTAGAATCGGCAAAATCGCGTCTCGTTTTTTTTCTCCTCCCGCTTGTTCGCCCACGTGAGACACGTGACTGCCTTTTTATCTCCCAAATCGCATATGCCCTAATCTCTTTTGTCTGCCCCAACTTTCGTTACCTCCACCACGACGCCGCCGTTCCAACTCTCGCCGTTCGTCGACGACTGCCGGCGTTCACTTCTTCCGGCGCCCTGCTCCTTCTGATACTCTCTCGCTCTCTGCTCGTGCTGCTACGCCCTCGCTCCCTGCTCGTGCTGCTCCAACTCCGGCGTTCTCTTGCTTCCGCTGCTGGTAGCCTGGTACTCTCCTTCAGTCCCTCGCTCTCTCTCTCTCTGTCTGTCTCTTTCTCTCTTTGTATGTGGCTGCTCACTGTCCATCTCTCTCGTTTCTACGAGTGACCTCACTTTGCCTAAGGATGCTCTGCTCGTGTTCAACCCTGTAGCCACCACTCACATCGTTCGCCTGCTGACCTCCTACAGCCGTTCGTCTCTGCCGGTACGCCCTCCTCCTCGTGCTCTTTCTCTACAAGTTTATGATTGTGCTCGTCCTCCGTCCTTCCTCTTGCAAATCCTCTTTTTTTTATGTGCGAACAGCCAAACAAGTTCCTCTATTTGTTTGCGAACAAAGGATTCTTATTTCTTTGTGCCTCCATCTATTTTTTTATGAACGAAACCTCCCTCGGTTTTTTGATTGTTTGTCACTTAATAATTTGCAAGTAGAAAATTTTAATGGCTTCTGCTGGTGCTGGCTCTGGTTCTGGAGTTGGAGTTGGAAATTCAAATGAAGTTGGAAGTGGAGCATCTGGCTTGTAGCCTCTAGGCATATTACATTTGACAATTTGTTATTTTGTATGAACTTGGTTTTGACAATTTGCTATTTTGTATGAACTTGGTTGATGGTTTGATGATTTCAAGTAGAAAATTCTACTTCATTTTAAAAAAATGTCATATATTATTTGGGTCTATGCTAATTAATATATAAAATATTTTTCTGGTAGAATCGGCCGTGCCGTGTTGTTGTTGTTATTGTTGTTGTAGAATCGGCCATGCCGTGTTACGTGTATACGATTTCGTGTTTTCTCAGCTTCTCCGTGTCGTGTCCGTTTTACGTGTTTGACAACATTGGTGCCAGATGCTCCAATGATTGATGCCCACAAGAGATCCACCCTTTCCTCATAAACTCTAACATAAATAGTATCTGCAGATGGGCAGCAGATGAGCATTCCAAGCAAGAAGGTGAGATGAAGTCCGAGTTTGTGACAAACAAAACCAAATTCAGAAGCAGATAACATAAACACTGCACCAAAAAAATCGCAATAGTACATCATATCTTGTTTTGATGAAAATATATTTCTTTCCACGAAAGTTAAAGAAAAGAGAAAATACAACTCCGAAAAACTGAATTTACAGAGGAATTTGAATGTCTGATACTCAGATATCGTCACCATAAAAAATTTTACATGGAAGTTCAAACCTCTTGGGAAACTGGATCATTGGGTTCTCTAAAACAAGAAGACTTTCTCAAAGTGGCTCAACAACAACAACAACAAAGCCTTATCCCACTAGGTGGGGTCGGCTACATGGATCATACGACGCTATTCGTTGATCCATGTTCATGCGATTCGACAGGATTTTACGCTGGCTGTCGGGGCCTAACACAACCCTCCTCCTTTCTCAAAGTGGCTCAACATGCAGGTCAAATATGGTACATATGTTTGAGGACCACTAATATCATAATCAAATAGAGAGTGGAAGAATGTATTGACTGATTTGTGGAGAAGAAACAGACATGGAGAAAAGTCACCAATGTATAATATTTTGACATTTCAACATCATTACTATTATGTTGAATTTTTCATGAGGAATTATTGAGCATTATTATCGTAGCTCATAGCCGATCCCACCTAGTGGGATAAGACTTTGTTATTGTTGTTGTTGTATTATCGTAGCTCATAAGAAGTACACCAAAGGGAAACATATTTTGTGATTCTATACTTTTGATGTCTCACTTCCAGACAAATGTGTGATAAATCATAATCTGGCAGAAACCACTTCGTTATGCAAGCCACACAAAGACAACACTATGAAAGCAACATTACTGTTCTGTGACCCATCAGAAAAACATTACTCTGTCCCTAAAGATTAACTTTGCTTCTTAACTAACCATGGTCCATCCTGGAGAACAAGAATTCATGAACTCAATGATCTTGATGGTAAAGAACATGCCAATAACAAAAATATTGTGAACAAACCTGGAAGATCATTCTTTAGAATATTCCATTCTTATTGTATCTTCTTCAACCAACCTCTTTTTACTTGTCCCACCTGTACACAGGAGAAATTACTCAAGTTTATCCATAAAAGTGCGGATTTGGTGGAGAAATTGAAACATCTACCTAAATTGATCCTACCTCATTTCCAATGTCATTCACAAAATGATGATCAGAATGATCACTAACAATATCAAATTGTTTGGCATTTCTTGATTCATCATTAATGAGTAAGGAAGTGGTAGCTTCGTCATTTGGTATGTTTTCCTCTTCATGCGGCTGCATGCTTGATAGATTGGCAATGGATAGGTCTTCTTCAGTATCTTCCATTTCAGATTTTGGCATGTGAGATTTCTTTTGCCTGGAAAAAAAGCAAATTAGTATTTAGTCTTTTTTTTCAACTTTGTTTAGACTATCAAGTCAATTCATACTTTGACTGAGAAGGAAAATGGAAGTGCACTGTGTAAACTGAACAAACTAGAAGCAATACGTCCCAGGAAATTAGTAGCTGTTTGCAGAAATAAAAGAGAAGTTTATTTCATCTTGCAACCTTCAATTCTTTCATCTACACCTTTCTGCATAACATATATTTGGAAATGACCTTCTCAATTGTATGATTTACATGCAATAACAAATGATCACAAATATAAAATATTTTGAACCTTCTCTTTCTTATCATGTAGTTGTTCCACCTGATCTGCCAAATCTTCATAAAAAATATTTGGAAGAGGCTCATTACTTGTGTGAATTGAAGCTGTATATATAAATTTATCCAGGTCCATTATTTCAGAAGGTAGAACCTGAGGAAAATTCAAATGAAATATAAAAGAATGTCAACTCTAGCAAATCTTGGAAGCTATATTCATGAAAGAGTGAAAAGCTTATTTATGATATGTGATATCTCAAGGTACTATGAATCAGGGACGGAGCCAGACCATTCTGGGGGAGACCTCACCACCACCACCACCTCCTTGGAGTCTAGCTTTGTTAGTGTTCTATGAACTTTTATTCTCTTAATGCAAACAATAATAACTCTTGGACATGACACTATCAAGTTTGTACATGAGGAACTCCAAAATCTCAGATTATTTACATTCACATAATAAGTGAAGGCAATATAGGAGCTGGAACTTTATTTTTTATGCATTCAATATATTCTTTAAGAATACCTTTCTTGCACTTTTGCCACAATCATTCAAGGCAACATCGTAGTTATCAAATTTCTCTTCGACTATAAATTATTTGATTTTTCATATAAAGACAAAAGCATGATCCATTGGCATCATCATGTAATTCTCTTATTGGATTATGTTCAATTTAAAAATGCTACCTTCCACTAGTTGAAAAGCAATCAAATTGTTATATTGGTTGGTATAACTTAGAGGGCTTATGTTAAAGAGTGCATGAATGTAAGGATATCACCTAGGAATGAATGCACAAAGAACACATGTCAGAAGGTTAACAAAGTTAGAAACAAACCTTGGACACAAGACCACTAGCCCACCTAATCTCAATTCCTTCATCCTTGTAACCAACAACATTTCCAATGTATGACAAATAGCTCTGGAGATCCTCGTTTCTAGTTTCACCAATTTGTCCAAGAGCACAATTTCCTTGAGGTGGAGATGTTGCAATAAGCAGATAATGATTCTGCATTTGGTTGATTTTTTGCACTTGTTTTCCTCCAAATTTGCATAAAGAGGAATACATCTAAAGATAACATCACCAATAGAATAGGAGAAATCTGGATGTTCAATCAGTTCATATGCGCTCATTATCTCCAGAGTAAACTCAATATTTTGTTCATGCTTGGGAGTAAACCATTTGACCTTTACTGTTCGTTCATGTGCATCAACACTTTTTACAACGCCAAACTTTTGGGATCTTGGTATAATCACATCTTCCGGCGACAAATTTTCCAACACAAATTGATCTGGGCAAAAATTATGATCACCGTTATTGCTTGCAAGAGACAAACTTTGTGGATCCAGACCAAGTGATTTCTCACCATTCTGCCACAGAACATCATCTTTGCTTTTGGTCTTTGTAACCACAAACATTCTGGGAGAGTACACCAATCACCGAGTTGCCAGTTAGCGCATCCCGAATAAGACAACAAAGTAAGGCTCTTCGGATCTTGGACATAAGGAGGTGATGCTTGGATGTCATGACCAATCCTGACAGAAGAAATCCAAGTGACATAAACTAATCCAACTTCCACGCGGCTGACTACACCTACATTTCGATTTTGTTTCGATGAGTCACATAGCCATATTTTATAGCCGGTCCCAAGCCCGGATAAAGGAGGAGGGTTGTGTTAGGTCCCGACAGCCAACATAAAATCATGTCGAATCTTATGAACATGGATCAACGAATATGGCGTCGTATGATCCATGTAGCCGACCCCACCTAGTGGGATAAGGCTTTGTTGTTGTTGTTGTTGTTGTTGTTGAGTCACATAGCCATGCCCTAGATTTGGAAATGCTTGGTAGATTGATCTTTACGCGCTGACCAGGATAATATGGGTAAGGAACATCATCAAAGCTTGGAGATATAGGAGTTAATGTGTCTGGATCTCTTGTCAAGATGTCACGTTTTGTTCCGTCAACAACAACAACAACAACAACAAAGCCTTATCCCACTAGGTGGGGTCGGCTACATGGATCATACGACGCTTCGTTGATCCATGTTCATGAGATTCGACAAGATTTTACGTTGGCTGTCGGGGCCTAAACACAACCCTCCTCCTTTATCCGGGCTTGGGACCGGCTATAAAACATAGGCGGAGTTATTGAGAAGAATATTAACTACATCGAATACCCTCTCCACTCGTCCAAGCCATGACCCACGAATTACATAGTCTCCGGGTGCAAAGGACCTGAGCCTCAAAAGCTTCTTGCTGTTCACTTTTTTTGAAGAAATTGCCACAAGTTGATTCCAAATCAACAACCATGTCAACATCCAAAACACGACCCAACTGCCCTGAAGGATACAAAATGGCACAGACAATATCACCAGGGATGAAACCTCTTTGGAATGCAAGTCATCAATCTTTGAGATGCTCTCATCCAGATTCAAAAGGATATTCTGACAATGTCCACCATATGATGATTCACTTTCTTCATGGTCTTCACTGTCGGTGCTTTCAGCATAAATTTCACTGTCCGAGTAAAGAATATGCACACCCATCATTTGATTTCCTGAAAAAAAGTAATATTAATCCATTATAGTAATAAGTTGTTTAAGTTGTTAACCACGTGAGAAATAGTTGACCAATCTGCTTGCAGATGGGAGAGGACGAGATATAAAACTTTGCTTCAGGAAGAAAGGCAACTTCACCTATATCGTAACAGAGGAATCTGAAATATCTAGTGGCAGGTGCAAGCAACCCTTCTTTTTGAAATTCTGTTGAAAATACAATCAGAATTCAGATGAGCTTGAAAATTATAAGAGAACAATGCAAACGTATGGAGAAAAAGAAAGAGCTCACCGCACCTTGCAAGTCCACTGTGAACAGAAATGACCAAAATCAATATTGAGTTGGGCTACCATTGTGACAATGTGATAAAACTTTCAACTATTTATGCACACCACATTACTCCATTTAGTATAACCACCACTTGTACAGATTAATCCACTGATGTCAAAGTTGAAATACGCAGAAAAATATACAGAGTTCAACTGTATATATTTCTGTGTTTACCAAAGGAGATTTGCCCAATAATGCTAAAATACAATATGAAGTGCCAAAGTAGATTTGTCAGAAAGATATAAGCTAAGTTGAAGTTGCTAATTGCCAAAGGAGAATTGCCCGACAGAAGCGAAACTTTATGCCAAAGGAGATTTGCCCTACGAAAGTTTGAGATGCCAAAGGAGATTTTGCCGTGTAGAATTTTTATCTGAAGAGCAAAAGTATCACACAGAAGGAGACTTGCCTTGAACATTGAGGAGCTTTCAGATAGTTTTTTGCAACCAAAGAGCACGCGCAGACTCAACAAAGAAGAAAATAGACATTATGGCAGTCTCACCACAGTGGCCACCATCTGCTAGCCTACATAACTTTAGATGATGCTTATTTCATGCTGGTGGTGGAATAAGAGAATCACCAAGAAGAAAAAAGGTTGCCTACGGTGTTGTCAATTGCTGGCAAACAGATGGAAATCACTTTGTGATTCTTATTTGAGAGTGCATTTGTGATAATTAGGGAACGAAATACTTTGTTTCCCATATTGCAAAGGCAAAGATGATGCTGTGACATATAAGAACTTTCTCTTTCAAGACATCTATAGATATAAAAGGACTTGTGCTTTCAACTCCCCGCTTTGCCTGAAATGATATCTTTCCTTCAAGGGAAGTTACAACTTGGGCACTATCTGTCCAATATGTCAAAAGATCTAAAAAAAAAAAAAATAGTCAACATCAATAATCCAGTAACACCTAATAGATGCACAAGTATCACATGGAAGTTGCAACTTACCAAATTAGGGCGATGTAGTGTGGTAATATACATAGCAACAAAAGGACGATATAAGAAAACTATCAAATGGGTGAGTTCATCAGTTGATAAAAGCAAAAAAAAAAGTCTTTTTTTTCTTTATCGCGAGTAGTACTTTGAATTAACTATATTGCTTGTAGAAAAGAAACAATTTGAAGTGTTAGAAAAAAGAAAGCATTTCCTTCCTAAATTAAATGTGAAGATTCTAAATTCCAGGAAAATAATAGAATACAAGTTAGAGATAATTCCCACCATTGATGGTAATTGAACATAGCAGTCACAAAATAATGATGGCAGACAAATTAAAACCAAGAAAGGCAGGACACTGTCTTAGCTAATGTTGACGCTCCCTCCAACCCAGAAACTGTGTTTAGGCAAAGCAAACGTTTTAATTATATACCAAGGACTCAAAGGAAAAGAGAATTCTCACAGGATAGAAGGTAGAAAAGCAGATCCTCTTACTTACGAATATAAGAAATAAAAATTCTAAAGAGAAAGTTATGTATCCTTACATACACAAATAAATTATATGCAGAAAATCAGTTGGCTATAATTCAAAAGTCCATGAAAGCAATCCCCATATTGTTTTAGACTACAATCCTCACATAATTTTAAAGGACATATTCTGTAGAACAAAAAAAATATTTTTCAATATGGTCATAAAAGATATATGTCAGAAATGTTTTAAAATTTATTTAGTTCTTGCTATATAGAAATTCAATATAGTAATCTTTAAAGGCTTCAAATATTTCCTGGTTACGATAAGAAGAAATACGTTCTTCCTAACACCAAGTTAAGTGGAAAAGAACTCATAGAAAGCTAAAAAGCTGCTCAATAAACTCCTAAAGGTAACACTTTCTTGTATAGAGCACAATTAGAAATGTAGTAGATTGGATTAAACTGATATAACTCCCGTAAAACTCCTAAGAACAAAATACAAATCAGATTTTTTTTCCTGCAAGCGTCAAAATCCCATTCTTTTTTAATCCAAAAACCTGGGCCAGAAACCTTTCGCTTCGTGCGCATCGAACGAGTGGAAAATTCCGCAACAACAGGGAAAGACGCATACCACGGCACCCCAAATCCTTCAGCGGGAGAGGAGAACGCCAGAAAGCGTAGAGGGGGTTTTTCTTCTCCTAGCGACGAGGCACCTCCCTCCCCCAACCCCATCGCGGATCACGCCATGTCCAAACTCCCGAATCATCTGCAGGTGATTAAAACATTAGTTGCAGCAAAAATGTCCTCGTCCTCGTCCTCCTCCAAATCGTTGGCCTTTGCCTCCCTTCCCTCTGGTCACAGGTCTCGAGTAGAATTTTTTTTTTTAGAGTCTCATCCGTCGTAATGGGCGACATTAAATTCGTAATAGTGGGTTTAAGATTAACAATGTGTTTTTTAAGGTCGTAGGAATTGAATGATCGACGTTAGAAAAATAAAAGTATTTTAATATGTGCGCTTTGTATTTTGGGCGGTGAAAAGGAGGGGTGCAACTGCAGCTTATATATTATATTCTCCCCGTAATTAGTGGGTAGTGGCCACTTTTATTTATTTCTTAAGGTCCGAATCCTTATAATATTATTTTTTTCTTATGAAATTTGTTGTTGAGGCTGGTGGCATAAGAACTAAGAAAAAAAATCTGGGAGCCTTCGCGTCATGTTCAAGTTGAACTCGGATAACTTCTACGTGAGCTAAAGGGGTGCAGGCTTTTTAATTAAGTCCGCTAATGCTACCTTTATTTTTGCGAGGGCTCTTTTCTTCGGGTACTCCTCGGCATTGGATGCTAGGGGTGAAAGTAGTTCGGGCCGCGTTTTCGGTGTAAAAAAATTAATCGTTATTTTTTGAATTAATTTTTAAAATTAAAAAAATTATCCTAAAATCATTTCGAAAAAATAAAAATCACGCTCTAACGGATCGGTTGTTTCGGATGATTTTTTCGGGGTCCTACTTTTATATAATTATATTTTAAAAATATATATAATAATTTAAAATTAATATAAAAATATTTAATTTTATATCAAATATAAAATATACTACTAAATTTTAAAGTTTTAAATTAGAGTTCGATAATATGATAGAAAAGTATAAATTTTTATTAAAAAATATTATATCTATAATAAAAAAATGAAAAACATATGTATTAATTATATAAAAAAAATCATAAATAAAAAACGGACTCCACCCCTATGATTTTTTTCGGGTGGGACGCTAATTTTGGCGGGTGAATTTTAATTTAGTAAAAACCATCCTAAATGATATTCGGGTCTTTAATTTTTTATTTTTTCGATTCAATTTTTTCGGATCAGATGGATTTTTCGAATTGGTCGGGTTTTTTCTTACACCCCTATTGGATGCTTTATCAAAGAGTTTGTTAGAAGGACTTCGTAGATGTAGAGTTGCGCAATGTTGAGGCTAAAGTCTCATTGACAAATCCGAGCAATCCTTAACAATATCTGACGAATTATTCTTTGTTTTTTTGTAACTTTTGTTGTAAGCATGTGAACAGAATTGCAAATTCTGCTGCCCATTTTTTGATCGATTTTGTATGACAATCGCATTGCGATACTTTCTAGGGCCTCCTTATGACCTACTTCAAATTTTGTACGACAATCGACATTTCAACCTGTGTTTTGTTTTTTAAATAGCTTAGGGTTGGTGGCTATTTTAATTTGATTCTTTGAAAACTAGACCAAAAATAGCAAATAACTTTTTTGATACAAAAATAGATTTGGTACTCCTTGGTATCAGAAAAAAAAAGTAAAATATCCATTAGCGAGATAGAATTTGGATTGGGCCAAAACGCTAATTTTAAGTGTTTAATAAGTATAGATTAATGATTTCATATATTATTCCTAATATGCTCTCGAGTCTCGTTCACTTTAATAAAAAAATATTTAATTTTTAAACATCATAAATATTTTTGTTATAATATATCACATATTTAATTTTACTTGCAACAAAAAAAATTATATTTTAAATAAAATAATCAATATTTTTATATTAAATAAAATTTTAAAATATTGCTATTCAAAACAAAATATCATAAATTAATTACTATATATACGGTGGATATAGTAATGAGCATAAATTATATTCTTATATTCAGTTTTATTTATTTATATATATTAGTTCAATAGCTATAGTTATCAAATAGTTTTTACCAAATAAACAAATAAATCGATATATGCTAAGCGTTAATACATAAGTAATATCACTAACTTTATAAGTGGAGCTTAAAAAGATTGATATTAAAGCTTGTGAACTAGACAAACGTATAGCGAATAGTCTCCATAAAATTAATCTCAATTTGATCCTAATTACGCAAATTGAATTCTTCCGATTGTAAATTGGATTTAATGATCGTCCGCCCAAGATAAGGTGGGCGGAGGGTCCGCCCAACGATTGCTTAGTCGTCAGATGTGAATCGAGCATCGTTGGCGAAATTGCGTGTTTCGCTCAAGATCTCGATCCTGGTGGGCGGACGATCCTCCCAACAATTGCTCAGTCGTCAGATGCGAATCGAGCATCGTCGGCGAAATTGTGTGTTTTGCTCAAGATCTCGATCCTTTTTCTTTTGTTCGGTGGAAGACCAGAGTTTGACGGCCAACGCCGGGGAGTGCGGCGGCGGTGGCGACAGCGGACAACAACGGCTGTGGAATCATAGGAACCCTAGATGGTTGATTGCCGAGAATGGAGAAGTGAAGCGGTGATGGTGATGAAGAGATCTACTTCGGCGTGAATGGACACCCTCGGATGTTGTAATCACTGGCGCTCCTTAGGTGATAGGATCCTATACCTAGTAATAGTAGAATTAGTTTATTTTCTTTAATTAGAATTAGGTATTTACTTCCTAGTTTGATGGCCTAGTTTGATTAGCACTTTAATTATTTACTTCCTACTTTGAGTAGCACTATTTTTATTTTATTTCTAGTTCTACTAGGACTTGTTTGGGTTACCCTATAAATAGGACCCCCTTGGAACTCTTTTTAATCATATATGAGAATACAATCTTCTTTTGATATTTGCTTGGAGCAACTATCTTGGAGGCTTGACCCCCTCGAAATGGTCTATTGGAGGTTTGATCCCCTCGAAGTGATCTAATTAGGATTCTAGTTGGACTAGGAACCTATCAATTGGTATCAGAGCAGTTCGATCTTTTTCGGACAATTGTGATATCTCGAGTTTTTGGTTGGACCAATAACCTAGTTATCTCCATCTTCCACTGCCATCTATCGTCTTCCGCTGCCATCTATCGCATCCGCTGCTGCCACTATATCGCCATCACCGTCGCTTACTAATATTCATAATCTAATATTTCAAATGTGCAGAAAAAATCTATGGCTTCACAGGATTTATCGACTTCAGAAATTTTAACACTAGCCGATCGTCTTACTCGAATCGAAGAACGATTCCAACAAATTTTACAAGTATTCAATGACGACAAGAAATATCAACGAGTAAACAAGGGAAATCACGTAGAAGATAAGCTTGCAAATATTCAACAATTAAGTACGGTCGAGGAGTACCAGACTCGTTTCGAATTATTATCAAGTCAAATTAAAAATTGGAGCGAACATCGATTGGTGGAAACTTTTGTTGAAGGACTTCTCCCCGATCTTCGACGAGAAGTAAAAGCTCGACGGCCCATTACTATAGTTGCTGCAATTTATTTTGCTCGATGGGAAGAACGTTTAAATGAAGAGAGGCATAGATCAAGTCGACACTTGAACAAATCACTCCGAAGCACAAGTGCAATAATATTTTCATCAAATGCAGAAGAGTCCAACACTTCAATTTCTTCAGAAATTTTTACGAAAACTTTATCTCAACAAGAAGCGAAGGATATTGAAAATAATTCAGTCGAAGTTCAAGCTTCAGATTCATCTATTGAGACATCTTTTAAAGATGAGACATCTATAATTCTACCGTCAAAGGAGCAAACAACTTCTGAAGAATCTAGTGCAAAATACATTGAAGAATCATATATTAATAAGAACTTATTCATGACGGTTAACTCAGCCTCAAGAAAATTTGAAGATTGCGGTACTCAGAAGGCTCAAGGTCAATTTTATTCATGCGAAAAGAATTTGATCAATTTCAAATTCTCTTTCTTCAACGAATGCAAGCTTGTTCCAATGCTACCGATGCATAGTCAAAACTACTCTCTGAAGAAGAATCTCTATTTTATTCAAGTTATCAAGAGACTTCGTCTGATCAAGCATCGAAAAGAAAAGTTCTCTCACATGTTTCTGTATAGCCTTGAGGAAGTTGTGCTCGGTATTGAGTGGTTACGTACATTGGGAGAAATCACTTGGGACTTCTCAAAATTAATAATGAAATTTGAATTGGAAGGCCAAAATGTGATATTAAAAGGAAAACGTTGCAAAGTCAATTCTATATCAAATCATCGCATGGAAAAAATACTTCGGAAGGAAAAAAGGGGTTATATTATTCAACTCCAACTTATGGGAGTAACACATTTACCGTCAACTGTTGATAATGGACTTGAGCCCTTGCTTTCAGAATTTTCAGATATATTTGTAGAACCAGAAGGACTGCCACCTCAACGATCACATGATCATCGAATGCCCCTCTTATCAGGCTCTTCTCTGACTAATGTTCGGCCATATCGTTATCCTCATTTTCAAAAGGCTGAAATTGAAAAAATAGTTCAAGAAATGCTTGAAGCAGGAATAATTCATCCTAGTGTTAGTCCATATTCTTCTCCGGTGTTATTGGAAAAAAAGAAAGATGGTTTATGGCGTATGTGTGTGGATTATAGAGCTCTCAATAGAGTCACTATCAATGACAACTATCCTATTCCAGTGGACGATGAGTTGCTTGATGAACTTGGAGGTGCAAAGATATACACTAAGCTCGACCTGCGTTCTGGGTATCATCAAATTCGGGAGCACCTTTCACATTTGAAGATAATTTTTACTATACTTCGGGAGCATAAACTATTTGTTAAGAAATCTAAATGCAATTTTGGTCAACCGCAAGTAGAGTACCTTGGTCATATTGTCTCTTATGAGGGTGTTTCAGTGTATCAATCTAAAATTCAAGTAATGCTTGAGTGGCACGTTCCTCATACAGTTAAAGCACTTAGAGGGTTCTTGGGCTTAACAAGATACTATCACAAGTTTGTGAAGGATTATGGTAAGATAAGTGCACCACTGACAACTTTGCTGAAGAAGGATTCCTTCAAGTGGAATGATGATGTAAGAAGGGCTTTTGATCAACTTAAGCCTGCTATGTCCACAACCCCAGTCTTAGCTTTGCCAAATTTTGATAAATTATTCATCATTGAATCTGATGCTTCAGGAGTCGGGATTGGTGCTGTGTTGATGCAAGAAGGACGACCAATTGCAAATACTAGCAAGGCTCTGACAAAAACACATCTCAGTTGGTCTGTGTATGATAAAAAGATGCTTGCCATTATTCATGCTGTCACTAAATGGAGACCTTACTTAATTGGTCATCGATTTCAGATTCTTACAGATCATAATAGTTTAAAACATATATTAGAGCAAAGAATCACTTCTATGCTACAACAAAAGTGGGTCTCTAAATTATTGGGATATGATTATGAGATTACTTATAAAAGAGGAACTGAAAATTTTGTGGCTGATGCTCTCTCGTCTTCCTGAGCATGGAACTTTATCTGCTATATCTATTTTGTCCACTGCCCTTTTGGATTCTATTCGTCAAGAATGGCAAGAGGATGCTGCTATCAAGACCTTAATTCAAAGGTTACAAGATGAACCTCTTTCAGTTTCACCGTATTCTTGGCACTCTAGAAATCTTCTATATAAAGGTAGAATGGTTTTAGTGCCAAACTCAGCTCATAAGTTAACATTACTAAAGGAATTTCATGGTTCCCCAATGGCTGGGCATCCTGGTGTACTTCGCACATATAAGCGTAATTCTCGAGAATTCTTTTGGACATGCATGAAAAATGACGTCAGGAAATTTGTTGTTGAATGTGATGTTTGCCAGCGTCATAAAGGGGAAACAATTGCAAGTCCAGGTTTATTGCAGCCACTTCCAATTTCTATTGAAGCATGGGTAGATATATCTATGGATTTCATTGAGGGTTTACTCTCTTCGCATGGAAAAACTACAATATTTGTGGTAGTGGATCGCCTTACTAAGTATGCCTACTTTTGTATCATGTCTCATCCATATACGACAGTTACTGTTGTTAATGTTTTTGTTGAAAATGTTGTCAAGTTGCATGGGGTGCCACGATCAATCGTAAGTGATAGAGACAAAGTCTTCACTAGCCAATTTTGGAAGGAACTTTGTCGTTTACAACAAACCCAATTGACAATGAGCACCGCTTATCATCCTCAAACGGACGGACAAATTGAAGTTGTCAATAGATGTTTGGAATCTTATCTTCGTTATTTCTCAAGTAATAAGCCTAAAAATTGGGTGAAGTGGCTTCCTTGGGCAGAGTGGTGGTACAACACAACTTTTCACTCTTCAACAAAACTTACTCCTTTTGAAGCTATGTACGGATATCCTCCTCCTGCTATTGCCCAATATTCAACAGGCGCTACTACTGTTAATGCTGTGGATATTGAATTACGTGATCGAGACCAAGTACTAAGGCTATTAAAGGATAATCTTACTAGTGCTCAATCTCGAATGAAACAACAAGCTGACAAAAAGCGAACTGAGAGGGAATTTCAAATTGGAGACTTAGTTTATTTACGTCTGCAGCCATATAAACAACTTTCTGTTATTGTTCAGAGTTCAATGAAATTAGCACCTCGATTTTATGAGCCTTATAAAGTTTTGGAGCGAATTGGGCCAGTAGCTTATCATCTTGATCTACCTTCAACATCTCGTATTCATCCAGTGTTCCATGTTTCTTGTCTTAAGAAGAAGCTTGGGAATGATATTTCTGCGCTACATCATCTTTCTGAATTGGATTCAGAAGGCAATGTTCGTGCAATACCTGAAATGGTTTTGAAGCATCGTTTTATTCAACAAAAGAATCATGCAGTTACTGAGTGGTTGATTAAATGGGAGAATTCGCCAGATGAAGATGCTACTTGGGAACGTTATCAATCTCTGCAAGGAGGGTTTCCTGAGTTTGTTGCTGCTCAGCCTTGAGGACAAGGCTAATTTAAAGGAGGCGGGAATGATAGGATCCTATACCTAGTAATAGTAGAATTAGTTTATTTTTTTTAATTAGAATTAGATATTTACTTCCTAATTTGATGGCCTAATTTGATTAGCACTTTAATTATTTACTTCCTAGTTTAAGTAACACTCTTTTTATTTTATTTCTAGTTCTACTAGGACTTGTTTGGGTTACCCTATAAATAGGACCCCCTTGGAACTCTTTTTAATCATATATGAGAATACAATCTTCTTTTGATATTTGCTTGGAGCAACTATCTTGGAGGCTTGACCCCCTCGAAATGGTCTATTGGAGGCTTGATCCCCTCGAAGTGATCTAATTAGGATCCTAGTTGGACTAGGAACCTATCATTAGGATCTTTGACGACCCTCTCCGCCGCCCCCGCGGGAATGAAAAAGAGGGTGGGAGCCGTGGGGGAGGCGGTGGGGGACTTCGCTCTGGGTGGCGCCGGGCGCTTGCACAAAGGCTGCGACGGCAAGCACGACAAATACTATGGCGAGCACGGGGGAGCGGGAGGAGGCAATTGCCAGATATGATGCATTTCGGGTTCTCATCGAGCGCCGACAATAGGTCGTCAGCCAATGACGAAGCAAGGGGAGGCACGCAAAAGAGCCCACGCCACTAGGGGTCATGCGAACTGTGCAGTAGGTTGGCCGACGGTGGAGGGTTTCAGAGGGAGAGCAACAAGCAAGCAGAGAAGAGAAGCAACAGAAAAAGATGTGCCGCGAATGGGACACCGTTGATCTTCCATCGCACAATCGAAAAAATTGGGAGGACGATCCTACCAATTTAAGTTGGTAGGACACACATTATTCCCTTGTAAATTTTTCATCCAACATATGTCAATGCAAACAAATTAAAAGGCAGTCTAAACTCTTAAACTTTGTCCCATTGTAATTGAGGAAAGGCATTTTTTGGATTATTAGTCGATTATATATCAATATATAAACCAACTTTCTAAAAGACTATAGTATTCAAAAAGTTGAAAAAAAAATTACGCTAATTGTTTCAAAGATAACATCATCATACGTCTATTAATCACTATCTAATTTATGATGGATGATGGATTAAAAAATGTTACTATCTATCATGAATGAGATGATTAGCACAAACTTTAAATCCATTCAAGAACGATCAAGCATTTAAACTTTTTTAAATGATTGAAAAGGTCTTGTGAAGATTCTCATATCACTTATACTTTAATGAGGATCCTAACAACTTTGTAAGAGTATCCTGCTACAAAGTCAACCAACATAAAAAAAGTTAGGTCTTTAAGTTTTGAAAAGTTAAGTTTATTTTATTTTAACAAGTACTATTTCAAGATATTTATATTTACTTTTCAGATTTTTTTTCTATTGTACCTTGGTCTCCTTTACAGTAGGGAAAATTGTTGTAAAATGCTTTTAATAAAGGTTTACGAGGGTCATTATATCATAGAACCCCATATTGTCAAAATGTGGATCATAAGTCTTCACTATTTTATCATATATTGGGTCAGTCAATTTTGATTTTGTTTTGAGGATTTTATTATTAAATGCTTAGTATGATTAAGATTTTGCAGTTTGTTCAATATGATTTCATATGATAACTATTTTAATAATACATTTTGTATTGACAAATTGGTAATTAATATGAACAAAGGTTATAATATTTTATGATGCTCAATAAAATATTTTGACGTATAAATGGATAGAAATAGAATTGACCTATTTGAGATTGAGATTTGAGGCTGGATACATCGGTTGAAAAATAGCTTGTATCTTTTAAACTTTTATAGTGTTAGGTTCTGATGATTCCTGTATGGCACCTCGAATATTAGCCATCATAATTCGAAGTTGATTGATCAATGCTCCACATCTAACTCAAAAGGGCAAGAAAGGGAGGCTGCAATCCATCTTTTGGCCAAGACACCTTTCCTCTCACAAGTCACAAGAATGAGTGAGAAATTTGATTATGTGATGTCCTTCGTTAGTGAAAAGAAACATTTACACAATGAAAATTATGATGAAATGAATAGCAATTTCTCATCGCTTAAATAAAAATTACGAATTCGAATATTTGTGAATGTAGAAACTTTTTGTTAAAAATTACATTTGTCATAACCAGACGTATTATACATCAGTGCACATAATTCTTAACGCCAACTATGTTAGACGATCGACGCCAGAGGTGATCCAAAAAGAAAGAAAAGAAACATTTTGCGAGAAGCGCCAATCAAAACACACACGCCACCAGCACACACACACACGCCAGAATTAAGAATTGCTCAACTGGTGCAACTTTCTGGTAAGTGGCTAAAGATGCATATAAATTGACAACCATGTAAGTGGAGGTGGAGGATGGTCTCCTTGCAACATTTTGCTCACATTTCAATTGAGTTCTCATATCATCGTTCTGGCTTTTAATGGACTCTGAATCATCTCCATAACGGGTCGAGTGAAACTAATCAATCTGATTATTCTGTTCGGAAATGACATGCTCCATTGGGCACAGCACACTAGCTCAAATATTGTAAGTCGAATCCTAAAATTGTCATGCACATATAAGCTGCGACGTTCCAGATCTCCATAAGATGAGAAAGAGTATAGAGAGAGAATACATTTATAACAATAGTTACTAATAGAGGTGAACGGAGCTTGTAAAAAGCTATATGTCAAACAAGAATTTTGATTCAAAAGCTCGTCATTTTAGAGACTGGCAACACTTATGAAATGGTATTGAAATCCAGCCCGATGGAAATCTCCATCATTTTAGGTTGGATGACATTTAAATTGCCCAATATCACCACAAGTATTTGCCTCGTGGTGAGAGCGAGAGAGAGCCATGAATGCTCCATTTAAAAGAGCAAGCCTTTAGCTTTTCGTGGACCACTGTTTCACTAACGTGATGAACAGCAAGTGACCCACCAATCCACCATGCATTCCTTTGCCCCCACCTTGTCACCAAGAGACTGCAAATATGCAAGGCAAACTTTTTAATATTGAATGAAAATTGTAAAATTAAAACCCTCAAGTACCTTATAAGGTTCTAAATCGTTCCTAAATATTTCATCAAGGAATAACTGCTAGAGACTGATATAATTTGTATGGAAGTAAAGTGTGATAAATAAATGCGGCAAACCGCAAACATCACATTTCTAGTATGCTCACGTACGAAAGTGCCTTAAGGGGTAAAGAGAAGAAAGTAAGAAACTATAGACTCCAACAAGGGTTGGCCTAAAAGATTTCTCATCTGACCTTTAAGTAGAGGATGATTGCAAAGGTGATTTGCTACTCGATCATCAGTATCTCATTTTATTTGCCAGGATTCCTGCCTTTGTCTGCTCCATTGACGAATAACTTGTATCGGTCTTCTAGTTGCTGTACCTGAGAATCTGTGCTCAACAGCAATGGTTTACATCTTAAAAGCTATAGTAATGCACGCTCACATAGATATTGATAAATGCAAAAGCTTTTGCCCCCAAAACAAAGATTACTCCTGAATTTTCAGGTCGCATTACCTTGCATTGTTACATTGGTGCTAAGAGACAGTCTCTCTAGATCACATGATCATCTACAAAATTGTACTTAAGAAAATTGGCAATTATTTTATGAGAACTGTTTCATTGTACAGTTCAATCTGTCACATGGGATAAAATTTTGCATTGCCCGCCAGTACTTGGAGTTTCTATAACATTCCTTCTTGCAGCCGTAACTGAATACCAGAATCTTGAAAGTACTGTAGTGTGAAACGTATTTTCCGAATAATACAGTTTAAGATGTTTTCCTCAGGTCAATATTTTCAACCTAAGCAGCAATTGCAACATCTTCTGACTTGGCAATTCCTTGGATATCAGTGATTCTCAACTTAGTCAATTCCTGAAATTTTGTGAGAGATGGTGAGAAAGATCCTAGCAGGTGAACAGACAAATGCTTCTTTAACAGCCTATCACTCACCTGGCGGTGGCCTTTGGTTCGCCTATAGTTCTTCCTTCTTTTCTTCTTGAATATAATCACTTTTGCATCTAAAGCCTATAAAAACAAAGATCACAAGGACAACTGTTCAAAAACAGCAAACTGAGCTGTAAAAACAGTAATCAAGCAAGGCTAAGCTGCCCTCAGCTGTACATATCACAAAACTAAATGAAAGAACAAACTTTTCCGATGGTGATGGAATCTAGTTGAATATCTGAAGTAGTCAACAGACAAGGTGGTGCATACTTGCATATGCAATGAGGTAGAGAAATCTAGCTGGTCATTCATATATCAACCTAGGACTTTAGATGTAAACCTATTTTTGAGAAAATCATGTGAACTCTAATCCATATCACAAAAGCACTATAAACCCCCCTAAAAAATGCACTATAAACCATGAAAATGTAAGTGATAGGAAATGCTAAAAGAGCAATGGTGACAAAGTAATGTGAGTCAAAGTAGATTCCATTCATGTAGATTGATAAAACTTTGATGTGTCCGGTATAATTGGAAGGTTTATTATGATATCTGATGCCACAAGGTGATGTGAATCTTTTATTCTCATAATGCAAATATTAGTAACCCTTCAACATGATACATCATCAAGTTTATATATGAAAATGAAAATGTTAACAATATAAACCACATCTAAACAACAGAACTTACATGCTCCTCAACAACTGCATGGACAGCTGCATCAGGTAATATTGGTCTTCCAATGATAGTTTGAGATTTTGATCCCAGCATCAAAACTCTGTTCAAAACTAACTGCAGGGAAACCACTGGGATTCTGTATTAGCTTTACATGACAAAGAAAACTAGGCACAACAAAGACCACTTAAGTAAGGATTCTTGAGGCTATCATAGAATATATAAAGCAGGACTTAGTAAATTAACTTGTGACGAATCTAACAATAAAAATATTAACATCAATGTTACTAGAAGGGTAATACTGTGACATAAACCAAATGCAAACTTGGTGAAGAGAATAACTACACAATCTATCAAACATATATACTTTGAAAGGAAAAAAACTCCCCACTCTCTGACCAGGAAAAGCACATGGTGTACAATGTTCTTTACATAACATTTGTCATCAACTAAAAATAACCATGTTACACATCAACCAAAGAGTCAAATGCTCTCAGGGAATAGGGTGTTAATGGGTCATATAGGACTCGATCAGACCATAAACCTGACCCAACCTGACTAACTTCATCTTTTTTTCTTTTTTTTTGAAACGGGACTAACTTCATCTTTCGATCTGGTCTGACCAAATTTGTGACCAGCCCAACCCAACCCATATCTGTGACGGGTAGGATCGGGTTCAGAATATCATGGTACACAACCATGAAAGAAACAATGAGAAAGATTGGGATAAAATGAGATTGACAGATAGATCTAAAGAGAGGACACGGAAGGAAGGGAGAAACAAGAAAGAGAGAGAATGCGAGAGGGATCGTTGACGAGAATAGCTGGACGGCTACTGAAGGAGGATACTGAAGGGTATTGAGAGAGTTCAAATAAGAGAGAAAAGGTAGCGAAAGAGAGAAAAGCAGTTGATTGGTGACAGGGAACTGTGAAGGGTGTTGCCACTGGTGTTCATACAGATTTCCGGTAGAGCTGCCAAAACGAGAAGGGAATACCATGAGCAAAGGGTACATCTTTTGGCGCAATTGGCAGAAATACATTATGCAGTCGCAATGAATCACAGTCAAGATTAAAGAAACAGAACAAACAATCAATTCACACCCTCACAAGGAAGGTAACTAACACATAGGAAGAACCCATACACAACACGGTTTCAAGCAACCCTCATCTCTAAAGAGAGAGGGTAAATCCTATATCCTCTGTCCCCTCTCATGGGAAAGAGAAAACGTAAATTTCAACAACAGTCATCCAACTTAAGGGGTATTCCCAATATGGACATCCAACTTCACTTTGTAGCATCGCGGTCATCGAACTTCAGAAACGTCGCCACGGTCATCATGACCAATTATCACTGGTTTATCGATGGATTGCTGACGTCCCACCACTTCAGTATGTTCTCTCTTCTCCACGTCAGAATTTAAAAAATAAAAAATGTCATGTCGGCATTTTTCTCTCATCCACTCAAAACTTAATTTTGTACCTGTATGGTCATTCAACTTTTCAAAATTTTCAAATACGATCATTCAACTTTTCAAAATTTCAATCACGATCATCATTAAAAACTTAAAATAATAAATAATAAATAATAAATAATAAAAAATTTAAAAATTGAAGACATTTGGACCAACCCAGCACGGTTTAAGGCACGACCCAATCAGGTTGGGCCGCCCAATTTTTTGTGTATTAAATATATGATATTATAACAGTTCTATATTATAATAGTTCATGATTATTATTAGGGAAATAAAATTAGAAAAATAAATATCAATTACATTTTTTATCTAAAATTTGGACTAATAAAAAATATTAAATTAGAAAAATACAACAACAACAAAGCCTTATCCCATTAGGTGGGGTCGGCTACATGGATCATACGACACCATTCCGCTCTATTAGTAACCAAACCTTCATTGATCCATGTTCATAAGATTCG
Source organism: Pontederia crassipes (assembly GCA_030549335.1). Classification (NCBI taxonomy): domain Eukaryota; kingdom Viridiplantae; phylum Streptophyta; class Magnoliopsida; order Commelinales; family Pontederiaceae; genus Pontederia; species Pontederia crassipes. Next base: position 31,094,049 of record CM060183.1, on the reverse strand, counting down.
ACAGGGTTTTACGCTGGCTGTCGGGGCCTAACACAACCCTCCTCAACCTCTTTATACGTTTAAATAAAATTTATTATCCCCTTAATTAAAAGTATAGGCCCTAATTAGAGTTGTCGCGCTACCGGAATGAAGTGGGCAGCAGCCTCTTCCAACGAATGGCTCTAAGGAAGAACGGGATTCGATGTTACACGTACAAGGAACAAATCTATAAATACGATGTCATACCATGATCCAGTCAATACGACCATGACATTAGGTACTCACCGACGCTGGGAAGAAGTCAAGGATGAACTTACCGACTCTGGGAAGAAGTCAAGGATGAACTCCGGCGATCTCCGTCGGCGGCCGGCGGCACTCAAGGACCGAAACCCGCAAAAAGCAGATCAAACCCTTGTTCCAATCACGTGAACCTTTGATCCAAGGAAAGGCCTACCAACGAAGGGAACGAGCCGAACTCCCGGCGAACGGCATTCGAACAGCGTTCTCCCTACCGCCGTTTGCGAGCGATTTCGAACATTGAACTCTTCCTGACCAATGTAGATGTGTTAGCCTCGACTTGCTCGTTCCGATGATGGTGTCAAACGGTGAAGGGGATCTCCAGTAACAGTGATCCGGTAAAGAGGCGAGGCGGCGGCGGCGGCGAATTAGAAAAATAAAAACACTTATTTAGCACGTGATTTCGTCGCGCCCGAGCCAAACTATACTGGCTGCCCAGCAGGGTGCCCAACACGTGCGCAACGAGTACGAGCTTGGCCCAGCCAGATGTTGCACAAAGTTTTCTATTTTTTCTATTTTTAAATTTTTAATCATGAATTATAATTATATTATATATAAAAACATTTTTATTACATATCTAATAATCATACTATCATAAATTATAGCATTTATTATTCCATATATTATAACATTTTTTATTACTCCAAATTTTAGAGCAAAAAAATGTAATCCGATTTTGTTTTTCTAATTTTTTATTTCCCTAATTTAATAATTATAAATTATTATAATACTAGACATTTAATACACAAAAAAATCGGGCAGTCCAACCCGACTTGGTCGTGCTCAAACCATGTCAGGTCGGTCCAAGGGCCTTCGGTTTTTTATTTTTATTGTTTTAAGTTTTTAATGATGACCATTACTAAAATTTTGAAAGTTGAACAACCATGTCTGTAAATTTTGAAAAGTTGAATGACCATATAGATACAAAATTAAGTTTGGATGAAGGAGAGAAAAAGATAATAACATGACATTTTTTTATTGTTTTTTAGAGTCTGATGTGGAGAGAAAAAACACTGACGTGGTGTCACATAGACATCGACATCAGTGATCCACTCATAATCGGGCGATAACTAGTCACGATGACCCAGCTGAAATGTTTTTTAAGTTCGATGACCGTAATGTTACTAAGTGAAATTGGGTGACCATATTGGAACCCCCTATGTTGGATGACCGTTGCTGAAATTTACTCCAATAGCTCTAATGAGCAATGAAAACTTTCAATAAGGACAATGAAGACCGCAAACTATGTCGATCTTCTGCAACTCTATTATGCTAGCCTGGCAAAAAATGGCAAAGCAGTTTGTGTCTTGTTCAAACGAAACACTGGGATTGAATCCTTGAGTGCAACCATATGTCTTCGTAATGCAAGTTTTATTCCCTTTCCAATTCAAAGTCCAATGCCAGCGAAGAATCTTCTCCAGAAATAATATAGCAAAGATCTAGATATGCTAAGTTCATGCTGCAATTGCAAATAGTTGTCAAAAGTAAACAACAACAAGGATCTGTAAACACACAGTCCCGTGATAATTTTCTTAAACCACAAGATTATATGTGATGGTTCAAACTTAATTATTTATTGATAACAATTATTTCAGAAGTATGAGCCAGCATTCTGTGAACCAGTTAATCTTATTAAGCCTATAGAGAATTTCATAACCATTCAAGAAACAATATGAACCGGAAATTAGGATTATAGTTTGCAGGATGAACCTCCTTGTGGATATATGTAGACAAGGTAACAAATTACTTTTGTAACCTAGCATCATATCCAGACAATATTTAACATAGAGTTATCTTACTAAATCTTTCTGCATGATCCTCTGCACCCTAATATTAAAAAACAACAACAAAATTGAATCTGATTCTAATTTCTGGTGCTTGTCCACTATTTTACTCTTCAAGGACCTGACATCTTGTACATGTTAGGTAAGATTGTATAACCCAAGTTGGACAACATATACTCGCTATATTTGTCCAACAATAATATGTATTGATGATTAACATAAGAAACTGAATCAAAAAGCACAACCAAGAAGCATTGTTTAAATGTTTATGCATGGTTTAAATGTTTTACTACCCTTACAAATTAGATACTCTCACGTTATGTTTCTACTTAACAATAAATTTCACAAAAGCCAATATAAAACATACCAAAGCAACCATAGAACCCTCACGAGTTCAACACAAAATAAATAACAATCTATTAAAGAACCAAAAATTTCAATCACAAAATATAAGAACGCATCGAAAGTAAGAAATAATTCATAATACCACATCCAAGAAGAACCCTTAATTTTAAATCCAGGACAATCTCACCTTCTCATTAACCTCGCAGTACTTCAACCTTTCAGTGAAAATGGAATCACCATTGCTGACCTTAAATTGGTGAGAACCAACCTAAAAGGAAAAAAAATACATGTAAGAATAAATCAAAAGGAGATCCATTAAAAAACAAGAGGAAAAAAAAACAGCACTAAATTATACCTGAACAACAGCGAAAAGGGGCTCGTAGGGCTTAAATGGGTTCTCCGACGAGCTTAACGGTCCGATCACCTGGTACCCGATCTCCGCCGCCTCCTTTCTCTTCTCTTCCCCCGATTTCCCCGACTGAACGACGCGTTTCGGCGCTCCTAAGACATCTCCGTCATCTTCATCGACTTCACCTTCTTCTACCTCGTCATCGTCCTCATCATCATTATCTTCGTCATCATCAGAAGACTTCTCGGGCGGAGAGGAAAAACCCTTAACACCACCATATCGCATCAGATCAGCACTTCGGAATCCTCGAGGAGTCGAGGAGAGGTCCGAAGGCAAGCAACATTTGGGGGCCGCGAGGCTGGTCGGTCGAAGGAACAGGGCTTGCAGATCCCGGCGAGCGGCGACGGAGGAGGTGACGAGTGGTGGGCATCGGAGATGCCGCGCCAAGGCAGAGATCGCTCGCCGGCTCGCCATGGTCGAAGACCCACCTCGGGGCTTCCTGCGTTGGTGGTCGAGGTCGTAAGGCGGCGGGCGGGGTTTAGCGAGGTTTTCGAAATCGACCGGGTCGAAATGACGGTGGAACCGGCTCTGGCTTTACCAGTCACTTTATGTTACGATTTACGTGTGATATATTTTTAGGCATAATTTTTTAGATATATATTTTATTAATAATTTAGAACATTATTAATTAGAATAAAAAATAATTCAAACTCTCAATAATAATTATATTTGAGAACTTTTGAAAATTATTATTAATCTTTGTAATGAATATAATTATTATTTTTATAATTTCTTATGTTAAAAATGTTCATTATTAATAAAGAAAGATATTGAAAGGGAAATATACATTATACGTACATGTACATGATTAATAACTGAATTAATAAGAAATGAAAAAAATAAAAATAAGCGACTACATATATAATATGCAATCAAAAGTTGTACAATCAATATGCACTTAATGAATATGAGTCGTTGAATAATGATTACATAGTTGAAATTAAATTTAATAACTTAACATTAAATTTAATAGAAGTTAAATCTCAATCATATAATTATGATTTAAATTGTACAAAAGTTACTTGAATGCTACCTGACCTCTTCATTCAAATATAAAAAGTTAATATAAGTGGGCATGTCAATTTAATCGAGTTCAAATTTAGGATTGCATTTAAATTTCTTTTCGCTTATCTTGTATTTTCATTACTTAATGCTAGATTTTTGTTATTTATTGAAAAAAAAACATATTATCAACAATCGAATGTTGAGTTAAAAGAAAATTTCTCATGTTCTCGAGCAAATCATACTGACGTGAATTGATATAGTTTTCAAAATATGACTTAGAATAAATAAAAAAAGAAGCCCATAGATAGATCGATTTTTTGTCTAATGTTTTTTTTCTAATCATATGAAATATCGAAAGAAAAAAGTAATCAAATGAAAGCATTGAAATAAGAACTAGTGCGATCTAGAAATACCTGACTGGAGGCAGGTGATGAAAGGAGATAAAGGAACAAGAACATGAGAACTACAACATTATGTGAAGGAGAGAATTGAGAGTTGAGAAGAAATAATGTCTCGTCTTATTCGACGGGATATTTGTTCATCCCAAATGAACTATAACCAATTGGTCGGGAGGTGCCTTATATTTTCGGACTAATGGTCTTTCATTCGCACTTTTATTTTGATGCTTTTATCGTCTGAAGTGAATGTCGAGTTTCACTTTCATCTAAATGTTTTCTGTGTTTTTTTTTACTTGCACTCCCGATCGTAGGGATATGTGAGGCTCTGTGCGATTATACGTAGAGAAATCAAGCTTTGATGAGATGATCTCCTGCATGGTTTCTTCATCTTCTTTGCAGTTGAAAGTTGGGAGAAATTCTTAAATCACTATCGCTTTGCACTCCCGATCGTAGGGATATGTGAGGCTCTGTCGTACGTAGAGAAATTAAGCACCGACAACAGTTATTATAGCTCAGATTTGTGTCATGTTAGCAATAGTTGTTTTCTGTTATTTGATTTCGTCGTCGAGTGTCTTCCAACCCGAGACTCACGAGGGTTATGCATATTCTGAGGTTCCGGCAATAAACGGTCATATTGAGCTGGGAACTCGTATCATCATAGATGAGTTCGATGTGTGTGTGTGTGATTTTTTTCCTTATCATTGCTATTTTCAATTCTTCCCTGATTTTGAGAGTTTTGCCCAAGAGGAAACATTTCCAATCCTCTTCTGTTGCCGACGACCCGAGTAAGGCGACTGACAAATGAGTTTTTATCCGAAGAACTCCCAGTAATCTTGAATTGTATTTCCGAATCGATCCTTCTCCCTCCTCCACATCGTCTAAATAGTCTCAGCGTCACCTCAGTTTCCGACATTCTACCCGGGAGGGTTGTCCATATTCAACAAGTGCCAACCAATCGTAATTGTCTTGACTTTAGTGTATTTCTCTTGAATGCCCGGATATTCAGCTATCACGAAACCTTGGCTCATTCCAGAAAAGGAAAGCTTAAGTTATAAGCCGCAGCATCGTATGCGAGAGTGACGATTGCACCATCTTTATAAACCCCTTTACGTGTGCAACACAGACTTCTCGCAAGCACGAGAGTGTCGCAGGTGAGTCGAGTGTCTTTCCCATCATGTTAATCATACACACGTGAAGGGACATTCAGTTGTCTTTACTCATATTATGTTGAATTAAAGAACCTTAAGTCCTATAATAGAAGCACATTCCGAAGCACCTCCATAAGTCCTAGCACACGTTTTTAATTGATTATCATTGCACTTTTCGGATCTAATCATCGCCTTCGCGTTTCTCTTTTATCTTGAAAACAACAAAAATATTTAGTTTCCTTGATTTTGTAGTGTTATCTTTTTTTTCTCCTATCTTCAGCATCTCTTCTCGTCACTGAGTTAGTTTCGAAGAACTTTTTGAAGATTTCATAAAACATTGCTCCCTGTGGATCGAACCTCAAGACTACAATGATGTATCGTACGCTTGCGGACTGCATTTCGATAGTCCAGAGAGATTATAAATTTTAAAACTTCATTCGACATCTTTTTTGTATTCAAGAGCAACTCGCTAGAATAAAGGGGCTGACATACGTTTCGAGGTCATTCACCTCTCATATCTCATACGTGTCCTTGTTACTACTTAGCACGCCAGTTCCTTCTTTACACGGCATTTTTTTGTATACATACTTTATGCGAGTCAATGATGATTACAAGAAGTAGCAAAAGATGAGTTGTCTGACGAGGAAGAAGATGAAGTAGAGTATCCAGATGTTGAAGAAAAACATGTTGCACTTGTTGTGAGAAGGCTGCTGTTGACACCAAAAAAGGACGAGATTGTATAGAGGCAAAAATTTTTTCTCACTCGTTGCACCATCCAAGAAAAACTTTGTGATGGTCTCACAATTGATAACATGGTCTCACAATTGATTGTCGAACGATTGGGACTCAAGACTGAAGTCCATCCTACTCCATACAAGATTGGTTGGATCCAAGAAGGCATTGAGATAGAGGTAAACAAAATCTGTCTAGTACCATTTTCCATTGGTAAAAGGTATAAAGATGAAAATACTTGTGATGTCATTCCAATGGATACATGTCAAATGAATCTTGGGGAGACCATGGCAATTTGATGTTAATACAATTTATCATTGTCGTCACAATGTTTACTCCTTTATCGTAGATGCTCACAATATTACATTGGCACCTATGACAGAAGGAATAACTCCACCGCAAAAAAGGATACCACATTCTTTTCTTGTCGTTAAACCAAAAGAGTTTATGGCTGCCATGTGACAAGAAGGGAAAATTCTGATAGTAACTTCAAAACTCAACGACACAACCGAAACTCCCATGGTGGTTCAATCTTTATTGGAGAAAATACAAAGAGTTGATGCCAGCAAAACTACCCCATGGATTACCACCATTAAGATATATCCAATTGCCTAATTTGGATCATTATTGTATGGGTCCCAAAGAATATAAGATCCTACAAGATATAGTGGATGATATGCTTTCAGTGAGGTTTCATTCGAAATAGCATGAGTCATTGTTCAGTGCCAGCATTGCTTGTACCCAAGAAGGATGGGAGTTGACACATGTGCGTGGATAGCCGATTCATCAATAAAATTACTATTAAATATTGTTTCCTAATACCCCGCCTTGATGATATGTTAGACCTTCTCAGCGGTTCTCGCATTTTTTCTAAGCTTGATTTTCGCGGTGGCTATCATCAAATTCGGATAGGAGAAGGGGATGAGTGGAAGATAGTCTTTAAAACCGGCCAAAGAAGAATTATATGAATGACTAATTAAGCCTTTCAGATTATAAAATGCGCCAAGCACATTCATAAAGTTTATGAATCAAGTTTTGAAATCTTTCATTAGTCGGTCAGTAAAATCATATTTCGACAACATATTGGTCTTCAGTAACACCATGGATGAGCACTTGCAACATTTAGAGGAGGTACTGATCACTCTACAGAAAAACAAACTTTATATTAATCCTATGAAATGTTATTTTGCACAAATCACCCTTCTATTCTTGGGCTTCATCATCAGCAGCGGTGGAATTGGTGTCGATAAAAATAAAGTAGCAGCTATAAAATCTTGGCAAGTACTCAAAAGAATAGCTAAGGTACGGAGTTTCCATGGCCTTGCTTCTTTCTATCGCAGATTTATTCGTGATTTTAGTAGATACAACTTTTGCACCTGTTCTCACATTACCAAACTTTGAGAACATCTGTGAAGTCGAATCAGGGGTAGGTATCGATGGAGTATTATCACAAGAGGAGTGGCAAGTAACATTCCATAGTGAAAAGTTCAATAAGGCGCAACAATAGTGGTCAGTATATGCACAAGAATTCTACGTTGTGGTGTGATCCCTCAAACATTAGGAGCATTACTTAATTCAAATGGAGTTTGTCCTTCACACAAATCATGAGGCATCGAAACACATTAGTACACAAAGCAGCATAGATCGCATGTATGGTCTATGGGTGACGTTCTTACAAAGGTTCAACTATGTTATGAAGCATAAGGCTGGAAAAATGAACATTATCACTGATGCTTTGAGTGGACGAGCATAACTACTTGCTGTTCTACACATTGAGGATATTGGATTTGAAAGTTTAAGAGAGTTATATACAGATGATGAGGACTTTAAAGATGATTGGGAGAAGTGTCAACTACATCATGCTTTAGGAGATGTGTATCCAAGATGGTTATTTATTCAAAAGAAATCAGTTGTGCCTTAGGTAATATGAGACCTTTATAGTGGTGGCCTTGCTAGATATTTCGATCGAGATAAAACAATTGCAACAATTGTAGAAAGGTATTTTTTGCCACAACTTAAAAGAGATGTTAGTAACTTTGTCCCAAGATATCTAGTTTGTCAAGTTGCAAAGGGACAATATCAAAATACTGAACTATTCTTCCTTTATCGACACGACAACACCTTGGGAGGACCTCAATGTGGATTTTGTGTTGGGACTTCCACAAACGCAATAGGGCCAAATTCTATTTTTATCGTGGTGAATAGATTCTCTAAAATGGCTCACTTTATCCCATGTAGAAAACCACCGATGCTCACAATGTCTCTAGCTTATTTTTTCGTGAGGTAGTACGTCTCCATGGAGTACGTCGTTCTATAACATCAAATAGAGACTAATTTTTTTTCTACTTTTTGAAAGAGCTTGTGGAAAAGCTTGAACACTTACCTCAATTATAGTTCCACTTGTCATCCTCATACTGACAAACTGAAATTGTTAATCAGTCACTTGGAAATTTATTCCGTGTTCTCTCTAGAATGAAACCAAAGTAATGAAATTCTACATTACCACAAGCTGAGTTCACTTAAAATAGCATGCAGAGTCGAACTACGGGAAAGGCTACATTTGAAATTGTCTATGGGTGACTGCCTTGTCAGACTGTGAAGGAACTTATCAGATAATTGCAACTAATTCATCAGCAAACTAGGAGTCATTTGGAGTATGCTAATCTAAAGTATAAAGAAATATGTACACCGCCGTCATAAAACATTTATCGAAGGAGATTTGGTGATGGCTTATTTGAGCAAGAACAAATTTCCAATTGATACTTGCAATAAGCTCAAGAATAAAAAATTTGGTCCTTGCAAGATTCTGAAGAGGATAAATGACAATGCATACACAATTGATCTCCCTTTTGACTTTGGTATTTTCACCACTTTCAACGTGTCTGATTTGTATGAGTTCCATCCACCATCATTTATGAACATTAGCTCGGGGTCGAGCTTTCCCAAAAGGATAACAAGAAGATAGTTATCTGAATTATAGTTTAGTTGAAACATAATCTTATCTTAGTGTAACTCTATTTTGTAGTTAGGTTTAGAATTCTTAAGCAAAATTATGTTTCATAATTAGTTTTAAAATTTTATCTCTAGTCCAGATCTTGCAATTGTTCTATATAAAGACACTTTTAATTGCTTGACATATTATTATTGCTCCTGAAATATATCTCAGCTCTTCAAGTTGACTCACTTGTTCTTTACTCTGTTATGCTACCGTTGTGTGCTCGCGAAACAGATTTTTCCTGTTGCGTGTGTTAGTTTGATACACCACATGCTCCCAAAACTCGTAGATTTTTTTATACTGCTGCTTCTGCATCACTCCTGGTCTCTTCGTCAGCAATCTGACCTTCACGAAGGATATCTGAAGCAATGGGGCTGCCGCCATATGGGTTTCGGACTAGTGCTATCAGACCAACATATCGATAGTGCTGCGGCTGCATGAACACCACCTTTGCTGTGCCCCAGAAGCAGTACTCGCTTTCTTGATCCCCAATAGAGCTCTTCGATATATTGTTTGAGTACCCATGAATTTCGCTCAATGGATGCCTGAAAAAAGATGTGTAATGTAACAATCCAAAGTCCCGAACATAATCGATTATGCATAAAATGTTGGGAAAGAAAGAGTAATGCATACGAAAATGAAGAAAGTTATCTAATGCTCCCTACCTGATGCATAATTTATCTCATGTGACAGAATAGTATCTGAATTCAAATATTTACCAATAGGAACGATTTTCATTTCTTTACAACATGTTCAGAGGTACACAACCATGAACTCGTTTCCTTACCTTATCATGTGGAAAAGGTATACAATTATAAGCCTTCTGTCTGCCAGTTTTATGAAACTGATAAATTTGCAGAGCTTCTGATAATGTACTTTTTGATAGCTCCAGTAATGTCAGAAAAGATATGAACATATGATCTGATTCCTAATGCAACAGGGAACAAGAATTAACAAGACCAGTTCCTTTGATGTGCATCAAAAGCAGCTAGTAACTTTCCTAATTATAAGAATTATTATGATAATCGATAGTTACTCTTACTTCGTTATGAATCTTGGGAATATGACAAGTTAGGCCCATTTTGGAAAAGAATCTTTTTGTACTTACATAGTACAATGGACTGTGATTACTAAAAGGCCTTGCAATTAGAACATTGTGTTAGTGTGTGAAGGCGAATATCTTATCCTATAAAAAATAAATATACCTCACCAGGAATCAACAAATAAACAAGTGCGCTCGGAAGATGATGAATCCCGCTTCTGAAGAAATGAAAGGATGGAAAGAAGAAACATTAACATGTCAAACTATTCTACACCATGACATTGAAGAAACACTTACGGTTGAGCAAACAGATCTACTTTTAGTATTTTACGACATCCTTGATAATATTTAACAATATGTAGTCATTATCTAATGACAAATGTAATCCAGTTGTTTACATGGTTTTTAAATCATTGGCTTACATTCTAGAAGGAAACATGCACTAGGTACTTGACATAGAGTTTTATCTTGGAGTTTGCACTGGTCAATAACCTGATACCTGACATCATGAAGCAGCTCCATGAAACGGGTTGTGCCATCTTCAACAGGCGATAATTGATGAGCCCTCTGCAACCATCCAATGTCATCTGAAAATCCAAGCAATGTTGAGTTTATCCGAGATATGAACCTGTTCTAGATCAGACTCTTAACAGCATAAACTTTTTTTCTGGTAACTAACTTTTTTGTTATTATTATTTTTTTTTTGAGAGGGAAAAGGATGACTACCACTTAGGTTGTCATCCATGTATATATCACTGTAAATGGAAAGTCATGTACAAGAAACACACTCTCCAGCAGAGAGTGGTAAAAGAAAGAAAAGTACAGACGTTAGAAGAAGACAAAACATGTAGTGTACAATGCTATCCGCCTGATAACTCTCCCCATAAAAAATGACTCGGTTGCGCTGAAGCCAGATGGTCCAGACACCGACCAAAAAGGTCATCATCGGGACCCTCCAGTTGTGTCTCCGTCTACTAACTTTTTTGTTATATTTAACACCTGGAATATCTTTTGCATACATCTCAAATTTATGAGTTGAAAAAACACAGGATTGTGAAGTAAATGCTCAATTTCCCCTGCACATTGGCGTGTACCCTTCTCAAGTACATGCAAGTACAGCTCGAACAAGTAGATACCAATCTACATCCACATTTGACTCCATAAAGTACTGCAATCAAGCTGCATGATAAATCTAAGGGTTTACAGAGGAAGTTCTTTCAATTCGTACATTACTAAATTCAACATGTTATATTGCAAATAAATTAGGAAGATTCAAGTTTGTTGAAGTGTATCATTATTTTGATAGATTTTCTCTCAAACTCCACTTTGAGATGGCACCTTGCAGAAATATACAGGTCATCATATATAAGAAGCCTAAGTTACAGAGGTACTAGAAGTTCACTTCAGAAGAAAAAACATTGTTCTGAGACTTATGCATTCTTCTAGAGAAGTGGAATTCAAGTTTCTTGTCAGAACCTTGTGAATTGAGGAACTCCTCTGGCGAAGACACTCAGGGCATGACTCGCAGGCTGCCCTTGTAGTTCCCGCCTCCGGCAACCCCTGCCGGCGGCGCCACCACCGCCCTAGTCACCCGCGACCATGCACCGGAAACTGCAGCAATTGGATGACAGTTGGGCGACTGTCCTTCAAAATTCCGACAGCCAACCTCGCCTGCATCGCCACCCCGCCACGTGTTGCTTCCGGTGCCTTAGTGACGGCCACTATGCTCGTCAGTGCTCCGGCCAGCTACGTTGCTTGAGCATAGGAAACTCGAGTGCCCTCTATCTCGCCTGGGAAGTCTACTTGGGGATTTCCCTCTGCCTCCATCCCGTGGTCGTCGGAACTCCAACAGGGGGCCGACTTCCTCCATGAGTGCCTCATTGGTGAGGTCAGCGGGCCGACTCTGGACCACTCCATCCTCCGCACTGCTATCATCGCCGGAGTTGGAGCTTCTCTGCCGTTCCACCTAAGCCGTCTCTCCCTCCTTATGGCTCATCATCCCTGGTTCTCCACAACAAAGGGATTTTCTCTAGGCGACCCCTTGGTCCATAGCTCAAGGAACCAGCGTCATGTGGCGGCAGTGGAAGCCCGAGGATGGGTCAACAGCAGCACCGCTGCCGGTTCGCTGCTCTGTGGACGTCCATGGTTGCCTCTTCACCTTCTCCGGCCAGAGGTGGTCCTGGCGGTGGTGAGGCAACTCGGGAACCCCCTCCTCCTTGCCGACGCTTGGTTCGTCGGACGTCTCCACCGCCATCGTTGATGTGGAACTGCATGTGAGTCACCGCCTCCCTCCGTCCATCACTCTACGCGTCGGCGCCGGAAGCTTCATTCTTCGTCTGCGACGTGCCGGGAATACCTCCTCTTGGGCGGACGTCGCCGCCGGCCGGGCAACCCTGTCACCACAGTCGTCAACCATCAGGAGTGTGCCGTGTCGCCAGCCTGGCCAGCAGTACGGCATCAGTCGATCACATCAGTTCCATACCTCAGACACACGTACTGAAATTCAAAATCCCTCTTCTACACCTCAGATCCAGCTAGACCTGCAGCCAGCCACGCCCATACTGCACCGCACCTTGACCAATCGCATGCCCAACCCAATTTTGACCCAACTGCCCAATGCATCAGCACCCAAGCCAAACCCATGTCCAGCATCAGGGCTCAGACCAGGGTGCGATCTGACATGCATCCATGTTCCTCCTTCTCCAGCCCCGACCCAACAGCTATTCTCCTTCGTCCCGACAGGCCGCCAATGACCTTGCTCAAGCCGGCATCCACTCATCAGGCCGCAACAGCGTCGTCCACATCTTCACCGGCATCATCTTCTTCCCCCCACTCAAGTGCAAACAGCTCCCTTACCTCCTCGGGCTCGCTGGTGGCAACCCCCTCACTCAACCAACGGCCGATATCCCCTCCACCTCTTTAGACTTCGACGGTGTAACACCCCTCCCCCCCCCCCCTCAACCAATCGTCTCCACAACTGGCCGACCTCCTACCCTCCCTACCCAATCCTAACAATTTGGACCATCGTTTCCATCTGGTAGTGGCCACCCCACTCCCGGCAAGACTAGCGGTCTGAGAAGCGTCGCCTCCCCCGTGGCGGCACTCCCACGACTTCACAGCTGGCTGACGGTACCTGGCCTCCTTCCTCTATTCACCGGCGGATATCCACTTCCTCTCCCTCACAAAATGCTGGGGCTGAGGCGGACCAGCAGGATGGCAGCTCTTCCCCTCTCGATGGGCGTCCAGATGATTATGTGAGGCAGGTGACGGTCGCAGCGGATTTCCGCTACCCGGGCAGGCGGCCTCGGGCGTTGGCGGAGACCACATGGAGGCTCAGAAGGCCGCTGCACCACGTAATATCAAGACGACAGGGGCCGGAGGAAAGGGCCCCTCCGTGGAAGAGCGTGATACTGTCTTTATGAAGATCCTCATAGACGTGGGGAGGCGTCGTACCCTTAGCCGATACATTAGAGAATGGGAGGCGGATGTGGTGTTTACTTGGTTGACTTGGGGACAGATTGGAGGCTCTCGTATCTCAGAGTTCATCTCCCTTGATGCAGTTGGTCGCTCAGGAGGGTGCATCATTGCCTGACAAGCTAACCAATTCACTTTGGAGGACTCTTGGATGGCTTGGTTCTCGATGACAGTTCATATGAGCCACCAGGTGGACGGATGTCCATATCTATTATCCTGTGTATATGGCCCTTGTTCTTCATCCCTTTGGGCCACTATGCGGGAGGAGCTTAGGGAGGCTCGGACTCAGAGGGGTCCGATAGGGCTGCCCACTCGCCCCTATGTTCTTCGTCCTGGATGTTGATGGCATATTCACTGACTTTGATGGTTGGCATTTTCCCATATTGCAGTATGCTGACGACATGGTTTTTTTCATTAAAGGCTCTATTCAAGAGGCCAAACGAGTGGCTATATTGGTGGAGCTTTTTTGGGCAGCATCAGGCCTCCAGATCAATCATGTCAAATTCTCATTCATTCCTTTTGGCATGATCCCCGAGGATGCAACTCATTGTGCGGCGGAGCTCCATACTCCGACTGGTACCCTGTTGATCACCTATTTGGGTCTTCATCTCTCCAACCAGCAGTCTTCACGGGTGGACCTCCAAGCTGCTATCATAGGGAGCCGGCTTGTTCTACTCCGTGTTGTTCTCTCAGCCCTTCTCATCTATGCCTACCTAGGTTCAAAGACGGATTGATTCATTGAGGAGATTCTTTTGGCAGGGCTGCAACTTTGAGCATCGTGGAGTCCACCTAGTCACGTGGGACACTGTCTGCTGACCCACATCATAGGGGGGCCTTGGAGTCCGTGACCTCTGCATCACCAACTGGACTTTCCTAGCTCGGTGGGCGGGTCGAATCATGGGGCCAATTGACAATTTATGGAGGATGGTCTTCTTCACTTGTAATGGGCAGGATCTTTCATGGGAGTCCATTCTACCTCATGGGGCTTCTTTCTGGAGGGGTGTGCTGGCTATTCTCCCTCACGTACGTCCTTTTATGGCTTCATCCCTTGGATCAAGGGAGGTATTCTCCTTTTGGCAGCAGGAGTGGCTACCTGGGGGACCTTTATCAGTGGCTTTCCCTTGGTTATGGGCATTGACTACACATTCAGGCGCATCTATAGAGGACACGTGGTCAGAGGATGGAGGTTCGGGCACCGGCTCATGGACACCCCTTTTCAGTTCTTCACTATCTGAGCAGTGGTCTTCGAAGCTCTTGGCATTATTTCAACGGGTGAATGCGTTCTGCTCGGACCCCTCCAGGTTGGACGAGTGGATTTGGGTCTCAGACTTCTTTTTAGCCTGCAGCCTTTACCTTTGTTTTCTTCCTGGTCCTTCCTCTGAGGCTCTCAGGGCAGACTGCAGACTCATATGACGATTTCGGATGCTGCTGAAAGTCAAGATCTTTGCTTGGCACATGCGACGTGATAGACTCCACACCAAAATATACAGAGTTAGATGGGCACCTCACTCAGACACTTCTGTCCTTTATGTGGGGAGACAGAAGACACTGATCATCTTTTCTTTGATTGCACAGTCTCTCGAGAGCTTTGGTCGCGGACGTGTATGTGGGCTTCATTGGCCGCTCCCCCCTCAGAGGCCGAGGCATTTTGGCTCGCACTATGCACTTGGGCTACACAGCAGCAGACGTGGCGCCTTCTGCTGGTGTTTTTTTTTTTGCTGGTAATTTAGCCATTTGACTCTAACGTAATCGGATTATTTTTTGTGGGGAGCAGGGTCTCATTGTTTCTATCGTATCTCATGCTTCCTTTCTTCTACGGGAGTGAGGTTTTGCTTAGTTCTGTACACTCCTCCCATCCTGACGCTCTCCTATGGAGAGCTTTTGTACATGACGTTTGATTCTACAATTTTATATATATATATATATATATATATATATATATATATACATATATATATATATATATATATATGTATATATATATGGATGACAACCACAAGTTTGGAGGTCATCTTTCCTTTTCTCAAAAACAAAAGATGCGTAAGTTACAACTAATAAGAAAGACCGACGTTATTAAAGTCTGAATCTCCTGAGTTACAACTAATTCAAACATACTGACAATAATATAAGAAGGGCACAAAATGTACACTCATTGGATAACCCACAATTTGGTCGTCATCCCTTTTGCTTCTCGAAAAAAAAATGTACGTTGAGAAATATGTTTTCGCTTATTATACACCAAACACTAGTGCCTCCTTATTTATAATAAAGGTAAGCAATAAAAGAAAGTAAAATATGCTAGAATATTACAGGGATATTATCCCAAAATATCTGAGATATTATTCCAGAAAATCTGGGATACTCATCCTGAATAATATTACAAAAATATGGAAAGATATGCAAATCATATCTCAACACTCTCCCTCAAGCCGGAGCATAGATATCAATCATGCCTAGCTTGTCGCATATCAATCATGCCTAACTTGGTAGCCAGAAAGTTAATGATGTCGACGATTCTATATTCCAATACGCCCCCGCAAGTCGACGCTGGGAAGAGACTGAACGGCGGCGACTTGAAGGACACACCACGGCGAAATCATACAACAACGGCTCGTCGAACACCTGCTGGGCGACCTATGCCGAAGACGATGACCAAGACCAAGCTTCAAAGAGTAGAGACAATTTGACAAATACCTAGAGGACAGCTGGTGTTGAAAGAACATCGGAGAGGAAGACGCCAACAAGATTTTGCCGACATGCCTCAACTTGAAGAGAGCTTGAGCTGCAGTAGCAGAACATCCAATGAGGCAAGTAGAGACTCTTCGATGGAAGTAGAGAACCGGAGTTGAGCATAGCTGAGCCTCATCAACTTGAAAATTGATCTGTCAATTAGAAGAAGCGTAGAATAGGACGGACAACGATGAGTGGCGATCACTGCTACGAAAAAATAAAAAATGACGAGAGTCATAAGGAGACGACCTCCGAAATGTCGGGCGAGTCAAGCTCGATCAGCGACCTGGCCGATAATCGCCAAGAAAACAAATAAAAGCGAAGAAAACATAAAGATGCAAGAATGAAGCACTACTGCAATTGATCTTGCAGCAGAAAGGAGAGAGAGAAATATAGAAGAAAACACAAAGACAAAGACGTAGCCTCTACATTTGAGTTCAGAGACAATTAAGTTGCTGCCTAAGAAGGGCGATCGGAGACAATTAGGTTGCTCTCTACGACGAGAAGTGAGGTCGAAGGCAATTAGGCTGCTCTCTACGACGAGAAGTGAGGTCGGAGGCAATTAGGTTGTTCTCTACGATGAAAAGTGATATCGTAGGCAATTAAGCCGCTCTCTATTACTAGAAGCGAGATCAAAGAGAAGTGGCTCTTTTTTATGAGAAGCAAGGTCGGAGGCAAGTACACTGCTCTCTACGACTAGAAGTGAAGTTGGAGGCGATTTAATCAACTCTCTACAACCAACAACAACAACAACAAAACCTTATCCCACTAGGTGGGGTCGACTACATGGATCATACGACGCCATTCCGCTTTATTCGTTGATCCATGTTCATGAGATTCGACAAGATTTTATGCTGGCTATCTGGGCCTAACACAACCCTCCTCCTTTATCCGGGCTTGGGATCGGCTATAAAACATAGACGGAGTTTAATCAGCTCTCTACAACCATGACTAATAAAAACCAAAGGAAAAGAGTAGGAACCAGATTCAAATAGAAATAAAAATCAACGGAACCGAAAACAAAGAGACAAAAGGGAAAATCAGAAATGTGGATCATCAAGCCATAAACACGAAGATAAAAAACTTCGTGCTTCCTGGACTTACAAGAGCCATGGAAGCCGACGAATCGGCGAGAGGAGCTCACACAGATCTCTAATCAACCCGCTCTGATACCATGTTGAGAAATATGTTTTCACTTGTTATACACCAAACACTAGTGCCTCCTTATTTATAATAAAGGTAGGCAATACAAGAAAGTAGAATATGCTAAAATATTACTCCAGAATATCAGGGATATTATCCCGAAATATCTAGGATATTATTCCAGAAAATTTGGTATACTAATCCTGAATAATATTACAAAAATATGGAAAGATATCAATCATATCTCAACACTCCTCCTCAAGCCGGAGCATAGATATCAATCATGCCTAACTTGTCGCATATCAATCATGTCTAACTTGATAGCCAGAAAGTTGATGACGCCGACGATTCTATATTCCAATAATGTACTCATTTTCCTTCGACTGGAACTCATCAGCAAAGCTCAATCAAGACAAAATAAAGTACCCTCTAGCCGTGAAAGACTTGATTGTTCTTAACAGAGTAGGTTGATGATTCCTTTGAAGCCATTTTTCTTTCTGCTTGACCCGCCAGCTTTCACAATCCAAATGATATGCATTTGTTGCAGTATCAGAAAACACCAAATTATCTCCACGAGAACAGTGACAAAGAACAGATACAGACTTGCCATCCCATGCAGGTAATAAGGGTTCAAAATCTTGTGTGCCTCTTTTTACATCTCCAAACAGAAGACCCTCTGGAAAAGAGTACATTTCAAGTTTTAAGAAAAGTTAATGATTACTTTGATTAGTTACAGAAGAATGCATTTTGAGGTTATAGAATTATAATGCAGTGGTTTCCAAAAGGAACTCCATAAACTCACCAACTAATTCAACCAGGCGCTGGCTTATACATGAACTTAACTCAAGAATATGACTCAAATAATATCCTTCGGCCATTCACGGCAAAAAAAATCAGACGGATGGTTCTGCTCCTTGGCATTCATGTTTCAACCTAGTAAAAACCGAACACTTGATGAATTCACAATCTGGAAGAAGTAAAATCTCAAAAGTAACAAAATCCAACAATTCATTTTGGAAAAAAATACAAGCAATCTAGGGAGATATGTGAGGATTAAAAGATTAATTGATTTCTAGTGATATGTTAATTATGAGCACATCCTCTCAGCCTTTATCCAACTCCTTTTTCTTGTCATCTCATCAGTTCATACACTGTTACCACTAAAAAAGAATTGTTATCAATCTGGTGAATAACTGATCTCAAATGTGAAATCCACCACAATTCATTGAAAGATTACACATAGAACCACAAATGCCAAGGAACCAATCATGAATAATGAATATAAATTATTTAATACTAAAATAAACAAAAAAAAGAGTACATTAAAGCTGACAAATTGTTGTGTTGCTCGATTAACGCCAAAATATTCAGCTGAAAAAAGACAGGATTTTGAACAAGAGCAAAATCGAGTTTAACATGAGCACAGCACAGAATAATTCCAACACATTCATGGATCAAGAAAAATTATGATAAAGAGAACTAACACAAAATTAGAGCTCCATACCAGCGAAGACGAGCCCCCCCAAAATTCTCGATGGGAAGAAGAACTACGCTTATACCATGGAAATCAACATTCTGCGGTCATGATTGGCAAATTTCATGGTTGCCAATGTTTTTTCTTTCACCTTAGAGCTTTGAGGCACAGAGTCAAGTGGTTGTTTCCCATTCATCAAGGAGATTAACATCCTGTGGTTTTCTTCGTGAGATTGGTATGTTTCCCTGTCCCCAACCCTTTTGCACTCGTTTTAAAACTTTGACAGCCATCCCACTCCCATCATCTCTGCAAAAGCACATAAGATTTTGTATACAAGAGAATCATGCATCATGCATACAAGAGAATTCATCAAATGTCACATTAAACTATACAGTGTTTTAAACATTGAAAAACTAATGGTGTTTGTTGCTCTGGTTTTGTATATACAAAAAAAATTGAACTGAAAAACTGAGGTACACATATTTTTCAATAACCAGGGCGGATAGAAATTTCAATGGTGAATCTGAATGAAATACATATGTACCTGTGCAGTAATGTACGCCAATCATTGCCGTGTGAGAAGTCTTGGTTCTGAATCCTGCCTCTGGACTGTATCTCATTATAACAAGGATATGAGGAGGTTATTTTGGATCCATCATAACAAGTTGCAATTTCCATCATCTTTTGCCCAAGTTTGTCAGCTTCATGTTTATTTCCACTCTTTCCTAATGCATCAACAACTGGCATGAATGCCGCAGGGTCAAATATACAGCCTCTGTCAAGCATGGAATTGAGTAGACCCTGCGCATCATCTACTCTATCCTCTTCACAAAGATGTTTAACAAGATTTTTGTAAGGAAAACGGTCCAACGAGAAACCCCTTGCAATACCAACTTGAAACAGACGTTGAGCCTCTGATAGTTTTCCATAAGTGCAAAACTCATTACACATTAAACTATAGAGAATCTCGTTCTCCCCGCATGTGGTAAGAGCACGATGAAAACTGCTTTCAGCAGCACCAAAGTCAGAAGCCCTGCAGAATGCCTTGATCAGCAAGCTGAAAGAATTTATATTAGGCTTAATACCATTTTGCAACATTTCTTCCAGGAGAGAAGCAGCTTCTTTCACCTTATCTCCTTGACAAAGGCAGTTTATCAAATTATTATAGGTTATAACATCTTTTGGAATGCCTTTCTGATGCATTTCATTCATCAAGATAGAGATTTCATCAATTTGCTGCTTACTTCCAAAGCCCCATATTAACAAGTTATATGTTCTGGTACTTGGTTTGCATCCTCTTTTCTCCATATCCTTTAGAACTTTAAGAGCTGAGGATATCTTGCCATGTTTACAAAATCCATGTACAAAAGTGTCATAGATAATGGCATCTGGTGCAATATTTTTTGCTATCATCTCAATTAGCTTTTTCTTGGCGTCATCCAGCCTGCCGACTTTACACAAAGCACTAATCAGAATTGAATAAGTGATTTGATCAGGAAGACATTTTCTTATGCTGTTTGAATTATCCACCAGACCAAGAAATGCATTCCCAAGTTCCCCAAGGGCAGCACTACCATGCTGCCACATTCCTTTAACAATATCCATTGCCTTGTCCAGTTTCCCATTTTGACATAAACCTTCAATAACAATATTGCATGTAATTATGTTTAAACCATATCCTTTCTCGTTCATCTTTTCCAATAGTTGTTCAGCCTCTGAGAGCTTCCCCTCTTTCCACAAGCTTCGCAACAAGATATTGCACGTAAAAGCATTAGGAAAACATCCATTGACAATCATTTCTTGGAGAAGCCTGTTAGCTGCCATCAAATTCCTCTTTGTACAGTGCCAGTGGAGCAAAGTACTGTAAGTCACTGTATCTGGAGCTATTCCATTGTCCCTCATCAATCTCATGATTGCTCGGGCGCCAAAAAACATCCCTTCCTTACACAATCCATCAATTATTATGTTGTATGATGATAGATTAGGTTCAATGCCTTGGCGAACCATCTTATCCACTAGAGTGCGGGCTTCTAGAAGACTTCCATTTCTCACTAAACCAGTCAACCATATATTGTAGCTCCTCAAGTTTGTGAAAAATCCACCAGTTTTCATCGTCTCCACTAATGCCCTAGCTTCGTCCAGCATGCCTCCCTTGCAAAACCCATCTAGCATTATGTCAAATGTAACTTGGTTGGGCTTTGGCAACCTCAACATACTGTCATCCTCCTCCTCCTGCATGTCCCTAAATATCCTATAAGCCTCCAAAACCTTCCCTGCCTTGCAAAGGGCGGAAATCCTGGCGTTAAAAGTAACCACATTAGGTGAAAGGCCATCCTTTTTCATCCTCTCCACCAGTTTTTCAGCTTCGTTGATCATACCCTCCTTGCAAAAGCAAGAAATCAGTGTGTTGTAAATTACCAAATTTGGGAAACAGCCAATTTTATCCATCTCGTAAAAGATTTCCAGTGCTTGTAGGCCGAAGCCTTCTTTACAGTATCCACGAATCAATATTCCGAAACTGAACTCATTCGGTCGGCACTGCTTAAGCGTCATTTTATCGAACAAAACTCGGGCATCCTCCAAACAGCCCAAATCACATAACGATGAGATCAAAAGGTTGAAGGTGTACGTCTCCAGAGGAACCCCGGCGAGGAGCATGTCTTTGTACAGGATTTCGACGAGGTCAGAACGGTCAAACTTTAGCGAAGACTCTAATAGGACGTTGTACAGGCGGGTCGGTGGGAGAAAGGAAGGGAGGTGGGAACGAAGGGATTGGAGCTGGGAGAGGGCCTCATCGAGGAGGCCAGCGACGGCGGAGGCGGTTGCGAGGGCGCACAGGCCGTGGGCGGCGAGCGATGGGGGGTGACGCGGGTGGAGAAGAAGGTTCCGGAGACAATCGAGCTCGGGGAGCATGCGTGCAGTGGCGAGGAGGCGAGCGAGGGAGGAGAGGGCATGAAGGGGAGGGAGGGTAGGGAGCGAGGTCGGCGAGAGGAAGAGGCGAGTGAAGAGGCGCCATGCGAGAGCGGGGTCATGCGCCTGTGAAAAACAAAATCACAATGACAGAACAACAAGCTGGAGCTGTAAAGACGGTAAAAGAAATACAGTAATTGAGCAAGGCTAAGCTGCCCTCAGCTGTACATATCACAAAACTAAATGAAAGAACAAACTTTTTGACGGTGATGGTAATCAAGTTGAATATCCAAAGTAGTCAAAGGACAAAGTGGTGCATACTTGCATATGCAATGAGGTAGAGAAATCTAGCTGGTCATCCATATATCAACCTTGGACTTTGGATGTAAACCTATTTTCGTGTTCAGACTACAAAAGGTTGGCTTAGATTTCCTGTGACCATTCCGAGAAAAACATGAGAACTCTAATCTATATCAAAAAAGCACTATACACCATGAAAACGGAAGCGATAGGAAATGCTAAAAGAGCAATAGTGTCGGAGTAATGAGTCAAAGTAGATGCCATTCATGTAGATTGATAAAACTTTGGTGCGTTCGGAAGGTTTATTATGATATGTGATGTCTCAAGGTAATATGAACTTTTATTCTCATAATGTAAATATTAGTAACTCTTTGACATGATACATCATCAATTTTATATACAACAACAACAACAAAGCCTTATCCCACTAGGTGGGGTCGGCTACATGGATCATACGACGCCATCATCAATTTTATATATGAAAATTAAAATGTTAACAATACAAACCACATTTAAACAACAGAACTTACATGCTCCTTGACAACTGCATGGACAGCTGCATCAGGTAATATTGGTCTTCCAATGATAGTTTGAGATTTTGATCCCAGCATCAAAACTCTGTTCAAAACTAACTGCAGGGAAACCACTGGGTTTCTGTATTAGCTTTACATGACAAAGAAAACTAGGCACAACAAAGATCACTTCAATAAGGATTCTTGAGGCTATCACAGAATACACAAAGCAGGACTTAGTAAATTAACTTGTGATGAGTTCTAACAACAAAAATATTAACATCAATGTTACTAGAAGGGTAATACTAGAACATAAACTAAATGCAAACTAGGTGAAGAGAACAACTAAATCTATCAAACATATATCTTTGAAAGGAAAAAAGGATGATTAAATTTTGTTAGCCACTCAAATACATTGACTTGTAACAAGATTTACAAGTTTTTTTTTAGAAGATTTACAAGTAGTTGTGACAACAAAGTATTCTTTTTACTCAAAGAGACAATGTAAAAGTAATAAGACGGGCAAACAAAACATCTCTCTCCACTCTCTAACCAGGAAAAGCACATGGTGTACAATGTTCTTTACATAACATTTCTATCCACCAAAAAATCATGTTACACTTCAACCAAGGAGCCAAAATGCTCTCAGGAAATAGGGTTTTAATGGGCCATATTGGACTCGATCAGACCATAAACCTCACTAACTTCATCTTTCGATCTGGTCCGACCCAATTTGGGACAGGCCCAACCCGACCCAAATTTGGGACGGGTAGGATCGGGTTCAGAAGATCATTTCTTTAGAAGGGAAAGGTTACACAAACCATGAAAGAAATGAGAAAGATTGAGAAAAATGAGATTGAGAGATAGAAACAAAGGGAGGATAGGGTAGGAAGAGAGAGACAGAGAGATCAAGATGTGTGTGTGTGTGAGAGAGAGAGAGAGAGAGGGATTGTTGATGAGAATAGATGGACAGCTACTGGAAGGAGGTGACACAGAGGAGGATAGGCAACAATGAGGGGTCTTAAGGGGGTTCAAATAAGACAGAGAAGGCAATGGAAGAGAGAACAGCGGCTGATTGGTGACAGATAACTATGAACGGTGCTGCCACTGGTGTTCACACAGATTTTTGGTAGCGCTGCCAGAATGAGAAGGGGGTACCATGAGCAGAGGATACCATCTTTTGGTGCAATTGGCAGAAATTTATTATGCATTCACAATGAATCACAGTCAAGATTAAACAACCAGACCAAACAATCATCACAAGGAAGGCTAACTAACGTATAGGTAAAACTCATACACAACGCAGTTTCAAGCAACCTCAGCTTTAAGGAGAGAGAGAGTAAATCATATATCCTCTGTCCCCTCTCATGGGAAAA
The DNA here is from genome assembly GCA_030549335.1 of Pontederia crassipes. Lineage (NCBI taxonomy): Eukaryota > Viridiplantae > Streptophyta > Magnoliopsida > Commelinales > Pontederiaceae > Pontederia > Pontederia crassipes. The sequence continues at coordinate 31,069,996 of CM060183.1, read as the reverse complement.
AGAAATGGGGCTCCTCAATAACTCTAGTGAGCAATGAAAACTTTCAATAACAATAAAAGCTGCAAACACTGTCGCTCTTTTGCAACTCTATTATGCTATCCTGGCAAAAAATAGCGATGCAGTTTGGGTCTTCTTCAAACGAAACACTGGGATTTGAATCCTTGAGAGCAACCATATGTCTGCATAATGCAAATTTTATTCCGTTTCCAATTCAAAGTCCAACGCTATCAATGAAATCTTCTCCAGAAATATTATAAGCAAAGATCTAGATATGCTACGTTCATGTTGCAATTCAAATAGTTTTCAAAAGTAAACAAAAGCAGCAAGGATCTGTCAACACACATTCCCGTGATATTTTTCCTAGATTACAAGATTTATATGTGATGGTTCAAACATAATTATTCATTGATAACAATTATTTCAGACGTATGAGACAGCATTCTGTGAAACAGTTAATCTTATTAAACCAATAGAGAATTGCATAACCATTTAAGAAACAGTATGAACTGGAAATTAGGGAGTAATTTTTTTTAGGAGAAATTAGGTAGTAATTAAAATTATAGTTTGCAGGATGAAAGTCCTTGTGGATATATGTAGACAAAGTAACAAATTACTTCTGTAACCTAGCACAATATCAAGACAATATTTAACATAGGGCCACCTTTCCCAAATCTTTGTGCATGGATCCTCTGCACACTAATATTCGAAAACAACAATAATAAAATTGAATCTGATTCTTATTTCTAGTGCCTGTCCACTATTTTACTCTTCAAGGACCTGACATCTTGTACATGATAGGTAAGATTGTACAACCCAAGTTGGACAACATATGCTTGCTGCATTTCTCCAACAATAATATGCATTGATGATTAACATAAAAAACTGAATTAAAAATCACAACCACGGCTGACAAAATGTCTGATATCCTCTTTACATACGCACAACCAACAAACATAGTTTAAATTTGTATGCATGGTTTTAAATATTTTACTACCTCTAATTCTTTGCAAATTAGATACTCTCTCATTATGTTTCTACTTAACAATAAATTTCACAAAAGCCAATACAAAACATATTAAAGCAAGTAAGCAACCCCATATAATCATCACGAGTTCAATGGAAAACAAATAATAAACTATTAAAGATACAAAATTGTCAATCACAAAACATAAGAACACATTGAAAGTAAGAAAAAAAATCATAATACCACAACCAAGAAGAACGCCTAATTTTAAATCCAGGACAATTTCACCTTCCGATCGATCGAAGGAATAGAGCTTGCAGATCCCGACGAACGAAGGAATAGAGCTTGCAGACCCCGACGAGCGTCGACGGAGGAGGCGGCGAGCAGTGGACATCGGAGATGTTGCGCCAAGGCATAGATCGCTCGGCGGCTGGCCATGGTCGAAGACCCACCTCGGGGCTTCTTGCGTTGGTGGTCGAGGTGGGAAGGCGGCGGGCGGGGGTTTAGCCGTTAGCGAGGTTTTCGAAACCGACCGGGTCGAAATAATTATTAGAAGTAATTATTTTATAGTTTTTAATTAATAACATTTAATAAATTATTTTATAATATTTATATTATAAATTATATATGCATACATTATAAAATACTTAAAAAAATAGATAAAATAAAAAAGAAGTCAAACGTTGAAAAAAAAAGTAAATGTTTTTGGACGAGAACATTTGTCAAAATATTCTTGTCCGATGTCACGATTTTTTATTTCCGTCACGTAACCTGTTTGGGAATCGCGAAATGTTCCCAAATCAAATATGATCATTTAATTATAAGAAAGTCAAATTTTTTTTCCTGAAGAATAAAAAAAGCGACTATATAATATAAAAAGTTAATATAAGTCGCCACGTCAAATTAATCGAGTGGCGTTTGATTTTTTTTTCCCACAATATCGAGATGTTACGTAAGATTGAAAAAGATTCATAAAATCAAAAATCTTAATATTGGATGGGATCCTAAGATCCTATTTATATATTAAAAAATAATTTAACATATAAAATTATATTTAAAATGTCTTTTAAATAAATTTGTAATGGTTTTAATTATTAACGATGTTAACTTGAGTATTATCCTATTAAGAGTTTCAACAAATGCATATATATTATTTATATAATAATAATTTAATATAGAGTGAAAAAATAGCAAATATGATGAATTTGGAGTAGTATTATATAATAAAATTTAATATACATTGATAATCGAGTTATTTTGTGCATAAAATATTTTTAAATTTTAATTATAACTAATCATCTTTTAATTTTAATTTCTCAAAAAATCATGTAGCACTTGGTAAAAAACTTTTAAAAATTTGAAAAAAAAATGGATTAGTACTTTTGATCTTACAATCTTGTTATTAGGACCTACCAATCCTACAAAATTGATTTCAAAGTTGATATCGAAATCGCAGATCTTAAATAGAATCTTGTGATCTTGATCGTGATTTTATATAATCTTGAATATTCATTTGTAAATAAGTTAATGTATAAAATGAAGTTTTTAGATTTACTATTCACTATATATTATCAGCAACATCCTGATCACACGCTATTAACTGATATTTGATAATTGAATGGTGTGCATATTATGAAGTAACTTCTCTCACTTGGAAATCCTAATTGTCATTTTTAGAGCATATATAGCGAGTAATAAGTCAATGAGATATCAACATGGAAGAGCATTCCGCTTTATGTAAGTTTTGACTTTTTGGTTAGAGTCCCCGCCTCCTGACCTTCAGTTCATTTATACTCAAACTTTTCGGGTATCTTAATTAATAGATAATCTTTTTTTTTAAAAAAAATGAACTTGGCATTTGTGGTTCCATTAGTTGGTGTTAGGCACTGAAGTTGGTTCCGACATGTGTTTGGTGATATTCCCCTTAATAGGCACTTACTCCACTACTTATTCAGTAATCAAAAGGTGTGTCTATACTCAAACCTTTCGGGTATGTTAATCAATAGATAATCTCTTTTTTTTAAAAAATGACAGCATTCGTGGTTCCATTAGTTGTCGTGAATGGGGGAGTGAAGTTGGGCAATGAAGAAAGCATTCGATGAACTTTGGAAGAATATGAAGCTCCTCATCTCTAGTTCTCTCACTCTTTTTTAATGGCCTTAAGATAATGTTGAGTTAAAAGAAAATTTCTCATGTTCCCAAGCAAAAATTCATAATGACATGAACTAATATAGTTTTCAAAAATATGGTTATATGAATAAATAAAAGAAAAAGAAGTCGATAGATGGATTGATTTGTCAAAAAAAAATTCTGATCATATGAAATACTAAAACAATAATCAAATAAGACCTTAGAATACTCTAAGTAAGAACTAGTGCAGCCTAGAAATATGACGTAACGATTGATCGTAAAGTGGAGGAGATTACAACTTTCAGAAGAATCTCGAAAGAAATTGATAGTTCAAAGCACCATCAATAGCTTGATAATCTCATAATCCACCGAGGCTCAGAATCCACCGAGAAATAAAATCACACAGGTTTATGAAATAATTGAATTATCAATAATAAAAGAGACAATGCTTATTTATAAGCATTTTACAATCAGATCTAAACTAATTTAAAAGATAGCAATACTAACTAATAGATTCTAACCAATCTAAAAAGATAAATGTAATAACAACTACTAAAATATTATCTTATTTCTCCTATATTAGTCTCCCTTTTTTCAAAAGAGTTCGACCTCAAACTCTAAAAAATTGAATGTGAAGGTTCATGCTCGATATCTCGCAACGGTTTAATCTTCTTTCGCAACTCATCAGATAAGTCATATAGCAGTATCAAATATATTGTTCTCAAAACTTGGTGTGAAAATGCAATCTATAAAAATTTAAAATCTTTGGTGCCGACAAAAACTTTGACGCATCTCATATCAAAAAATTTGAAACAAATCTTTTTTTGTTAGTTGATGAATTTAATTTCAACTTTTCATCCACCTCCTGAATAAATTTATCTTCTTTTGCCTCAGAAAGAAAATCCAAAATAACCAACTTTTCAGTATTTGGATAGATTCTGATATTTTGAATAGTTTCTTGAATTCTTTAATTGGATGAGACACAACTTTCAAAGATAATTGATCTTCATAAGATTGCACGTATTCTACATGAAAATTTAAAATAACCAATTCTTCAGTATTTGGATAGATTTTATTATCTTGAGTAGTTTCTTGTAATTCTTCAATTAGAGCAAATATAATTTTCAAAGATACTTGATCTTCACAATATTGCATAGAATCTGATGGAGTTTGGAGAACTTTATCGATTATATTATCCAATCGTTGTTGAAGTTTCTCAATTGAATTCTTGATATTCTCCAAATGAATTTGAACTTCTTACATTAAATTTTGCTTATCTTGTTGAGACTTGCTTGATTGTTGAAAAATAAGATAATGATACGATGAAAGAAAAAAGTGTTGGATAAGTAATTTCTTCAACTTTTTCCATGACCGGATAGATGGTTTTTCATGATAAGTTTGAAGGCGTTTATTATCTTTCTACCATGATAAAGTCCTATTTAAAAATTTGTTGACCACTAATTTGACTTGTTGAGATTCTAGAATATCTCGATAATCAAAGAAGTGATCAATTTTAAAAATCCAATGTAAAAATCTATCAACATAAAAATAACTATTAAATGATGATGGTTCTATCCTCATGTTGTTAGTTAAAATAATAAAATAAAATAAGATAAGATAAAAAGAATATAAACTAACAAATCATGGGAAAGAGAAAAAGAATGATAATGATGTAACGAATTAGAGATAACAAAATGGAGAAAACACAAATAAAGGATGAATCATTTATAAATGATAAGAACAAAAAAAATAAATAATAATAATAAATGAATGATGGGGAAGAAGATGAGCACCAAAACGAAGAGGAGATTACTCGAAGGCTCTGATACCACTTGACGTAGCGGATGATCGTAAAGTGGAGGAGATTATAACTTCCGAATGAATCCCGAAAGAGGTTGATGGTTCAAAGCATCATTGATAATCTCGAAATCCACCGAGAAATAAAAACCACATAGGTTTATGAAATAATTGAATAATAATTGAACTATCAATAATAAAAGTGACAATGCCTATTTATAGGCATTTTACAATCGAATTTAAACTAATTTAAAAATAGCAATACTAACTTATAGATTCTAACTAATCTAAAAGGATAAATATAATAACAACTGCTAAAAGATTATCTTATTTCTCCTACATTAAAATATCTGTGTAACACGCCAAATTTTTCATAAAATTTAAAACTTTATTATTATATGATGTTGGACTTCCAGACGATTAAAATTGAAACGAACGACCAATGTCGTGATGAGTCGACAGCTCAGCCAATGCACAACTAAATGACCGAAAATCTTTCGGATGCTCGGAAGTGCAACGGGCAGAAAGATGAAGAAATCGATTTTGATCTCTCTTTTTTCTCAATTAGACCACCATTACACCCAAGGATATGTAATTCTTCCACCATGATTTTGAGCATTCAATAGTCATGAAACTTCACAAATTGAAGGCCATAAAATCCCCACATTCTCTCCCTCTCTCTTTTTTCCTTAATCTTCTTCATCTTCCTCCATTATTGGTTTCATGCTTTCTCTATGGTCTCAGCCAACCCCACATACTAAAGGTGCAAGAGAGCAAGGAGGGAGAAGGTGGAAACAGCTAGGACAATCCATCAAAGACCCAACCAAAGGAATCATAAAAAAACAAGTATGTTTTTGGGATCTGGGTCATGCGATTGACTTTCTAAAGATAAATGCATGTTTTAAGGACCTAATTAGATGTATGGGTCATGCTAATAGAGGTAGATGTCGTATTGTATGGTTATACAAAATTTCATATCTGATATCATGGATTTGATATTTCGATCAAATAATAATGCATGTTATTGTGACTTGTTTCATTTGATGAGTGATCAAATCTGTTGGCATATGATTTAAATAGATAGACGAGGGATTATTATGTGTTTTGAATTAATAATTTTCTTCTATCTTGGGTTAAGGTAGATTGGAATCATTTTTATGATTGATAATAGGAAAATTGACTAAGTTATTTCATATAAAAGAAATTAATAAAAATGACATGTTAAAAATGAGATTTTATGTGTAGTTATGTTTTTGGAGCATGATATATGCTAGAGATTATTAGATAGCATTAGACCTATTTTTGTGCATGAAAACTTGATTGAAAATCCAAGGATCGCAATGACCTGCAATTCTGCCGATTTGAAACGGATGATCGAAACCTTTTTCAAACGTTTGAATCGCCTCAGCCGAGTATAGAGACTATCAAAATGGACATTCGAAACTCAATCGGATGATCGATCTGGACCTAAATGAAAGTTCGAAATTCTTTCAAACGATCGAACTGGAAAATGTCGAAACTCAAGAATGACGACGATAACCAGTCAGCCGATCAAAGTCATTTCGAACGATCTAACTGGATTATCAACGGCAGAAGGGGAAACTATCCCCGAGCGATTGAGGAAGACAAAACTATTCTCAGCGGACGACCAATGAAGTTTTAGCCAACCTATAATGGACAATCGAATCTCTTTCGATCGATCGGTTCACATACGTCTTTGGAAGACTGACGAATGAACTCAGAATGGACGAACGCATCCTTTTCGATCGATCGATGGATACAGAAAAATGGGCATCCGCTCTTTTTTCTTGACGATTGTTGAATGTTCATCAAATGAACAACCACTCGACCTTTCGAACGTCTGATCGGTGGATAAAAAGAATACGACCTTAACCTAAACCACTTGATTTGACAAGCTTCTATCCATCTAATTGATCACTGATTCAGAGTCATCTTTAATCCCTATAGCCTTGATTGATTCAAGTGTTCGAAAAAAATGCTCATAATTAATAAGATGAAAGATGAGGATTACGATTGCCTACCGAAATTGAAGTTTTCTACATTCTTGTGTGAGATACTCCCTATGGACATTCTCCACCTGCAGATGTTTTTGTCTTGAGCGAGGTCATCTTACGCGATGGGGCACTTGTCATGACACTGGTCCCTCACTAGTTTACCATGGTTTAGATATCTACACATTTGTATGTTTGTAATGATATTCCCTAAAACTGAAGAGCTCTTCCAACTTATGAATAAGATGAAAGATAATGAATTGTTAAATATGAATAGAGGAACTTTGTCTTTGTGAACATGAACTATGATTATGAACATGAAATGAAACGAAATGACATGAAACCATGATGACTTATTGATTTACTATCATTCTCCGTCTTTATAATTACTTCATGCTTATTCTAAAGGAACTTTCTTATAACATATACATATTCTCACTTAGCTTTATACTAACGGTTGAGTTGCTTCTCTTGTGATCTCCACAAGTACATGATGTACTTACGAGCCAGGTTGATGTGTGTGTGATGACTGTGCACATGGTTATTTGAAGCTTTCTATTTATCGATGTTGTATTTGAGATCCATGGATATTACGTATTTTGACATGGACTTCCTATGTCATATGAGATGTACTTTTATTTTATTATTTCTTAAAGTGTAATTTTATTTTAAGTCTTCTGCTTATGTGACATATCTTCTTGATCATGAAAGAGTAAAAAAAAGATCAAAAAATGTAGCGGAAAGATATTTTGCCACGTGACGAAGTCAGATTTCGAGGCGTCACAATATGGCTATAGACATATCATAAAGGATTTAAGGAATAGGAAAGAAGAAAAAAAGAATCAGAAATAAGAGACATGCAACATTATGTGCTAAGGAGAAAAAGAAAACAAAGTGGAGCGGCACCAATACAGCGAGGAGTGACTATAAAACCGCCCATGATTGATAGCTTAATTAGAATCTTATTTGTTCATGTTGGACAATAAAATGATGTAAAATAAAAAGAAGGCTAACACGCAGAAACGTCATCATCCCACACAAGTCGCATATTGCATTATAAATCTTGTGAAAGAAAATTTTTTGGACATTCTTGTGACCAAGGACGGAGCCACGTGCCTGCACGCGCCTACAGATGCAGGCACTGGCATTTGAAATCCTATATCTATTATCTTTGTTCTCATTGGATCGAAAGTTAGCAATTGTCCTGTTGGTGTCAACGTTCATACCTTGCCCTTCCAACCTAGGGTTGAATGTGCCCACAACACATCAATTTAGTTTCTTTTATTTTTTATCATAACCCTGGCTAGAGGTATATATAGCTAATTTTTCTTAAAGCGTCATTATTATCTAATAATCATCTTATTTACTATACTAATTTTTTAAGCATAAATACATGGTGCTTAATATCATTTTTCATCTTTTACTAAGCTTTATGTACCTTTAAATATTTGTTGTTAAATTTAATATAATACAAAAAATATTAAATAATTCATGCCATTAATTTAACTTCGTATCTTCAAAGTAAAATGTTTTATTATTTTATATATAATTATTTGATTTATTGAAGTTATATTTCATTGGTTGTAACATATTTTTTGTAGGATAATTATGTCATTATAACATGAAAATTTTACTACATCATTTTGTTTAAATAATCATTTCATTTTTATATTAACATTATTATTCTTATTGTGATAATATGAATTATTGAGTATATATATTTGAAAAAAAATTATTAGCTTAATAGTTTGCTATTTTTTATCATTTAATATTCTTTTTTTATATAAGGTTATATATGATTTAGATTAGAAATTTTTGGTAAAGAAAATTAATTTACAATCTTAGAATAAAATTTATATGAGTATAAAAAGCTTTAAAATATTTTTATTATTATTAATTAGTGAACTCGGTGAAAATTATTCCTAATTCCGCCACCGCTTGTGATAACTTTTTATCTCACTAGATTCTTTTGAATGATAATAGATGAGTAACTTTTCCTTAGAAAATAAAATAATATAAATGTGTTACATAACTAAAACATAATCTGCTTATTGTAGATAATCAGATAATAAAAAAATCCCCAACTTTAATAGTACAAGCTAAGTCATTGCATCACTCATTCCATTTGGCTTAAATACTTTCTTTTTCTTTTACGGACTTCCATCACAACTCCGATCACCATTCAACTCCGATCATCCATTGGAAGGCCATCCTTTTGTAAATAAGAATATGCTACACTAAGCAGCTACCTTTAATTACTGGACTAAGCCTCTCTATTGTTCATACTTCTATTTTTTTTTTCTACACTAAAATCACCATCATCGTTGTTATAATTAACTCTTTTCTTTGCCTTAAGTTCTCCGTTTTTTTATTGTCTGTGGTCTTTTTGAGCTTTCTGCTTTCTCTACCTTAGCAGACTTGATGGAATGATGGGAGTGCCCGCAATTGCTGCCTCCTTTTTTTTTCGCTCATAAGGCTTCTTTGCTCTGTCAGGAGATAGCAAGCCATGTTCCATCATCCTACATGACAAGTGGACAAATTTGGCAATTACTATTCACGTGCTAACAGCCCAAACAGTAATGTTTTAAAAATCAATTGGGACAATTCAATTTGAGCGATTCAATCATGAACTAGTTACACATTCAATTCGATTTATTATTAAAATAAAAAATAAATTAGATTGGTTCGGAAAAAAATTAGAAAATTTGTTTGAATCGGTACGGAGATATGAAGAGAGAGAAAAAAAATATAGAGAGAAGGAGGATAGAGAGAGAAGATTTTATAGAGAGAGAAAAGGAGAGAATTGAGGAGAGAGAGAGGGAGGAAAAATAATTTAAAATAAGAAAATAAAAGGAAAAATTTAAAGATGTTAATTAAGGAAATAAATAAAATAAAATTATAAATAAAAATAAAAAGAGAATTATAAATAAAAATAGAATAAATATAATTATGATTTTGGGTTAGAAATAAATTTCAATTGTTATATTAGTAATAATATATCTAATAAAATAAAATTATTATCTTCTAACATTTCGATATAATCATTATTAAATTGATTTAATCATTTTGTAGTCATTTATATATTATGTTAATATTAAATGATTATAAATAATATTATTATATAAAAATTTGATTCAACTAATTAAAATTTGATCGAATTGATCGGACTTCGATTTGGTTGGCGTGATCCGATTCAACTTAATTAAGACTATTTTTAATTATAAACATTGAAATTTATATTTCTGACCCTCTGTTCAACTGTAGCACATTTAAACGTTTCCAAGGATTATATAAAGTAAAGGACGAGCACAATAGAAAGAAATCCAAAATGATCGACTGCAAATACGTGCGACTCGGTAAAGAGGATATTTTGACCGAAGGATTTACATAACATATCGATCTCATTAGATACATTAATGCCATCTTTTAACATTCCAAACCTTTAACTAGTTTAAACATTAACATCACTAGCAACACATACTACAGAGGTAATGAAGGGCCTGCACAAGCTAGCAGCTTCATTCCAGTTCAAGAAGCCTAACATTTGATGGAAAAATGACAATGGTAAAATTCCTGCAACTAAAATGAGAAGCTAGGGCAATCCTCCATTCTTGGAACGCGGTCAATCCCGCATGATGAACTACTACAGCAGCTTCTTTAATCAATCATGGAAGAGATTCATGCTTCCTAGCTTCTTCCTTCCAATTTCCACAAGCATTGTCAGTAAAGCCTCGCACATCTCGTTGGAATCAGCATCAACTTGATCTTTCTTCTTGGAGGTGTACACCATCCATGCATGATCTAGCTTGCGATCTACTCTGACGACGATTGACCCAGGTACCTCGGCATCACACCTTGTCACCAATCCATCACTTGGTACCCCGTATCGCAGCTTAAGGTGCAATGCAGAATAAAATTCTAATAGTCATCGACTTAATTTGATTTAGATTTGAAGAATTTGTTAGGAGTCCTAATGTTGATAGGATTATTATTTCTTTTTTTATTTATTTTTTTTAGGAGTCCTAATGTTAATAGGATTTGTTATTTCCTTTTAAATTTATTTTTCTTAAGAGTCCTAATGCTATTAAGATTGTTACTTCCTTTTTAATTTATTTTTCTTAGGAGTCCTAATACTATTAGAATTGTTATTTCCTATTAGTTTATTTTTGTTAGGTTATAAGAGTCCTAATGCTAGTGAGATTCTGTTTTCCTTTTGCTATAGGAGTTCTAGTACTAATAGTATTGCAAGTTGTGATTTCCTATATATTGATCTGACTTGTAAGAATTAAGAACATTATTATCTCTTTGATTAAATTTTTAGTTCAGACTTTTTTGAATTCCTGAGTTCGTGTGCGCACGATCTTGACTTTGGATTTCTTCTAAGGTGCTGGTGGATTTCTACTACTTTATTTGTCGATTATCGTCCGCTTGAACCGACGACATCGACGTTTATTTTCTGCAGATCTTTCAAACATATCAGAGGCATACTTGCACGGTGCAATAGAACACTGTTCATCGAACTTAAGATTTGCTCTTAACTATGTTTAAATTTCTATACCGAATTCATCCTTAACGCTGCGTCACAACCATATGACAAGTTAGACCCATTTTGTAAAAGAATCTTTTTGTACTTACAAAGTACAATGGACTGTGATTACTAAAAAGCCCTGCAATTAGAACATTGTGTTAGTGTGTGAAGGCGAATATCTTATCCTATGAAAAATAAATATACCCCACCGGGAATCAATAAATAAACAAGCGTGTTCGGAAGATGATGAATCCCACTTCTGAAGAAATGAAAGGATGGAAAGAAGAATCATTAACAACAACAACAACAACAACAAAGCCTTATCCCACTAGGTGGGGTCGGCTACATGAATCATTCGACGCCTCGTTGATCCATGTTCATGAGATTCGACAGGTTTTACGCTGACTGTCGGGGCCTAACACAACCCTCCTCCTTTATCCGGGCTTGGGACCGGCTATAAAACATAGGCGGAGTTAATAAAAATGATACTTTATAATAAGTAATTAAAAATCCATAGTAAAAAAGGAATATCAGTGTGTGATTTACTTACAAGTATAAATCCAACACTCAAAAAGTATGCATTGGATCTGTGTACATTCTTACTGTAGAGCATATATAGGAAACTAACTATAACGACTTTAGAATTTTAAAAGATTGTTGCTCATACCCACAACGCTCAGCACAACTTTTTGATATTATAGTTGATTGTGCTCCGCTATCAACAAATGCCTTTATGGGAACTCCATGAAATGGAAAGAAGAATCATTAACACATCAAAGTATTCTACACCATGAACTGAAGAAATAACTATGGCTGAGCAAACAGATCGAATTTTATGCCATCCGTAATAACATTTAACAACATGTACTCATTATCTAATGACAAATGTAATCCGGTTGTTTACATGGTTTTTTAAATCATTTGTTTACATTCTAGAAGGAAACATATACTAGATACTTGGCATAGAGTTCTATCTTAGAGTTGGCACTAGTCAATAACCAGATACCTGACATCATGAAGCAGCTCCATGAAATGGGTTGTGCCATCTTCAACAGGCGGTAATTGTTCAGCCCTCCGCAACCATCCAATGTCATCAGAAGATCCCTGCAATGTTCTGTTGACCCGAGATATGAACCTTCAAACAAGAAGATTATAAGATAATGAAGTGGATGCTGTAGATCAGACTCTTAACAGCATAAAGTTTTTTTTTTTCTGGTAGACTAACTTTTTTATTATATTTAATGCCTGGAATATCATTTTTTTTACATACTTCTCAAATTTATGAGTTGAAAAACACAGGATTGTGAAGTAAATGCTCAATTATCCCTGCACATTGGCGTGTACCCTTCTCAAGTACATGCAAGTACAGCTCGAGCAAGAAGATACCAATCTACATCCACATTTGACTCCATAAAGTACTGCAATCAACCTGCATGATAAATCTAAGGGTTTAGAGAGGAAGGTCTTTTGATTCATACGTTACTAAATTCAACATGTTATATTGCAAATAAATTAGGAAGATTTAAGTTTGTTGAAGTGCATCATTATTTTGATAGATTTTCTCTGAAACTTCAACTTTGAGTTGGCACCATGCAGAAATATACAGGTCATCATATATAAGAAGACTAAGTTACAACTAATAAGAAAAACCTAAGTTATTAAAGCCATTGAATCTCCTGAGTTTCTGATAGCAAATTCAAACATACTGACAATAATCTAAAAGGGGCATGAAGTGTACACTCATTGGATGACCCATAATTTGGTCGTCATCCCTTTTGCCTCTCAAGAAAAAAATGTACACTCATTTTCCTTTGACTGAAACTCATCAACAAAGCTCAACTAAGACAAAACGGAGCACCCTCTAGCCGTGAAAGACTTGATTGCTCTTGACAGAGTAGGTTGATGACTCCATTGAAGCCGTTTTTCTTTCTGCTTGACCAGCCAGCTTTCACAATCCAAATGATGTGTATTTCTTGCAGTATCAGAAAACACCAAACTATCTCCATGAGAACAGTGACAACGAACACATACAGACTTGTCATCACATGCAGATAATGAAGGTTCAAAATCTTGTGTGCCTCTTTCTACATCTCCAAACAGAAAACCCTCTGGAAAAGAGTGCATTTGAAGTTTCAAGAAAAGCTCATATGACAACGAATCAAACTATTGATTAGTCACAGAAGAATTCATTTCGAGGTTATAGAATGATAGTGCAATGGTTTCGAAAGGAACTACATAAACTCACCAATTAATTCAATCAGGCGCTGGCTTATACATGAAGTCAACTCAAGAATATGACTCAAATAATCGTCCATGGGGCATTCACGGCAAAAAAATACCAGAAGTATGGTTCTGCTCCTTGGCATCCATGATTCAACCTAGTAAAAACCGAACACCTGAGGAATTCACAATCTGGAAGAAGTAAAGTCTCAGAAATAGCAAAATCCTAGAATCTATCAATTGATTTTGGAAAGAAAATACAACCAATCTAGGAAAATAAGTGAGGATTAAAAGATTAATTAATTTCTAGTGATATGTTAGCGCTCACTATATTATGCAATTATGAGCATATCCTCTCAGCCTTTATCCAACTCCAGTTTCTTGTCATCTCATCAGTTAATACACTGCTACTACTAAAAGAGAAAGAGTAAACATAAAAAAGAACTGTTACCACTTACCAGTGAATAGCTGATCTCAAATGTGAAATTCGCCACATTCATAGAAAGATTACACATAGAACCACAAACGTCAAGGAAACCAATCATGAACAATGAATTTAAATTATTTATTACTCAAAAGAAACAAAAAAAGAGCACGTTAAAGCTGACAAATTGTTGTGACGCTCGATTAATGCCAACACATTCAGCTGAAAAGGACAGGATTTTGAACAAGAGCAAAATCGAATTTAACACGAACACGGCACAGAATAATTCCAACGCGTTCGTGGATGAAGAAAAATAATGAAAAAGAGAACTACTAATGCACGAAATTAGAGCTCCATACCAGCGAAGACGAGCCCCCCAAAATTCTCAAGAAACGATGGGAAGAAGAACTACGCACTCCCCCAGAAGTGGCAGCAATTTATAAGTGGAGGACGACGACGAAGAAGAATCGATCGCATAGTTCGCATTCCCAAATCCCAAGTAACAGCAAACAAAGTATCCACAGGAAGAAGGGCTACTTTAATTTATTGTTTCTTTAACCATTTGGTGGAGAGGATGTTAGCGCTCTCCAGTCCAGCCCACTGTAAGAAGCCCACTTGTGCCGAGCCCATCAGCACATGCGTCGAGGAAAAAAAATTCTCGTTGGATCTGTCAGAGAAAAATATAAAAGCTTTTCACTCCTTAATTGCCTTCGTTTTGGCCATTCTCAGATCGGTAATAGCTTTTTAGGATTTGAATTCTTGCCTAATATTTGCTATTTGGATTTGATGCAACTTGTGTTCGATTTAGTGCTTTGGTATGATTTTTCTTCACTTTGATACTCGGATCATGTCTGTCTTGCTAATGGAAGATCCAATGAAAAGTCTGTCCTCTTGCAGATGGCCACGTCTTGTTTTTAGAATGAAGGATCAACTCCCAGATCTGTTGCAGCTAGTTGGTACTTGTTTTAATCCTTTGATCTCTTGCCTCAGCTCACTATTTTGTGTCGATCCATGCTTCTGTAGTCTTATGCAATGCTTGTGGACAGCTGGGATTCATGCACTTCACTTACACGATGATGGCAACAGGAACAAGCAAAGGACAACCAGCTGTAAGAAATAAAAGAGAAGAAAACGTAGAATACAGTTGACAAGGTAGGAGATTTCGAGCACTCCACGCTCCAAGAAAATAAGAAAATGACTTTGTAATTAGCTCAAAGATATCCTTCTCTTCCCAGCCTTCATTCTATTTATATGTTCCCCTTTGAAATTGAAATTGACATTTACATGCTGTTACATTCTTGCTACGTGTATTGAAATTGTCATTTACATGCTGTTACATTCTTGTTATATGTCATACATCAGCTATATTGCTGATGTGTACATATCATTTTGTAATAAAATCATTCAAATAAAATGGTCTCTTTATCTTTCTTCTAGTCTTCACTTCTTCTGCCCTGTCGTCTGTCCTGTCGATTGTTGTCACCTTTTTATTATTTATAACATTTCCCCCTCCGGTGAAAAATTGGACCTCATCCTTGAGGTCTGGAAAAGAATCAGTAACTTGATCAAAATCCTCCCATGAAGTGTCTTCCACCGGAAGTCCTTCCCACTGTAGCAACACCTGTTTGATAAATTGTCCTTGGCGCTTAATGATTCTAGTAGCAACAACAGCTACTGGCTTAAGTATAGGACCCTGTATGTCTGAGATATCTGGCAAAGAAGAAGGAATATCTGATCTTCCCAATGCTTTCTTTAGCTTGGAAATATGAAACACAGGATGAATCTTAGAATTAGGAGGAAGAACTAATTCATAAGCAACTGTTCCAATTCTTTTGGCTATAGGAAAAGGCCTATAAAATCGTTTCGATAACTTGTGAGTACTTCTTTGAGCAAGAGACCCTTGCTTGTAGGGCTGTAGTTTCACATAAACCAAGTCCCCTTCCGCAAACTCCATATCAGTTATGTGTTGATCTGCATTACTCTTCATCCTCGATTGAGACCTCGATAAATTGTCCTTCAAAACTTTTAGCACCTCATCTCGATCTCGAAGCTCAACATCCACAACTTCCACTTGAGACTGATCCCTGATATAGGTAGGAATAGTAGGAGGTTGACGACCATAGACGACTTCAAAAGGAGTCATCCCAGAGCTAGTGTGATAGGAAGTATTGAAAGAATATTCTGCCCATGGCAGATATTTAGTCCAAGTAGAGGGTCTGTCCATAGCAAAACCTCTCAAGTACTGTTGCATGCATCTATTTAATACTTCAGTCTGGCCATCAGACTGTGGGTGATAAGTAGAGCTCATACAAAGCTTGGTACTGCTGAGAGAAAATAATTCCTTCCAAAAAGAACTAAGAAATATGGAATCTCTATATGAAATAATGGTCCTTGGAAAACCATGTAGCTTCACAACCATGTCTAAAAATAATTTTGCAACATTTGAGGCAGAGTAATGGGTAGGTAAAGGTCCAAAGTGACAGTATTTGGAGAGTCTATCGACCACAACTAGAACTGATGTAAAACCATTAGAAATTGATAGACATGTCACAAAATCCATAGAGATATCCTCCCAGACTCTATCTGGAATATGAATAGATTGTAATAGCCCAGCAGGACTAGTAGTACAATACTTGATTTGCTGGCATATCTGACATTTACGGATAAAATCTTCCACTGATTTTCTTATACCTTGCCAAAAGAACTCAGCTGCTAACCGTTTAAAAGTCTTGATGATTCTCAAATGTCCTCCAACAGGGGTAGAATGAAATTCCTCCAATAGTAAAGGAATAATAGTGGAAGATGGTAAAAGAAAAATTCTGCCTTGTTTATATAGTAAACCATCTTTAATTGTCAAATCTAATGTAGAAGAGACTCCATCATAGATTTCCTGTAATAAAGATCGAAGTTGTGTATTAGACTCATATTCTTGTCGAATCTTATCAATGATATTGAAGATTGGCATAGTCAATCCCAATAGTTGACTATCTGTACTGAATTATCTGGATAATGCATCAGCAACTCTATTCTTCACCCCTGGTTTGTAAACTATAGAATAATCATAGCCAAAGAGTTTAGCCAAAAATTGCTGCTGCTCAAGAGTCTGAATGACTTGAGACAAAATCTCCTTGAGACTTTTGTGATCTATCTTAATGATAAAGTGATGACCTAACAAATAATGTCTTCACTTTTTAACTGTTTCCACTATAGCAAACAACTCTCTTACATAAACTGAAGCCTTCTGTAGAGATTTGGACAACTTTTTACTGTAATAACATATAGGCAAATTATTCTGAAGTAACACAACGCCAATTCCAGATCCTGAAGCATCTGTTTCCAGAACAAAATTCTTACTGAAATTAGGTAGTTGTAATATATGTGCTGATGTTAAGATAGATTTCATAGTCTGAAAAGCTGCGATAGCTCTTTCTGTCCTGTGAAACGAGTCTTTTTGTAGTAGATCAGTCAAAGGGCTAGCTAAAGAAGCGTATCCCTTTACAAATCGTCGATAATATCCGGCAAGACCCAAAAAGGCTCGTAATTGTTTAATGTTCATAGGAAGTGGCCACTGTTGAATAGCCTCAATCTTTTGCCAATCAGGCTCGACTCCCTTGGCTAATACAATATGACCTAGATAATCAATTTTAGGCAAGGCAAAATTGTATTTGCTATTTTTGAGATAAAAATTTTGATCCTGTAGACACTGTAATATAATATCCAAATGTTGCAAATGACTTTCTAAATCAAGACTGTATATCAATATATCATCAAAAAATACAATCACAAACTTTCTCAAATAAGGAGCAAACAATCTGTTCATAATGGCCTGAAAAGTAGATGGAGCATTTGTCAATTCAAAGGGCATTACTAAAAACTCATAATGACCCTCATGTGTTCGAAAAGCTATCTTCCCTATATCATCCTCATGCATTCTGATCTGATGGTAACCTGCCCTGAGATCCAATTTAGAAAAAATTGATGCTCCATGAAGTTCATCCAAAAGCTTATCTATAGTTGGAATAGGGAACTTATCTTTGATAGTAATGCCATTTAAGGCTCTATAATCCACACAAAAACGCCAAGTGCCGTCCTTTTTCTTCACTAACAGGACTGGGGAAGAGAATGGACTGGAACTGTGTTGTATAACTCCTTGCTCCAACATTTCTTTTACCAACTTTTCTATTTCAGCTTTTTGAAAATGGGGGTATCTATATGGTTTTACATTGACTGGTTGGCTATTTGGTATTAGATGTATGTGATGTTGAACTGCCCTATTTGGAGGAAGAGAAGTTGGTATCGAAAAGACCTTCTCATACTTATCCAATACAACTTTAACTTCATTAGTAATAATGTCCTCCACAGAACTTTCTTGTGTAACAGTCAACTGAAAGTAGGACATAGTATCTTGTAATTGAATTAATCTTCTCAACTGATGATGTGATACTGAATCAATATTCAATTTATTTTGACCTCTCAAATAAATATCTTGACCCTGCCATACAAAAGACATTGTGAGAGTAGAGTAATTAACTATAACTAGTCCAAGTTGCTGCAACCACTGAACTCCCAAAACCATATCAGCCCCTTCAATTGGTAATACATGAAAATCATCCTGAAAAACCATCCCCTGAATATGAAATTTCACCTGTGAACATAATCCTGCACATTGTAACTTGTCTCCATTCCCAATCATTACTTCAAAGTGTCTAGAAGGAGTAATAGACAGAGATAACTTGGAAATAGTGGCTTCTCGTATGAAATTATGAGTAGAACCACTGTCTATTAATATCGTGACTGGAATTCCTGTCACAAAACCCCACATTCTTAAAGTTTGAGGTTTAAGCACGCCTGATAGAGCATGTAAACTGATTTCCAATGAATCCTGTTGACACTCTTGAGCATTAAGTTCTTCAAATCCTTCAAGAAGTTGGTCTTCCAAACTTGTCAGCAACAAGAATTTAGGTTTACATTTGTGACCCTTATGAAATTTTTCATCGCAATTGTAACATAATCATTTCTCTTGTCTGTCCATCATTTCAGTAGGAGTGAGTCTTTTAACTGGCAGTCTAGTTCCGATTCCCTGATTAGAACCTTGTGCAATATTTGTAGTAGAACCTTGTGCAATATTTGTAGTAGGACCTTGTGCAGAATATGTATTAGGAACTATTTGAGGATTAGTTCCTGAAAATTGTAAAGGTTTTGTTGATAACTGAGGTGAAAAATAGTTGGGCCTAAATTGTGACTGTCTGGTTATAGCAGTAGCATCCAATAATTTTTCTTCTTGTAGTTTAGCCAATCCAATTGCTTGCATCAGAGATTTGGGTTGAAATGTCATCAATTCTCTTCTAATCTGTGGTTGTAATTCAGAAATGAAGCAGGAGAGTAGAAAAGATTCTGATAAACCATGAACCCTATTAGATAAAGCCTCAAATTTGGACTGGTATTCCATAACAGTACCAGTTTGGGTTAATTTTGATAAAGCCCCCGGGTAATCTTCAAACTCTGAAGGACCAAATCTGATTTCCAAGGCTCTAACAAAGTTTGTCCAAGAGCTTAGTTGCTTATTTTGATGCATCCACCTGTACCACTGCAAGGCCACTCCATCAAATGCAAAAGATACCACTGTAATTCTAGATTCCTCAACTATATTGTAGAAATCCAAGAATTGTTCAGCTTTGAATAACCACTCCAGTGGGTCAGAACCAGAGAACTTGGGAAGTTCTAATTTGATACTCTTGGATAGAATAGATGAGTCAAGTCCTTGGTTGGATAAACTTGGGGAATGAAATGAATTATTCTGATTTCCACTATCACTGTTGTGTCTTGGTGTATGCTGTAATCTTGCATTTAGATCATCATATTTAATTCCAAGAGCTGTAATGGATTCATTTACAGAAGTAAATTTGTCATTGAAAAAAGAAAACTGTTGTTCCATCAAAGTCTGAAGTCTGTTCATAGAATCCTCCATTCTGGACTACCTTGTACCATCAGCCATTTCAGAATTCTCAGGGAAAAATAAAACAGAAATGAAACACACCAATTGTTCTGTAGAATTCCTCTATGAACTATTATAACAATCTAGATTCAATTAGAGACCAGAAATCCAAGAATCTCTACTGATTTAATCAAAATTGTATCAGGTGTGCAAAGCTATCAAGAATTGCAGAAATCCTCCTCAAGATTGTCAAGACTGATATGAGAACTTGCAGAAAACTCTCCCAAATTGATCAAAATCTTCTCAGAATTGCAGAAAACAAATCAAGGTTGCAAAAATATTCCTCAAGAATGCCAAGATTTGTACAAGATTGTAGAAAACTCAACAAGAACAACAACAAGTCAACAAGAGCACCAATGTTAACGCTCTGTAGCCCAACCCACTGTAAGAAGCCCACTTGTGCCGAGCCCACCAGCACATGCGCTGAGGAAAAAAAAACTCTCGTTGGATCCGCCAGAGAAAAATATAAAAGCTTTTCACTCCTTAATTGCCTTCGTTTTGGCCATTCTCAGATCGGTAATAGCTTTTTAGGGTTTGAATTCTTGCTTGATGTTTGCTATTTGGATTTGATGCAGCTTGTGTTCGATTTAGTGCTTTGGTATGATTTTTCTTCACTTTGATACTCGGATCGTGCCTGTCTTGCTGATGGAAGATCCAATGGAAAGTCTGTCCTCTTGCAGATGGCCACGTCTTGTTTTTAGAATGAAGGATCAACTCCCAGATCTGTTGCAGCTAGCTGATACTTGTTTTAATCCTTTGATCTCTTGTCTCAGCTCACTATTTTGTGTCGATCCATGCTTCTGTAGTCTTATGCCCTGCTTGTGGACAGCTGGGATTCATGCACTTCACTTACACGATGATGGCAGCAGGAACAAGCAAAGGACAACCAGCTGTAAGAAATAAAAGAGAAGAAAACGTAGAATACAGTTGACAAGGTAGGAGATTTCGAGCACTCCACGCTCCAAGAAAATAAGAAAATGACTTTGTAATTGGCTTAGAGATATCCTTCTCTTCCCAGCCTTCATTCTATTTATATGTTCTCCTTTGAAATTGAAATTGACATTTACATGCTGTTACATTCTTGCTACATGTATTGAAATTGTCATTTACATGCTGTTACATTCTTGTTATATGTCATACATCATCTATATTGCTGATGTGTACATATCATTTTGTAATAAAATCCTTCAAATAAGATGGTCTCTTTATCTTTCTTCTAGTCTTCACTTCTTCTGCCCTGTCGTCTGTCCTGTCGATTGCTGTCACCTTTTTATTATTTATAACAGAGGAATTGGGGGAAGAAGCAACGGCGCGCCTTTGGGGAAAGCGAGCTCGGTGCCTCCGTGGCTTGCGGAAACGGTGGAGCACTAGAGAAAAGAGCATGCGTTGGGGGGGAGAGAGAGAGATGCATGTAAAAGAAAAAGAGAAGGCAAGAGAAGAGTAAAAGTAGAGAGGTGAAATTAAATAATAGAAATAAATTAAATCGGGGAAAAAGGTGTGGTTCATTATTCGCCACGACGTGCATGTCACGTGAGTGAATCCGGGTGTTGGGGGACCCGCGACTGCGAGATAGTGGGATAGTCGTGAGCTCGAAGCAGCCAGGAAACAAAAAGTGAAAATTCCCATTTTGGGGAATTGAAAGCTCCGTGAAGTCGTGAACACAACCGCCTTGATTTTCTTTTTTCTTTTTTTTTTTACTTTTTTTAGGGGGTGGATAAGATGAAAGGGATCAAAGCCACGATGACGCCGTGAACGCAACAGCTTTGAATTTTTTTTCTGGGAGCAAATTTTATAAAAAGATCATCACTAAAAAAAATTATAAAAAGACCCAAACTTCAATTTTAATAATAAGTTTAGTTTAAGATTTTATTTTATTTCCAAGAAGTCATATTAGTTATATTTTTTTATTTTTTCCAAGAAGTCATCAATTTTTGTATTAGTTATAATTTTATCTCCTATTATAAGTCGTAAAAAAAGTGAAAATTTCTACCCACCGAAAAAATCTGGCATAAAATTATTTTTCATTCATTGGTATCAGAACTTTGAGTTGTTCTTCCTTCCATAAACACCTGGGAATTGTTTATTCTCCTCTTTCTTTGTCATAATTTATGTTCATCGATTTCCTACACCATTTTGCAACCAATCTGAACACTTCCGAACGACAAATGAACACCGACAAAGTTCTTGAAAATCCATCGACCCTTGCCCTGCACAAAAAAATATCTTCAACACACACCATTACGGGCTGCACGAGAACAAAATTGACACTGTCAAACTTCTTTCACGTTTGCTGCGAACGTTCTCCAATCTACAATTTCACCTTCGATGATCACCCCTTCCCCTATCCTCTGCTTCGGTGAAAGGTACGCGCGCGTTTGAGGAAGATGAACATTATTCGTACTATAGCAATTAATTCTAACCATTGATTCTTTTTTAAGTTTGATGAAATATGATTTGTTAAAAACTTTGATTGTTTATCTTGTGAACTCATTGGTTGTGTTTGCCTGGGAACAAAACACTAGAACTTGTGAATGTTCTGCCAAACACCATCAATTGTTCCGGTGGAGTCCACCAGAATTTTTGTTCTAGTCAAAGGCATTTGTTTCGCGAAGTTCTCGGAAAAGGTTCTCGCCCGAGGCCAAAACTCAGAAATGTTCGATCGTACAATGGAACTCCCTCGAATCCCACACCGTAGCTGCCTCCAAAAGTCGATCTCGCCATTTTCGCACTTTCATCCGTGGCTGCTTCTCATTCTTTCAAACTCATGCCATGTCGACATCACTTCTCCCTCCTAACAGACCACGAAAAGATCGCCCAAGAGGGTGCATAGGTACATTTTCTTCCTTTCGGTGAGTTTCCTCAAGTCGAAACTTTTGTTTCCTGTCACGCTTGCTCGGGTTTTCCAACGTGCCCTGTGATGTCTGATCTTTCTCTGCTGGCGAATGATTTTTGAAGAAGAGTCTCTCCTCGTAGGACTGTGTCTGAAGTTCATCATTTTTTCACCACATCGGCTCATTTTTTTTAAAGTTAGATTTAGGGTTTCACGAGATGAAATGTAGGCCTCGCCGGCGAGATCCGTTTTTCGTTTCATGAGGTTTTAGATCATTTGCAGAGATTTCATCCCTCGATCGGTCGCCCGACATGCATTTTCTATCTTCCGTTTTTCGAATATGAAATCTAGAGTTTTCGGACCTAAGATCTAGGGTCTGGGGTGAAGGGATCTCTCTTGCTGCTTCAAATCTTGGTTTGTCGGCAATTGATTTGCTTTTTTCATAATTTGGGAAAATTTCTTCAGGTAGTGCGAGACAGTCGAGTGATCCCACATTTCCCTCCTGCAACGACATCCTTGGTATCAATGGCCACCGAGGTATCACAACCTAAACATAGCTACCTTCTTGGAGTCACAACTTTTCTGCTTGTGATAATGTATCAATCATTGTTGGCAAGTGTTGGAACATTACGTCTCTTCAACATGCTTGCTAACAACTTATATTGTTCCATGGGAATGTTTGCATTATGTTGTCGTTTGGATTAAATTATAGTTTGCTATGTCTTGAATTCATTGATTTTCCATCATCAAATTTTCTTTTGCAATGTAATTTACAGGAGTTGAGTTGCTAGTTCTCGATAGATCGTTACCAAAAGTACTTGAACCACATGTTAATGATGTTCAATCTGCATGCATTGATCATTGTAAGACCCACCTATAAAAATTCCAACAGTAATGTCTAATCGTGCAACCCTTCTAATTGTTGTGTACTTAAAGTTAGTTTACTTCACCAGCTCCTATTCCCTATGTACTTATAAATGAATATAACAGACATTCACATGCACTAGGAAGTTAGGCAATTGCATTGAGTAGGAAAATACGTTATGTTTCAGTTAATGAATGTCTCAGAGGTGAAGTATTTGCTTCGTTAATCGTATACTTTCATCCTTGAAAACCAATTTAGCACAAGCATACTTTCATCCTCTTATCTTCGTCGTACGAAAATATGTTATATTGTTGTACGACTTCTCGTACATCCTCTTTTTCCAATGCTCTTTCGTTGCTCTTCCCAAGACAGTAATGAGTTCCACTAAAGGAATAAAGAAAATGATCTCCACTAAGGAGAACGTTGATGGTTACTTCCGGAATAATACCTTCCTATCGGAAGCATGGAAAAGAATGTGCAACATGTTCAATGAGCACTTCAGTGAGAGAATGACTATCGAGCATATGGAAAACCATCTGAAAGTTATGAAAAGGAATTTCGAATTAGAACTCTAGTCAACAAAAGTGGGTGGAGATGTGATTCGGAGAAGTGCATGCCAAAGCCACCGGAGGAGAAAATGTGGGAGGAGGTGATTGCGGTGAGTACTTATTTATAAAACTTGTCCCCCTAATCCGTAGCCATTAGGATTACATTTCAAATAAAAAATAGTATATACATTTCGAATCATAATATGTATTCCGAATTTCTGTGTAATCTTCATTTGTCATTGACACAAAAAACAACTGCTACAAAAATTATATTGTGGATGTGTCATTAGTATGAAATCTGCAACCTCAATTTTATATAGTTACAACGAAGATAAATCAAACAAAAATCTCAAAAGAATTGAAACCCTCGTTAACTCGATCTAGTTGAACAATGCTGTAAAACTCAGACCGGACTGGCCGGTTGGACCGGTGTTCGGCCATCAAAAGGGCTCGCGGGTCACCTCAAATTCGTTCTTGAGGTTGACCCATTTTGACTCGGTCAAACATGATCAAAATCTGAGTTCAATCGGTCGACCGACAGATTTGAGTGACACAATCGAGTCAACATAAAAATAATAAGTATGATTTCTTTTAAAAAAAATATGACACATTACTTGTGTATATATTTGTTTAAATTCATGCCCTAATTTTTCTTCATAATATCACTAATATTTCTTTAACTTATAATAATGAAGATTTTATCATATTTTAGGTAATAATTATTTAATTGATAGTTATTTTATTATATTTTTTAACGTATTATATCATTATATTTTACTTTATTATGTTTTAATTTATTTATTATGCATCTTTGAAAGAAAGTTATTTAACCTATTTTATTTTTTAGTATCTTATATTATTTCATCTCATTGATCGATTTGATCCTTTTTTATTCGATTTAATCGGTTTAACCTCACCTGGGTCTAGTTTTACAACATTGCAATCGAGTTGCTGCTGGAGCCAAACTTTTGGTTCAGGTGGCAAAATTCGATCCGAGCCGCGCTATTTATTGATTGTTAGATCCAATAAGCGAACGGTTTGGATCAATTACCTTCCTTTCTGATTGACATCGGCTTCATCCACTGGATCTAGAATCCGACGGACAGGATCTTCTCAGGCTAGTGGCCCAAAATTGGTTCAGAAATTTGTTTAGGTCTCGCCACTGTTCTTCCCCTTTCCCGTCTGAGTCGTCGTCTCCCTCTCATTCCTCCTCATTCCAACTTCTGTGCTTGCAATTGCCCTCAACCTCCATAGATTTCCTTCGTTCCTTTAGTTTCTCGGTATACATCAAGCACCTCGGGGGATAAGACGAAGTGGTAGAAGATCTCCAGGGTTCGCACATACACTGCAAGATGAGTGCAGGTGATGTCGTATTATCAACTGTTGTCTCTCCTTTGCTTTCTGGATTAAAGTAGAATTCAATTTAATCATATTTGTTTTTTTGGGAGAAATCATATTTGTTCTTCACCTGTCAACTTGTACGATTTTTAGTTTCGCAATTAAGTGGCACGAACTATACTTTTGGCCATCGAAATGGCGCAAAACTGGATTGACTGACAAAAATGGTTTTTTTTTTCGGTTCGCCAATATGCTATCATGGCAATTGTCTGTGTATCGTGGATAAAGAAAATGTGAACACCTTCAGTGTTATTCTGTACTAAAGTCTACTTAGCTGAAGATCCAATGTAGGACTTGCAAGTCCCATAAAAAGTTTAAAACGTGCATTCTGTGATGTAACAGAAGGAAAAAATGTTAAGATGAAAGCCCTGCATTTGAATGTCGTAATGATGTCTCCAAGACTTATTCTGATCACACATATCTTAACTATGAAGCTCATCACGCATTCGTCTTATTGTATAGAAGCTTTACCCTTCGAGGCCATTGATTAACTGATCAAATTTTGCTACAAAATTTTCTTTCTCTTGAGATTATTTGATATTTCTCATTTTCATTTCTAGACACATTTCAGTTGTTGCTCTTATATTTTGCTAATGTGTTTCCTTATTTATGTCTCTATAACCTGTTTGATTAGGATTCTTCATGCAACCTTTTTTCACTATAAATTTAGGTGAAAGGATAAAAGATCTCTAAAGGGTAGTTGACCATTGAAATGCTGTTCTAGAGAAAAAACCACAAATGGAAACAGGCCATGGCTCATTTTATGTGACACGCCTTTTGTTGTATATAATTAATTATTTTTTTAAGCTCTCCGTATCATGATCTTGCTTTCATAAAGCATGATATTTTCTAACTTTTCTTTTTGTTATTAAAGCTAAAGCAATTTCTGCTAGCAGTAAGAAATCATACAGATTTGGAGCACTGCAAGTACTCAGAAGGTATCATATTATAAACACTGAAATAAATGACTCTTAACAGGTGGAGCATTTGGCGGAAATAGAGGAGCAAGACCTGTTCCTCCAGAAAAAGGTGTATTTCCTCTGGACCACTTGCATGAATGTGACCTGGTAAGGGAAAAAGTTATACATTCATGATCTATTCTTTTTTTAAGAATGATGTCTTCTTGATTAACCCTTTTATCGGTGGGTGTTTTATTATTTTATTGGTTGTGTCCTTGCACATTAGAAACCTATATAGTTTAAATACTTGCATCTTTGTGCAGGAGAAGAAAGAATACGTTGCCTGCCTTAAAACATCAGGTTACCACTCAGAAAGATGCAGGCAATTCTCAAAGAAGTATTTGGAATGCCGCATGGAAAGGTTTGTGGTGCTTCAAGACTTTATTTTAATTTTGAAAGTGTTGAATGCCAGTGTCTTAGGTCAAATAATCAATTCTATGTTCTTAAATATGAGAACTTGATGAGGTCTGTTTCTCTGTTGATTCAAATTCCAAATGTGAATTTTCTTTTTTCTCCACATTTTTTTCAACCTTAAATTCTAGTTCCTTATAGCTAGCTTTTCTTGAGAAAACATTTTAAATGTCCAGCGTTGAAATATCAAGCTATCATATTGTTCGTTACATTAACATTTCTTGACACACCCACAGTACAATATATTCTTGCCAACCAAGGGTAAGATTTTTTTTTGAGGTCCTTGTAGATGTTGACTCTCTCGGATAATGGTATCAGATAGGGCCTTCGAACCAACAAATGCAACAAGTATTCACTTTTGAATGACTGAGGGTTATGCACACCGTCAAGCACTTGTATTGCTCACATTTTGTGTCTAACTTCGATATTTGCCAAATTTTCGAAAAAGGCTCAGCTTAAATTTTATATTTGCAATTATCCTGAAGTTCTGTTTCAGAAAACGAAATATTATTCAAAATTTTGTGGGTGGCATTCCTGCAGAAACTTGATGGCGAAACAAGATATGACTGAGCTGGGGTTTGGCAAGGAAATTGAACTGCATTCTTTGGCAGAGCAGACAATAAATGATGGTCAACCTGGCACCTCACCGGGAAAAAAATCAGACTCATCTTAATTTGCAGGCTGTTTTTCTTGTTCTAACCCTATTCTGAATAACATGTCTAGAAGTAATAACCTTAAATATGTAATTCAATTTTTTTTGCATTTGATACATTCATTGACAGGAACTCGTAACTTACAAAACGAGTTACACATCAAGCCCACGGCAAGTGAGATGGTGGGATTTGCATTTACGTGTATTAGCTTCAGAATGAAGAGAACGTTCAGGAGGAACGTAATGGTGGATTTGCACTTCTTTTTCCAATACAAAATAGTTGTTTACGAGATCTTAAACTTTTATATTTTATGTTGTCACTTTTTTTTATTGTGATCTCTCTCAAATGTTGTGTAGTGATGCTTACTATGAAATTGCAGTGGCCCGTGATGCTTAAAGATGAATTAAGTAGAGAACCGTGGCGACTGCACGCTTGGAACTGAATTCACTTCATTGGCATGAGCCATGAGGGACGCAAATATGAAATATGATGTTACGAAATATATATATATATATATATATATATATATATATATATATATTGGCTCAACCGGTCTTCAAAAGATAAGATACTAATCTCAAGTTTGAATTTTGAAGTCATCCCAGATATGAGGATCAGAGAATAAAAAAAAAATTCTCTATCATTTCTTGACTTCAAATTAATCTCCGGATGTTGAGTCTCCCATAGATGGGGTCGGTATCGAAAAAATAATTTAATTTGTTTACTTTATGTTTTTGATAATCAGAAAAATCTTGGTAAATTTGATATTTATGCTTGTTGGGGAAGCCACTCAATTCCATTTTTTTTTGTATGTTTGAGAAGTGGTGTCGATGGCATTACGAAACGTACTATTTATAGGTTGAATGTCGACTTAACATCGAGTTCAACTAATTTGATTGAGGTCATTCGTGTCACATACTTGATAATGATAAGTGAGATTTTCATCAAAAATATTTTGCATTATGAAGATTCATCATCGAACTCAACTAATTCGATTAATATCATCTCATGTCACGTACCTGACAGTGTCAAATGAGATTTTCAACAGAAATATTTTACATTTACATCTACAAGAATGCGTACTGATAAGTGAAACTTTCAACAAAAATTTAAATTTAAGAACTCGCGCCGTGACTCAATCACATTTTTACCTTACATTTTTCTTGATACAGCTATAATCCTTTTTAAAAAATATTTTGAATTTAATTTCGATGAGAAGATCTCATATTTCGCATTTTAATTTTTTTCTCTCAAAATTGTATCATTATTATCATCTAAGTAATTGGAGTAACACAGTGTAAAAGAATAAACTAGAAATTAATGCCCACGATACCCCAGGTTATTAAGTATTAACTTCCAACTCGTGCAGTGCTATATCACGCACGCGGGAGACGCACGTGTCTTGTCTTGCGACCATTGGATACGGCAATATCTCCTCCCCCCACCACCGCCCAGAGCAAAGCTTCTACTCCGCCGCCGCGGTCGCCGCCCACCGCCGGGAACATGGCGTTAAAGTTCTCCGCCCTTTTTCCGCTCTTCTCTCCGAACCCCACCTCCCCGTGCGCCCGCCCTGCGTGCTCTCCGACCGATGTTCGTTTCTCCCGCTGGAACAACGCCAACGCCGAGCCCTTCCTCCGACGCCAGCGCGAGCAGAAGGAGATCGAGGACGAAATCCGCCGACACCGCCGTTACCAATCCGTCCTCAAGATTGCGGAAGACGCCGCAGACGACGCTGCGGACACCGCCGCGGCCGCCAGCTTCAAGTCCCGCGGCACCCCTTCGTCCCCTTCATCCCCTTCCATCCCAGGGAAGGCGTCCAAGTACTCCAAGCCTCCTTCCGCAGACAAGCCTCGGCACCCCGCCTTCCGGCCCTCCTCTCGGCCCTGGCGGTCGGCCAGACTCCCGCCGGAGCCCGACGAGGAGTCTGGCGTCTCGGTGGGGGAGAAAGGCGTTACTTATAAGATTAAGGATGCGCCATTTGAGTTCCAGTACAGCTACACTGAGACGCCCAAGGTGAAGCCCGTGGCTTTGAGGGAGCCGCTTTTCTTACCGTTCGGCCCATCGACGATGCCTCGGCCGTGGACGGGGCGCGCTCCCCTGCCGCCCAGCAAGAAGAAACTGCCCGAGTTCGATTCCTTCAAACCGCCGCCTCCTGGGAAGAAAGGGGTGAAGACGGTCCAGTCGCCCGGGCCGTTCGTTGCCGGGTCGGGGCCTAAGTATCATGCAGCATCGAGGGAAGAGATACTGGGGGAACCTCTGACGGACGAGGAAGTCAAGGAGCTGGTGAGGGGGTGCTTGAAGACCAAGAGGCAGTTAAATATGGGTATGTTGCAGAGCTTCAAAACTACTTCTTCATTAGCAATGACTGATGGTCATTTGTCCTTGAGTACTCTTCGCGAAGAAATGAGACGCCGTTTTGCTGCAAATACAGTATTTTCTTTCATTTTACATGATAGGAGGTGATTTTTTGCTAAAGCTTGAGAACCATAGAATTCTTAGTTTACTTGTGGAAACTTATATAGCCTAGTTCCTTGTAGGCCAATTTTCATGGTAGCTTCTTGGTTAACTTTTAACCAAAAGGTCGAATTTCTGAAACTCCCGACATGATACGCTAGTGCGAAGATCCTGGATAATAAACTCATGCAATAGATTACTTTCTTGCAAGACAGATGTATAGTAGCAGCATTCATTCTGTAGTGTTTGACAAGTTCTTTCTGACTGCTTGTAGGTGGAATATGCCCAAGTAAATGTTTAAGGCAGTATATACTATGTAATATGAATTTAAAGACTGCCATGTTCCTAACTCATTCTTCTTTAGCATTTAATAATAAAAGCTTTCCTGTTGGTATTAATTTGTACCTCTGGCAGTGTTCTAATTACCTGACTTCTGTTGCCAACTATTGCAGGTAGGGACGGGTTAACTCACAACATGTTGGACAACATCCATGCTCACTGGAAACGTCGAAGGGTATGCAAGATAAAATGTAAAGGAGTGTGCACAGTTGACATGGACAATGTTCGTCAACAACTCGAGGTCTGCACTTCAATTATTTTTTGTGCTCTTTTGGTTATTTCTGGAACATCTTAGCTTATATCCACATATTCTTAGAGAAAATTGCTGGTTCAGTAGATAAATGAGTATCAAGTGAGATTGATAATGAAGAAATCTTCAAAGAAACAAAAAACTGTACAAACTCTTCACATGCCTGATAATTGGTTATTACCTCAACAATACTTGATAATTTATGGTAATAATTGCTTCATCTCTTAATAATAGGTTCTTTTATGTTGATAGGAGAAAACTGGAGGCAAGATCATATACAGCAAAGGAGGAGTTATTTTCCTTTTTCGTGGGCGGAATTACAACTATATGACTCGTCCTAGATTTCCTCTTATGCTATGGAAACCTGTCTCACCCGTATATCCACGACTAGTTCAACGAGTACCAGAAGGATTAACATTAGAAGAAGCAACAGAGATGCGCAAGAAAGGACGCCAGTTACCTCCCATATGTAAACTTGGTAAAAAAAATTTCCCCTGTATTGGTTCTTTGCTGCTTCACCATGATGTGATCACGCCGGACCATTTTTGTTCTCAATAGCTATTACATCCAAGTCTTTGCTTCATGAATTTCATTTGTTTGCTACAGCGCTCATTCAGCTAAACTGAGCCTTATATCTTGTAACAGGAAAAAATGGAGTATACTGTAACCTTGTTGATCAAATCAAAGAAGCATTTGAAGCATGTGAGCTTGTTCGAATAAACTGTAAAGGTTTAAATAAAAGTGATTGTAGGAAAATTGGCGCTAAACTCAAGGTATTTGAACTTCATTAGCTTTATCATTCCTGAATGTCTTCCTATTATTCCTTCACTAAGACCATTATTTCTCAAAAATCTTCTTGCAGGATCTAGTTCCATGTGTCCTGCTTTCATTTGAATATGAGCATATTCTTATATGGAGAGGAAAAGACTGGATATCATCTTTTCCCTCACTGAAAAGTGATCAAAATGAAGTTGAGAAGAACTTTTCTGTTGATGAAGAAACAACTTCATCAACAACTTCATCGAGTACCAATGACCAAGTTACAATAGATTTAAAGGCTGGAGAATATTCTCACAAAGAATTCCGGACAGAGACGCCTAAGAATGATATGTATTTGGATGAATATGCAGCGGAAGGGTTTAGGGATATTCTCGATTTAGAGGAAAACAATCAACCATTGATGTTATCTTCTGCAGTTTCAAGCAATAATTCTGAGATGTCATCTTCATCACTAGTAGGTCACCAGGAAAATCCAGCTATATTTTACAAGGAAACACCTACTTCTGGTTCTGGAGATCAAACAGAGGAGTTGACTTATCAATTTCCTGGTCAAAATAAATCTTCAGAAGAAGATGTCAATGTCGTGAATGAAATTCCATATCAGCAAAATTCAAACAAGTTCGACAATGATAGAAGATTCAGAGAAGAGGTCAGCAGTGAGAGCAATAGTGTGCCAAATATTTACTTGGAAGATAAATCACCTGAGGGGAGTGATACCCAAATATCACCACCTTCTCATGTAAGTTCAACCAAGCTTGAACTGAACAGTGGAACCATGATTGTGGACGACAGTAGTGGCAATATTGGGTTGGAAATTGAAGCACAAGATGTCATCCCTGACCTGAATACTACATCCAGTAGTTTATATCTGGAAGGAGTCATGCTTCTCCTGAATGAGGCTGTTGAGAATGGCAGTGCAGTTATCTTGGACGATTCATCATTGGACCCAGACATTGTGTTCCAAAACTCTGTTGCTCTGTCAAAGACAGCTCCCCCAGGGCCAAGATTCCAGCACAAACTCAGGAAAGTTACTGTAACTTCACCGTCAGAAGAAACAGACGGGATAAAGGAGCCAGAGGTGGAAGCTGATGCATTCAGTGCCTCAGATAAGAGAACAAATGGCAGGAAGAAATCCGGAATGCGAAGGAACAATCTGCCAGAAATCCTGCCAGATGTAGTCCCGCGTGGGAGTTTGAGGGTAGATGAACTTGCAAAGCTTCTGGCTTGATCAAGACTACGCCTTCTACCAAAGGAACGTGTTTATTATCAGAGGCTGATTAATGGGACGGAGACATTGACGAAGGATGTGGCATGTTGAATGATAATGTAATTTATCATGTCACAAGAGCAGCTCCACGTACACTGCACTGAATCAGGTGACATCTCATGTACCTTAAAAAGTGGTACTTCGAAAATCTCAAAGAATATGCCTCGAATTTACCGTGCTGCAATCCAGAAAACCTGCAATTCTTGCGAATGGGCTATGATGAAACACCGTGCTCAAGTTGAATGCGACTAAGCAAATGTCTCATTAGAACTTTGGATTTATTTTAGATGTGCTAAGTGCGAACTGCCAAGATATATTATTGTTTTTGTCCGGTATGTATTCTCCAATCAATAACAATATTTTCTTTGTCCAATCATATATCAAGTGTTAAAATTATAAGTAAAAAAAATATTACTCTTTTTAAGAGTTGAAAGATTAGTAACGCATTTAATTTCATATGATATCAGAGTAAGAAATTCTGAATTGGGATTTCGTTGAGCTCATATTAAAAAAAAAATTCTTTTCCTTTGTTGTTCATGTGGCTTAAGTTAAAAAAAACATCTAATGTTACATCAAGTACGGACATGATTATTTTATCATTGATATTGATGTTGACTTCTTTGCATTTGCTAACCCTATCAGCATATCCTTCTAATGGTGTTCTCTTTTGCACTTGCATTGAAAAATCTCTCCCATATGCAATCTTTTTTACTTTAAAATTGAACTTTAAACAACTGACGGAAAAACAGAAAAGGAACTTTAAGGTTATTAGCCACCTCAGTAGATGGGCTATAAGACTGAGTTGACAAGATGGCACATAACATGAAGATCTAATACTTGCCGCATGGTCATAATTAAGCTTGTTAAATGTATGTTTAGAATGACAAGGTAAACGTATTAGGCACCATCTACAAGCTAATCATCCATATATCACCTAAATTAAAAGATAAACGAAAAGAAGAGAACCATCCGAAGGTGTCTTCTCCAACGATTTCGACCTGTGCACCAGAGAATTGGATAAATAGTGTATTAGCTTCCGTGTCCTTTTGCCTCTCTGTTGTTAGACTTGAACCTTGGTATCGCTGTCCTTGTTCACGATGTTCTTCCAGAACCAGTGCTTCTCCCAGAGCTGACCCATCTCCTCAATCGGCACCTGCTTCGTCTCCGGGAGGAGTAAGATGATGAACAGGCTCATGACGACAATCAAGCCGGCGAAGAGGAGGAACACACCCCACTTCAAGTGGCAGAGCATTGCCAGGAAGCTCTGGGCGATGACGGCCGTGAAGATCATGTTGACGCACACCACCATGCTTTGGCCTGCAGACCTCGTCTCCAGTGGGAAGATCTCACTTGGAACCAGCCACCCGAGAGGTCCCCACGACCACCCGTAGGCCACGACGAAGGAACAGATCGCGATCACCAGGACGACGGCCACCCCCTTGGAGAGCTCGACTCCGTGGCCAAACTTCAGTGCGAGGATTATTGCAACGACAGCCTGCCAGAACATACAAACAAGATGCAATAACACGTCAGGAATCTGAATCTCTGATTCTGGACGTACACTAGAAGATCAAAATTAGATCTGTTCATGTTGTCATCTGAAATTTGTCAACATCACGTAGAGGAATCTTGTGTTAGATGGTTGTCTGGTTGATGTTGCGCATAGTATGATAATTGAGCTAGTAGCAGAAATGCTTACTGTTGAGCAAATCATCTGAACGCCGGCTTCAATGAACAGGAACCTTCTTCCCAGTCTGTCCACGACTAACATGGAGACGACCGCACCAACGACGAGCATCGAGCCGGTTATGACCGACGAGTAAAGAGCGGCACCGGAGCCGAAGCCAAGGCTCTGAAAGATCACAGGAGCGTAAAACAAGATGGAGTTCTGGCCGGTGAGCTGCTGGAATGCAGGGATGCCGAGTGCTCCTATGATCAGCTGGGGCCTGTTCTTTGGCTTGAGTAAGTTCCTGAAGGGGTGCTTCACTTGCCTCGCTGCTTCACTGGCTTCCACGAGGTCGGCCAGCTCTGCGTCCACCTTCTTTGTTCCCCTCACCTTTTCCAGAATCATTCTCGCTTCGTCGATTCTCCCTCGCTCGACGAGGCTGTTCGGAGTTTCCGGCAGGAAGATCCCTCCAACGAACATCAGTGTTGCCGGCACCGTGGCTAGTCCAAGCGAGAGCCTCCATCCCCATGGATGAAGCTTTTCCGTGAAGTAGTTGATGAAATCAGCAACCAATATCCCCAAGCAGGTAGTCAGCTGGAACAACTGGTTAACTGCGCCACGGATCTTGTGCGGCGCAATCTCAGATAGATACAATGGCACAGCCTGCGTCCATCATGGCAGACATCACAGTAACACGTTAACATGATGATTGCAGAATCTAGAATTGTGTTCGGATGACAGCAATAAGATCCGAGACGTTCAATTAGCTTACAGAATTCAACAGGTGAAATGAAACTTCCACCAACGGAGTTGGAATGCTGTGTTTACCTGATTCCCGAAACCGATGCCAATACCCAGGAGAATCCTGCCAAGGATCAGCATGAAGATGTTGACTGATGCAGCATTGACGGCACCGCCGATGAAGAAACTGACTGCGCCGACCATGATGCTCGCCTTTCTTCCGTATTTCCTCGTGACCACCGAGGCTCCAAATGTTGACACGAGCGCCGCGAAGTAGAGAGATGACGTGAAAAGAGTAAGCATCTGGTTGTCGTACTTGCAGTAGTCTGTCTCATGGAGGTGTTCCTGTTTCCTTCTGAATGTACCGGGGAAGAATTCCTTCAGGAAGTCGTCCATGGAAGTCACTCCACCTGCAAATTTTAAGTTAGCAGTGATTGAAGCATTTGGCTCTTAAGACGATACATGAATACATCTGCAGTAAGTAATTGCCATGACATTAACAGGTGCTGGAAAAGTATCTGAACCTTCTATCTGTGACATTATCTACGACTATGGATCATATAACCACCAACAACAACTTGAAGGAAATAATTGGAATTTGAAGAGAAACAGAACCGAGATGCTGCTCCATCGAGACAGACAGGAAAAAGAGCTCTTCGCTCTTTATGGACTAAATCTACTTGTACAGGGACATGAACTTCCACTACGGTAACAGTACGTGTAAACATATCACCGACATAAAGAAAAAGAAAGGGCAAACACTTTTCCACAGATCTGGGATAACCAAAAAGACCACAATCATTACAAGGACTCGGACTTGATCAAATCGAGGAAAAAAAAAAGAATGAAGAAAGAATCCATATTTTGAATACCTCGCTGCAAAAAAACGTCTGTGAAAGGGAGAAAAGAAAACTGAATCAGCGATATGACTCACCGGAGACTCCGAGATCATAGCCGAACAGGGATCCTCCCAGGGAACCCACGATGCAGGCCAATATGAAATAACGCGTGACGCTTCCTTCGTACTGATCCACTCTCGTCCCGGCTTCGCCGCCGCCAACCATGCCCCCGGCCATTGTTTCCGGTGACTTCCCCTGGCAGTCCTCCCCTTACTCAACCTCGCAGGGTCGCAACTCGCCTGGTATAAGAGGAGCAGAGAAGGAGACGAGGAGGAGGTGGTGTTACAGTGGTCAAAGGAATCAAACAAGAGGGGTCGAGGTCGAGTCGCGTTTAGGAGGATGAGGAGAGCAGTATATATAGTAATTATATTGGCGTGGATGCATAATTAGGATATCGTGCCAGTGAGAGATACCCAATAATTGCTCGATTTTTAATTGCAGATAACAAGGACTCGTCATTTTTTGATATATACCCGTTGAAGTGATTAAGAGGAAAATGCAGAAGATAAGAACAATCGTATATCCGTCTGATCTGTCGTTGTTAACAATTTGAGAGAGAGAGAGAGAGAGAGAGAGAGAGTTGTTCATTTAACAAATTTTGGAGATGAAACGGGTGGTGTATTGAGGTGGCCGTTGGGGGGGGGGGGGGATGCGCACGAGTAACTGGAATGTCTAAAACTTGGCTTTTGCCGTTACTGAGGAATTCGAAGAGGTAGTTGCGAGAGATCCAACTTGTGTGGGCGAAATTAAAAGTTTTCATCATCTTTGCATGACCTCGATCGTTTCATGGACCCAAAAAGATGTCAGATTTGTATGATATCCCAAAGATACGGAGTTGGATATCTGTTTTTTGTTCTTTTTAGCTAATAGATATGTTGATGTGGTTTGCATTTTTTTAATATAATCAACTTAAATTACGAGTAATTCTATCTTCTATTACAACACAAAAGCCAAGAAGTATATGCATAATTATGTTCGTATTG
This sequence comes from Pontederia crassipes, assembly GCA_030549335.1. Classification (NCBI taxonomy): domain Eukaryota; kingdom Viridiplantae; phylum Streptophyta; class Magnoliopsida; order Commelinales; family Pontederiaceae; genus Pontederia; species Pontederia crassipes. The sequence continues at coordinate 31,032,883 of CM060183.1, read as the reverse complement.
AGATGGCATTCGACGTGTTATTAAATTATTAATTAATGGATAATAAAAATCCTCTGAGCCAACATTTGTTGGTTCACTAGCATTTTTAACGTAAAGATGGAAAATAATTGTTGTCCTTAACCTTATACTAGAGCCTATGGAAAAATAGATCCACTTGTGAGGTGTGAACTTTCATAGTGGTCATTATTAAGAAGAAAAAAAATGTAGATAATGTATTCTATTGACTTGTTCCATGCATGACAGGTAAGGAGATGGGACCATAGAGAGTGCTTGTTACTCTGACCACAAAATCTTTATGAGCTATCTACGTGTGTGAAACAAAAATGGACCAATCAGATTATTTACTTCACTGTACACCATTACCTGCTAAAATTGAAAATTTATTTGAAACAATATGAGTATAATTTGAACTTCTAGACAGGATTTCTCAACAGAAAATGCTTTTGACTGAAGGATTATATGCAAATATTGAAAACATTTTTTCTCTATGAAATAAAGTGGCTCTCTTCTGTTCATCATCTTTTTTTTTTCCGAAAAATCTTTTTTTTTTCCTATCTCAAGTTATACAATTATTCATATTTACTTGGTAATCTTTTTCAATTCTTCTATATATAATTAAACATCAAATTACATTATGATTTTATCACAACTTATTTTCTTCCCTCAGATACATGGCAAAAATGTGGAGCTTTTTAGAAATGAGTTCGTAATGATATAACTCAAAATTATATGAGGTCTAAATCAATGTTTTAATAACCGGACCGACTACCAAACCCGATGATCAATTGAGTCGTGATTGAATTGATTTGATCGAATTAAATCAGGTTCAACTAGTTTTTATTAAAATAATTTATAATAATTTTACATATATATTATATGATGCATAAAAAAGTTAGTCATAACCTATAATTCCTAATAAAATATAAAAAAAGTATTAATCAAATTTTAATATTCATAAAAAGACCATGGATTATTATTATTGATATATTAATTTTTTTATTTTATTCTTCAATGCTACTTTATGGTGATAATATATTATTTTATTTTGACATATATCACTCTCATGTTTATTTTTTATTTACTTTCACTTTAATATTTTTATTTTTCTATTTCCATTAATAGGGCTCTCCCTATTAATTTCCTTTTATAATAAATATATATTTATTAAAAAATTAATATTCATAAAAAACTTTAAGTTATTATTATTGATATACTATATTAATTCTTATATTTTATCCTTTGATAATAATAATAATAATATATTAATTTAGTTTTCCATGCATCACTCTTACTTTTATTTGTTTCCTTTACTTTCATTAATACTTTCATTTTCTATTTCCATTAATTCCTCTCTCATATTATTTTTTCACATTTATTTCCTTTTAAATTTTCACCAGTTCTTGATTCAAATACTTTCCTATTTTTTTACTTTTCTTTTTAACTTTTTTTCTTCTTATTTTAACTTTTATTTTCTAATTTTTTCACTTCAGATTTTGAACTTGATTGATCTCCGGTTCAACTCTAATTTCAGTTTTGCATTTAATCTGAATTGGATGGGTCACCGATTAGTGATTGAACTGATTGATTCAGTTTGATTTTAATAATATTAGTTTAAACTTTGTTCAATAAGACGGACTAGGCTCATATTTAAAAAATATTTTTTATATGAGGTAGGGGTTAATCCATATGTGGTTAAGATAGAATTCATTTTTTTACATTTAAAAAATGAAACAAAGAATATTGAGAAATAAAATAACGTACAAAATTGAAATTGAGGCTCTTGATATAAAAGTAAATTTGGATAACATTTTTCACGAATTAATGCCATTTGTCGCACAATGTCATTTGTCACACCAACGAATGCGATGGTGAAGTATGAGGTGATAAACAGTTTCTTCCTGCTTAATTAAAATCTTGAATTCGAATTCGAATGTAAAAAAATTTTATTAAAAACTTTACTTATCTAAGTACATAATGTAAAATAATCTAATCGGATTAATTGAATTTAACGATAAATTAATCTCTAATTTATGAATAATACACTCTTTAACTCCGCTGGCTTAAAAAATTATCATTTGTCGTACATTTGGCCGATTGAGCTACGTCTTGTAGTCGTATGCTGTAGGTATCGGCCAAATTGTTCGCACCATTTTTTCTCCAAAAAAGAAAATTGACACAATAAAAAAAATGGAGTTTTGACTTTTGGGCAGTACCAGATGCAAATGCCACAAGGTGATTTTGACCAATCGACCACTTAATAGACTTGAGAGTGTACGAAAAATCCTCAAGTTGACTGGTCCTGACACTGACTAGTGGCCCAAGAGTAGTAATTTTTTTATTCGGTATAAAAAACATAATGGATAGAATATTAAACACTAAAAAATCTTTTTAAACATAAAAGTAAATCTACTTATGTTGCACACATCATAGTTCATTTTGTATATTTCTTCTTCTTCTTCTTCTTTTTAACAAAAGATCAATGTTCGACGATAAAAGTCACCTTACATGTTAATTTATACAACTAAGTATCAAAATATACACTGATATTATACATTTTAAATAATAATACAACCTTAGTATACGACTACAAGTACGGGAATAAGATACTTTTTATATTGAAATAGCTTTTCAGTACTTTTTTTTCTTTGTTTACGTATAAAAATAACTTACCAAATATTACGACTCGTTGCTATTATTTTTTTACTCGAATATTTACTTTTATTTTAGTAGTATTATTCCATTTTTTCCAGTTAAGTCAAGTAATCCCCACACATCCCGCTAAGAGATTATGATTAAAATCCTAAGATTTTGTGCACAATATTTGGCGCTGTTTGACTATGGATTAATTATTCAGAGGATAAGAATTATTAATGTAATAGTTTTGCTATTTAGTGAATTTATACTTTTTTTATGTTTGGTTGGAAAAAAATAATACACATGAACAATTAAATAAATATTGGATTTGATAGGAAATATGATAGGAGTGGACGAGAAATATGGTGAAGAAAATAGCGGGTCAAGAGGAAAAATGTAAGGCACTAGAAATTGACAAGTGAAAAAGACAACAGAAGAACATTTGATAGGAAATATGATAGGTAAGTTGTTGGATTAGCAGCATTTTCCAAACGTTGATCCGAATAAGTAAGCTTTGTCGGATGTGCATTTGGCTTTACTCACATGAATAATATTAGAAAAATATTGCCCAAGTTAAGAAAACAATAAAAAAAAAGAATTAAAAGAAATAATTAGGTGAGTAATTCATTTTTATTAAAAGGGAAAAGAGTGCCTCCTTAGCGCGAGGCTAATTTTTTTATATTCTTCTGTGCGTGATCTCCATCGTCCGTATCGCATTGGACGGACACGATTGAATCCGCTATTTTGAAAACCTAATTTTTCAATCACCTACAATCGCGCCGCTCTCGTGCATCTATCATCGCTTCCGCCGGACCGCATCTCGCCGCTCTCGTGCATCTGACATCGCTTCCGTCGAAAAAGTTGCGATCATGAAGTCGCTCCGCCGGCGCTTCTTTGCCATGGCGAGAAATCGGGTGAGAGGTCGAGGCCTGCCACGGCGACAAATCTGGTGAGAGGTCAGCACTTTCGCCCACGACGACAAAAGGGCCATTTCGGCAGTTCTCTGTCACGGCGACAAATCGGGTGATCTCGGCCACAACAACAGTGCGGGCGAGAGGTCGACGCTTAGAAATTGACAATTGCGGAGAAATATATGGAGGGCATTAGAATTGGGTGTGCGTTCTCACAAACAATACAACATTGGGATTCCAATTTTAACTCATCTTATCAATCAATTGACAATTGTTGGGGAAAATGACAACTCAAGTAATGTTGCTTCTGTCCCTGAAGTAGCTACTGAACACTCAATTGTAACCTACAAGGACCCGAGTTTATAATACATGACCCAAATCCTGTGAAAGCTAAAGGGAGACCAAGAAAATTAGTAAGAATAAAATTTGGAGTAGAAATTTCGTTGTCCCAAAATCAGCCAAAGAAAAGAGCTTGCAAAAATGTGGCAAACAGGGTCATCTTACCAAACATTATTCATTGTCTATGGTAATGTAATTTTTCTTACTTCAAATAATTTGTCCATTTGATCAAGATTGTGAAAGTTAATAGTACTTTTATGACAACAGGTCGAACGATTTAACATGACACAATAGTCTCATGCCTGGTTCATATCATGGTAAGTTTATAGTAAGATTATTATATTCAATGCCATTCTGATTTCTTTCTTATAAGCTGATATGCTTCAATGTGACATCAACCAATTTTTCACTTGTTTCCTTCAGTTTTTCACTGTTTGCATATTCCAGTAGATCTTGTTATTAACCATTCAGTGTACATGATCATATCTATTTCTATTTGTACCATGTTATATATACAATTTTTTACACTTGTAATATGCGATGAAACATTTCAATCACTACCCTTCTTCCCTTTTGCAGGTTTGAGAGATCAAGAATAGTGCTGGTCATGGGAGATGGTTTGCTGGAAAGATTATCACAGAAGGAAGTTCATATGTTTTGTTTTTAATTTGGAAGACTAGTACTGTAATTTAGAAGACTATACATTCAAGTTTTAATTTGGAAGACTATGCTTTGTTCTTATGCTCCTGTTCATAGAAAGCAGTTCATATGTTTTGTTTTTAATTTGGAAGATTAGTACTGTAATTTGGAAGACTATACATTCAAGCTCTAATTTGGAAGACTATGCTTTGTTCTTATGCTCCTGTTCACAAAAGACAGTTCATATGTTTTGTTTTTATTTTTGCAACTTCTGTTTCTTCCAGTGCGAATTCTCAAGTTGCTTTGCTTTTATTTTTGCAACTTCTGTTTCTTCCAGTGCGAATCCTCAAGTTGCTTTGTTTTTATTTTCTTCTGTTTCTTGTTGGTTAGTTCATCAACACTTCTTTTAGCCTTCTCTAGCTCTGCAAGTGCCTGGACATTTGGGTTTGCTGTGAATCCAAACTAGGAAAAGACTGCGCTGGACATTTCGTTAAAGTAATGCCTTTTCATTATCAATACGAACTATTTTTCATGAAACAAATTGCGCTGGAAAATATGAGCTATGATAAGATTAATTTAGTTCAATGGAAATAAATGAAAGACACAAGATGAACTTCAAGGATAGTGCTCCATGAACACTGTATAAGCGTTTTTGTTGATCAGTTAGGAGTATTCCATTTGCAAGGTGCTCCATCTTATCATGGAAAATTTGTGAAAATGACAATGCTCCCATTGAAGCACACTGATGAAGATGAATTGAATCACAGGTTAACTAACAAATTTGTGAATGATTAACAAACTGCATTCATACAAACTGCTTTAGTGGTTACCACATCCATTCTCGTTATATCAAACTAACAATTTATTTGAAAATAATACAAAGGATCAAAAGAATACATAACAGTGTCATCCATCTAAACATTGTTCAATATTGTTGCTTTTCCGCTTCAAGTTGATTTGTCAATCTATTGAATGCAGCCATGTATCGAGTCCCAAGTGGTGGATCCAACCAGCGAAAGTAGTCACATGATATTGCTTTCTTGCAAAAAAAGTAAAACACAATTTAAGTTTACATATCAAATTTTGACCAAACTTATTTAAATAGATGAAATAAAAGTAAAATCTCTAAAGAAACATACTCTGTAGTTATTACAGCCATAAAATCTCTGGCCGGGATTTTTTTTTTGTTGACGAAGTCTTAATATATGCTACTTCTCCACATAGACATATCGGTGGATGCATTTGTTTACCTAAAAAAATGCATCATTACAGTCATTAAACAAAAGAGCAATTATAGAGCACACATGATAAGTAAAAGAAGAGCAGTAAGCAGTAAGCAATTATAAAAAATCATGCCTTCAAATCCCTGGTCGACGGCGGCTGGCATCTCTTTGATGTCGCTGGCAGCGTTCCATGGTCGATGTTGGACATCGAAAGTCTACGACGGAGATCGGCGGTCAAAATGTGTCCTTCTGTTGATGTCGCTCTTTTCGTCGTTGAAGCCATAGCGCTCAGCCTCCCACTAGCTGCTCGTCCGTTGGCCACTCAGCCTCGGTCGCCGCTCGTCTCGCTCGCCCGCTCGCTGCTCAGCCTCGATCGCCGCTCATCCCGCTCGCCCGCTCGCCGCTCAGCCTCGGTCGCTGCTCGTCCGCTCGCCACTACAGTCACCGCTCATCCCGCTCGCCTCAGCGTCGATCGCTGCTCGTCCCGCTCGCGCTCGTCTGCTCACTGCTCGCTCGCCCCGTTCCGAGAGAGAGAGAGAAAGTTAGGGTTAGATCACACACAAGGCGATAAGAGAGAAAGTTACTCGCCTCAGCGTCGATCGCCGCTCATCCCGCTCGCGCTCGTCTGCTCGTCGCTCGCTCGCCCCGTTCTGAGAGAGAGAAAGTTAGGGTTAGATCACGCACAAGGCGATCAGAGAGAAAGTTACTCGCCTCAGCGTTGATCGCCGCTCGTCCCGCTCGCGCTCGTCTCGCTCGCGCTCGTCTGCTCGTCGCTCGCTCGCCCCATTCTGAGAGAGAGAAAGTTAGGGTTAGATCACGCACAAGGTGATCAGAGAGAAAGTTAGCCTTTTATTCAATAGCGGATTCAATCGTGTCCGTCCAATGCGATACGGACGATGGAGATCACACATAAAAGAATATAAAAAAAGATGAGATCTGACGGTCTATAGAGCCGCTGAGAATATAAAAAAAGATGAGATCTGACGGTCATAGGGGGATGTCCCAAGCTCATTAATTAGATGAACAATGGACCTCCGCTATGGTTCCAGAAAAAAGTGGACATCAACGGGAAGTGAGTATAGAGAAGAGGGAATCTTTCAAGAAATAGGGGAAAACCCCTTTTTCTATCATGCGCTCTTTTCCCTTATTAAAATGACAGAAAATTATTATGTACCATGCTGATAAGACAAATATACGCATTTATTAAGGAAATTTCATTTACAACATTATTATTTTGATTCCGAATTAATTATATGCGAATAATTTTTAAACGTTGAAAATTCTACTTAGTGCATAAAAGAAGAATAATATAAACAACTTTGATTGTGGCTATAAATAGAATCATAAGGTCTTTACTCAAGTCAAGATCATCACCTGGAATTTAAAATATACATAATTAAAAAAAAGACAAACAAAGCTGGGTGCAATTTTGAATTCCATGCACTATTTAAAGAGTCCAAACCTAATCCAAAAACACACATATTTTCCCTACATCATAACAATTGAAATATATGCTCGAAATAACGTTTGATATGTTTTGTGGATATAGAAATATATTGTTCTTGATTTTATTTTGTATGGAGATAAAATTTGATGTACTATTCAATATATTCCTATAAGCCAATACACTATAAGAAAAAAAATCATATTTGCAAATTGTGAAAAATTTGTTGGAAAATAAAATTTGCGACAAATTTTCTGACTGGAGAGACCCGTGATAAAATGGCTCGTCGCAAATATTTTTTCATAGCTAAGACAGCTCGTCTGAAGCCCTGGCAACCGTTTCCCATGGCTCCAACCGTGGGAATTTTCGACGACTTTATGCTTTTTCGATGGTCTCGGCCGTCGTAAAAGATTTTTCAAATATTAAAAAATGCATGATCGCGGGTAGCCGATCGATCGTCTGCAGTCGGATGGAAACCGATCGGATCGTTGACGGTCACATCAGGCTGCCCGCAACCTGATCGGCCACCAGGTGGCCAGATCCGATTGTGGACGGCCAGATTAGGCCGCCTGCAACCTGATCGGCCATGAGACAGCTAGATCTGACTGTAGACGGCCAGATCAAGCCGCTTGGCGGCAGATTCGGTCACGAGATCAGGCCGTAGGAGGTCAGATCAGGCCGCCTGGCGACCGATTCAACCGCGGGTTGCCACCAAAAATTACCGACGATTCATGCCACTGAAAATACTGATGGATTTTTCTCCGTCCGTACTTCCGATGGAAAATTATGAAGGATTGGTATCCGTCGAAAAAATCGCCAAAAAATGCGAAAAAATTTTATTCATCACAAAATCCATTAAAAACTGCGAAGGATTTCTATCCGTAAAAAATTATCGTAAAAAAATTGGCGATTTTCTAGTGATAGAATTTAATACAAAAAAGGAAAATAATTTTTTTCCTCAACCTTCGGATTTTCCTTTACAAAATGTGAGGCACGGGTACAAAGAAATACATCCAGTTGTAGTCACATTTGTCACTATAAAAAAATTCGATAAGTAGACAATGTACAAAATAGAAAAAATCGCCCAACATGACTTGTTCCATATGTGACAGATAAGGAGATGGAAGCGATTTTAACGAATTAGTTCAACTCGACGTGAAATTGATCTTTATTTTGTGGACCCATATAATTGTTAGTATCGAGCAAGTTAGATTGCCTATCCTCTACCACAAATTTTTATGACCTTTTCTATGAGTGTAAAAAAGTCTGACATCTGAATATTTTTTGTAAAAAAACTAAAAGCTAAAAGTTCAAATAGAATTTAAGATAATTTTAATTGACCTCCTTAAATTATACCTCATAAAAAAACTCCAAGTACACGGAGCTCCTTTTTTTAGTTATAATTTTTTATATGATTATCAAATTTTCTTAGTAATATGGCAGTCATCAAATAATTTAATATTCTTCTATAGCATTAGAGAAGTCTTATTTGATATATGTAAAATTATAATATTATATTTTATGTTAATTACACAAGTAGATGTAATTATATTAATTTTAATTTTTTATATGTTTTTTAAATATTAGTATATTAAATTAGAAGTTCAAGAAAATCATGGAAAATTTGTTCTGTTATAGAGTGATTTTTTTTTTAAAAAAAATATGTTTAGGATAATTTTTAAAAATATCCTTTCATCTGCATATATATATTGTACCCCTCAATAAAGTGGGTTTCAATTTATAAAGTGGGAACTAGTTATGCCGGAAAACATGCATTTGAGAAGTAGAATCGGTTGTTTGAGACATTTTTTAAATAATTGAATTGATAGATTAATTATGTGGATGAAATTGAATGTAACAATAAAATTTAAAAAAATGATTTCACACATTAATTTTAGTTAATGTTTGGATAAAATACAAGAATAATATATATGAAATATAAATTTATTGATTAATTCATATATAGTTTGAATTAAAATATTATGTTAAATTAAATTTACAATGAAATATATTTTAAAATGTAACAAATAAAATTATAATATCATATAAAATATAAGATTTGTTAATGAAATGATATATAATAGAGAGTATAATTTTATGAAATTTATGATTTTGGTGAAATTAATCATTTTATGAAAAAAATATAATATATAATAAATGAAATATCTTGTGTGAGAAAAAAGAGAGAGAAAATAAGAGAACAAAAGAAGAAAAAAATTGGGGTCAACCTAAAAAAGAAAAGTCGTTATCTATTGTACTATATCAGGTTATACAATTATTTCTTGTTACTTGTTATTTTTTGAATTCTTCTAGACAAAGTTAAACATAAAAAAGACATTACTGAATATTTTTTATCAAAAGATATTCTTCTTCCTCAATGACAACAAATGCAGAGCTTTTTAAAGATTAGCTGTTAATGATGTAATTCACAATTATGTGAAACTTTTGTTCAACAAGATATAACTAGGCTAATCATTTTTTCAATATAAGGCAGGTGTTACTCCATATATGGTTAAGATATAAAGTTATTATGTTTATCTTTACATTTACTTTTAAAGACAATAAAACAAAGATCATTGGGAAATAAGAAAAAAAAAACGAACAAAGTAGAAATTGAGGCACTTGGTATGAAATTGAAATTGGATAACATTTTGCACAAACTGATGTCATTTGTGGCATATTTAGCCGATTAAGATACGAGTTGTAGTCATATAATGTACGTATGGGCTAAACTGGTCGCACCATATTTGTTCAATAAAATTGACACAAAGAAAACTTGAAATTTCGAGCACAGCCAAAACGCCAGAAGAGAATGCCAATAAAATGCATTTGGCCACGCAAATCACTATGGAATAAGAATTTAATCATCGTAGAAGACAAGCGTCGCACAGTTCATGATGAATGTTTAATCTTGTTGAGCCGATATTTTAAATGTAAAGTAAATATTCTTATGTTGCATACATCACAGGAAACTCATTTTATATCTTCATTTGATAAAATATCAGCGTTCAATTGATCAAAGTCATGTTACCATGCTTATACAACTAGTATAAAAATATACATTTTAAATAATACTACCATTTTAAATAATACTACTATCTTAGTATAATATGGGAATAAGAGATTTGTCTATATTGAAATATTTTTTTTTCACGACCTTTTATTTGTTTACATCTAAAAAACAACTTAGCTAGCATTTTTGTTACCAAATACTATGCCTTACAAATACAATCAGTTGTTACTATTCTTTTATTCAAGATATGTACTTTTAATTTGATAGCATTATCTTATTTTTTGTTATAAGTCAATTAATCTTCGTATGTTTCGCTAAAAAACAATATTTAAAATCCTAATTTCACCTGGGTGTTTGACAAGTGATTTGGTTTCATCTAATTCTATCAAACACTCTTACGTGATTATTTCTTGTGGAATCATGTCACATTAAATGTTTGTGGAACTATGATCACATAATCCTGACTCTACATGCTCGGTACGTGATCTTGGTTCTACGTGATTGGTTCCACCATTTTGATGGAATCAAAGTCATTTTTTTCATTTTTTTATTTGACAGTTTCTTTTTTCAATCTTTTTTAAAATTTTTATTTGTTTTTTCATTTTCTCATTTTTTACCTTTCTTAAATAAAATAATTTCTTTATTATATATAAAATACTTATAATAAAATATTTATAATTTTAATATTATATGTTACTTATTATTTTATTAAAAAATAATATTTCATTAAATATAATTTATTTAAAAATTATTTTTTATATTTATATAATAATATTTAAATAATTTTAATTTTTTTAACAAAATTATATTTTATATTTATAATATCTATTTTTAAACATTCACAAAAATTAATCTATTACATATATATTTTTTCTATCATATCAATTTCTTAATTCTTATCATTACGTTTCATCACATTTAAACACATTCGAATTGATCTGTTAATTCAATTATTCTCGTGAAACTCAAAAGAACCACCATTCCAATATCAAAATGGACTCTAAGACTTTGTGTACTGGTGTCTATTTCAGACATGCATATATCATAGACAAGATCATTAATAATAGACATGCATATATCATATATCTAGCCACCCTATGTCTAATCTATAATGATCCTTCAACTTATGTGATGCTAAGAATTATCATAAATTAGAGTATCGGCCAACTATCGAACCTGACTAATTTGATGTCGACTAGACAATACGATGATATTGTGCCAATGGTTTGGATCATTTATTTTATTTTTTTAGATTATAAAGAAATGTTTATGAATTTAATATACATGTTTGATTGATGAAATTGAACTCGTTTTCGTCCACTACATTCTTTTCCCCAGTTTAATCATTTATTTTGGTAAAAAAATATAATGATAGAAAACTATTATATAAGATGATGATAAGACAAATGTACAAACTGATATATGCTATTAGAATAATGTAAGCATCTTCCAAATCAGAACATCTGCTGAAATTTAAAATATACATAATAAAAAAAACAAAAATGACAAACAATGCTGCATGCAATTTTGGATTCGACCTCAAACTGGACTGTTATTTTAATAGCCTCGAAACCTAATCCAAGAGAAGATATATTTTTTTAAAACAATAAGAGAAATTAAAATATTGTGATGGAAACAAGAATTAAACCCCAAATCATTAGGTGACCAGGAACTCAATAAATTTAATTTAATTCAATTCAAGATGAACTTCCATTGGCATCCGTAAGTTATCATTTTTCATCTTAAATTACAGATTTCTAAATTTTGATTTTCGAACTAATTCTGATTGTCACTTAAATTCTTTCATAAGTTCATTCTAAATCATGTTAATTATGTTTATGCTTACTTTATTAATATAAGAAAAATAATGACACAATATTTTATAGTTATCAAATACGTTTGAATCCCTACTTAATTACCTTTTTTATTTTTTTATATTTTTCTTATAACATTAAAGTAAGTAGGGTGTAACTACAAATCTAACCACCCCAAAAATTTATCCAATCTGAAAAATTAAAAATGCTAACAAATTATGTTGATTTTTAGAATAACTAAAATCACACATTTAAATTAGAGCTCATAATAAAGAAATGGAGGAACTTGCTGGAAATCATCGTTGTGTTTGTCTCCACCTCCGACTATTGTGTGTTGGAGCAGTAGTGTCCAGCGAGTAAAAATAGCAATGTTGTGCTTGTCTTTCCTAACGTAGTTGTCAAGTTACTTTTGTAACAATTATAATATCGATCAATTCGATTTAGTTTCTCCATGTCGGTTATTAGTATAAATAATGTGTTATAGGTTGATTAGGAGGCTGAGTGTTTTGTAATTCACCTTTTTACTTTTGAGTCAAAGTTTCTTATGCAACTTACCTTTTTTGTTTTTCCTCATCTTCTTCCTTGTGTTTTCTTCATCTGTGAAAGCCTCTCAACTTCACTTCTCTCTTCCTACTTCATCGATCAGAGCTCAAAGTTTAACATGGCATAAGAACCTCAGCTTTGTCGATCCACGTGAACTTCTTCCACATCTCCGCTTGTCAATGCAGCTACCAGAAGTGGCCTGCCTCTGCTCCTCCACGTCGATCGTCATCGGGTAAAGCTTCACTACCCTATATGGCCCCTAAAAGTCCAGGCGCGAGGTCCTTCATTCTCTTCTTTAGTTCCTTGCATCGATGATCAATTTTTTTCTCGTCAAACAATTCTTGTTTCATTTTTTCCTTTATGTAACTTTCTCTTTCGGTTGGCGATTGTAGATCATCTTTGATTGTGTGTTTTTGTTCATCGTCGGATTTTTCATTGATCTTCATTTTTGTTCACAATAGAGTAAAGTATTTAGACAACTTTTTATTTAACAAAACTTGTCAAATCTCATGAGAAGTAGAGCATTTAAAAATAAGATTGAATCTAAGGAGTAATTGCAAATTATTTTTTTACCTTATAATCAAGTTTTTCAATTAAAAATTATCATATTAAACAAATGAAATATGAATAGAAACACCATTTGTAACTTTCTTTGTTTGTTCAAAATCATTTTCTAAGACTTCCTATATATCAAAATCAATAGAACATATATAAACTTTCATTCTAATTTTTCAAGAAGAAAAAGTGGTCTTCAGAATTTGGTAGGTTGAAAATTGAATGGACTTCTTCCAAAAATTGTCATGTTATAAAAAATGGTTAAATCTTTAAAATATGCTCTAATACAAATTATTGAATTACAACACATTAAAAGGAAGGGAGGGGGAGTGTAAATTGATATTAAATCAAAATATCTATTTTACGAAAATCATCGCGAAAACTTAAAATCGATTAATTGCATGCATAATAAAGTATGAGTTCAGCCATTTTTTGGTATGCATCCCCGTCGACTTTTCGACCTCGAGATCCTTAGAGATTTAACTAACACCAATTTTTTATTCCAAATGAGACAAGGAAGAAATTCTTTACAAATCTTTTTTTTCCTCTGCTTCAAAAGGTAAAACACACATCTCCTACTCGAAAGCTATCACTCTTTTTTCTTCGCTCAAGAGGAAAGACACAATCTTTTTTTACTCATGAGGTAAACAACTATTATAATATCACAAGAACACTCATCAATCTCTCTTTTATAATTTGGAACCTCACACAAGAGTAAGATAGAAAGAAATGAAGGATTTGTAACTTTGAGCTTAATATGACTTCTTGAATGGATACAAGTATTTTCTTATCTTTTTTCTAAGAGGTCTTGATTTTCTTAATATGTTTTGGACCTCTTTTATAGCCTTCAAGCTTTTCCATAGTCGTTGATATTTAAAACTAATCGTTATGTACTTTTTTACACTGAAACGGACGCCCATTTGAAATTCAAACGTCCGTTTTGAACTAGAGTTGAAATATAATCTTACAGAAGTAATCAACAGTCCATTTTGTGTTTTGGACATCTGTTTTATCCTATAACAGACGTCCGTTTTTTGGGACAGACGTTTTCTACTCCATTGACAACTTGATAGACCTACACTGTTTTATATATAACTTTTTGCATGATTATTCAAATGATGTGATATTTGATTCTACGAAAAAGATAAAAGAAAATTCTACAACTTTTATATTTACCATTCATCCAAAATTTGATGGGATCATAATAAAATATTAAGTCAAAATTTATTCATAAAGTTGTCTATTTCAAATTAAATTTTTTAGACATTTACTTTTCTATACATAATTTTTCATACAAGTATTTAAATAAGACGATATTTGATTTTATAAAAAGATAACAACATTATTTGAAACTTTCATATTATCTTTTATTCAAAAACTATTGATAAAATACTCAAATATTAAATACAAATTTAGCTTAGAAAAATATCAACTTCGAATTGAACTTTTAAGCTTCACTTGTTTAAACATAACTTTTTATGACTTTGTACAAATTAGATGATTCTTGATTATCTAGGAATATAAGAGAATTATCTATAACTTTTATATTCATCTCTTAATATAAATCTCATGATAATATAGACAAATATTAATGGAAAGTTTAGTGTGCGCATTAAGCAACTCATTCTTATTTAAATTTTTTTCGACATTTTAAATAGAACTCTAATCTTACTAGGTTTATATCATCACAATATAATTATATAGAATATAAAAACTTTGTTCCAACTTTATAATATGGAACTCTAATTATAAATGATGTTATAGTTAAATTTAGAGCCTTACACATTGTAAATACAATTGTGAGAACAAGCAAACCAAACACTAGTGAAGTAAGTAAAACAACATCTATCACTATACAAGAACCATAATTTGTCATACACGATCCTCTTCGTATAAAGGTTAAAGATAAACTAAGAAATGTTTTTAGGATTAAGTCAGGAGTTGAAATTTTATATAAAAAATTTCAAGAAAAGGAGTTGTGAAAAGTGTGAAAAAATGGATATGAAAAAACAAAAATGGCCATTATCTAAGGTATACATCTCAATACCATAATTCATATATTTTGTTTGTTGATACAATATTTAATTTTCATACAACTTTATGTCCAGGTTATTGAAAATCAAAGCAATCAAGAAGATATGTAGAAATTGAAAAAAAGTATGATCATATTTATTTTCATCTCAAATATATTATATGATGTTGTTTACTACATCTTTTTGGCTTTCTCAGGTTGAAGAATATGTGCCACAAGGACATTGAACATTGAAGTTACTGCATCTTATCAAGGAGGAGAGATCATGCTTAACTCTTTGAGAGACTTATTGCTGATGAAGACAAGAGTATTTTGATCCTTGTCATTATTGTTGGATTCTATGTTTTTAATTTTATTTTTATTTTTTGTCTTACTTTGTGGCATAGTATTCATTTTGATACTCATGAGGCTAAAGTATTATTGCTGAGGAATGAAGAGCATTTGATCCTTGTCATTTTTCAAGGATGGCATTATTAGTACTTGGTCTTGTGATGATGTTCTTTGTTTTGTCCATTCTTTTCTTGTACTGATTTGTAACAAATTTATTATGAAATAAAGTCATGACAATTTCTTGCTTAGCCTCCCTTTTGAAACTTCGAGAACTTAAAAATGTAATCAATAGTACATCACATTTGTCACTGCGAGCCAAACAATTAATGTGTGTTGAAACAAAAAAAAAATGTGCAAAATCAAATATAATGGAGTCAAATAATCATCAATAAGATAAGATAAAAGCGGTTCTTTACAACTATAGAAAAACAATATTGGAGACAAATCAATGAATCTGTAAAAGTAGATAATTCCGAGGACTGAAATGATTAACACAAACATTTTTAAAATTAAATTCTTTGACATTAGAATAACAAATCCGAGAGTTCAAAATCATTCGCAATATTATAGTGCATGTCATATAAAAATGACCAATATAGCTACAAGAAAAATAACAATACAAAAAAATTATAAAATAACTTTGTTGCTTCTTATTTATCCTAACTTCATCTTCAACTAAATTTTTAGTTACCATAATATCCACCTTTCTTAATACCAATTGATTACTGATGTATATCTTGGCATAAAAAGATGGAACCGTCCATTTAAAATGTTTACGTTCTTCTTGTTACCACAAGATAAAAGCAAATTTTAGGCACTTATTTAATCGCAAATAAATTTCTATAATAACTTCTTGGATCTCACTTCATAAAATAGATAACCATAAAATCATCGGCCAAGATTACACAATGTTTAAGATACTTTTATTATCGCTTCTTGTTGGCAATAACATTTTTGACAATATGATTATATATTTACATAAAATATAATCTTATGTATGCATATATAAGACTTTTTTAACCAAATAAATGGATTAAGGAAAGTGAACCAAATAAATTAATTAAGAAAATTGCATACTACATACATAAAAAGCTGAACCAAATAACTAATAAAGAGACATAACTAGTCATATTTTCTAGCATGAAATTTTCTGAAAAAGCTTTTGGTAACATACATCCATTTACTAGAGAAGCTTGAATTGTTTGGTCAGTAGAAGTGGTTGGATCAAGATGAATTTGTATCACATGAATTTGTCTCAAAATGTATGCTTAGTTGAGAACAACCCAAATATTCACCATATTGGTCGTCATTTTTTAGTTGGTGTTCAATGTTGAAAGAAACAATATTCTTTGCAAATTATTGTGAATATTCTTGAGAAATGGAAAAGGAAGTGTGTGATAGCAAAATAGAGAGGGCCATTTTTTAGAGTTTACCAATTTCACCTCAAGAGGCAAACAAAGAGTGAAGCGGAGAGCGGTGATCAAAGAGCGAAGATTGACTAAAGCGAGTGATCAATGGAGATGAAGTAGAGTAAGGTGATCGAATACACCGACCGAAGAGCAGAGACCGACTAAAGCAACAACAAACAATAGAGGTTGAGAAAGGCAACATCGATGAGGTCCAATGAAGCAAAGATGAGGTCCATTGGAGCGACAACAAGCCAACAACGTTGAGTGAAGCGACTAACGAGGTTGAATGAAACTCAATGAAGTCCATTGGAGCGGGGACAAAGGTATAATATGAAATCGAGAGAGAAAAATATAAAGTTTACCTAGGGTTGTAAGCAATGATATCTGAACCGATATGACTGAGCTAGGTTGAATATGATTGTGAGATTTTTTCGACCGTAAGGGGCCATTTGGTTTGCGAATATAAATGAAATAGGACCTTATTCGATCATTTTTTACCAAACAATGCATGGAATATGAATGTGTCGAAAACTAATGCACAAAGCCCAACACGTGTTTAATCATGTCGAGTGTGTGTTTTTCGAATTGGGGTATTCGACGAAAATGGTCGAATGGTCGAATACATGATATTCAATGAAAATAAGTCAATTGCCATCAACTTATTCCACTATGAACCAAACGACACCCCAGAATAGAACATGACGACATTGGTTGCTATGTCACATGGGTTGTCTATTCGGCCGAATATATAATCTTATTTCGACTGTCGTATTCGCGAACCAAATGACACCTAAGAATTATACAGTGAAAAATTTTAAACTAGACAATAAAATTTAAAATCATTCTCAAATTGCCCGAACTATACCTAACACTATGTTTGAATTGAGGTGAATGAAGGGTAAAAAAGGAAGGTGAAGGAAAATAAATTTTCCCGTATTTAAATAAAATTTTAAATGAGAAAAATGAAAGAGAATCTCCATTTTTTTTCTCTATATTTCTCTCCTTCTGTGCTATTTTATTTCAACCCCATTTTCTTCCCTTTCCTTTTTTTTTTCTTCTCATTTTCTTCCCTTCCTCTTAACATCAGTAAAAGAATCCATCTTGCTGCCAACTGAAATTGGCGATATGGTCCTTAAATCCTAACGAGAGGAAATGTATAATTAAAAATATAAAATGTCATGCATGTAAGGAGGTTAAATAGAAGTATTGAAAGTTGAAAGGAGGCAATTGGTTTAATATTAAAATTTAGTAATAAACATATAGTCTAGGTGAAGAAAGTCTTTTTGATGAAATAATATATCGTACGATAATATTTATAGATCTACACAATGAAAATATTAGAAATATATTTGAAGGTGATGATTTTAGTGATGAGCCACTTCACGTGTTAAAATGTGAAACATCAAAAAGAAATCAAATTAACAAAGCGGACGGACAGAGAGATGATGCAAGAGAGCATTCTCTCGTCTCGCCGGGCGCCGTCAGGCACGGAGAGCGACGAGGTGGAAGCCGCCGCCGAGGACGAGTCGAAAACGACCAGGCCCCCTGCGGCGGCCTCCCTCACCGCCTGGATCTCGCCGAAGCTCCCGCCGCTCCGCATCGCCCCGTCCCAATCGATGCACCACCGCGTCACCCTCGCCGCATTCACTGCCCTACTCCTCGTCGCATCCGCCCTCTTTTTCCTCGCTGCCCGCCTCCGCCCTGCCTTCTGCGACCCGCCCTACGGTTCCCTCGGCGGCACCGCCCTCTCCCGCGCCGCCCTGGACGGACTGGCCTCTGAGTTTGGTTCTCTCGGCGTGCCATGGTGTAAGCCTCTTACCCTGTTCTGCTCTAACTTTTTTTTACCCCAATCCGTCGTAGATGTGTGGGTCTGTCCTCCTGTCTTGAGGAGATCTAAATGTGTGCGTACTATGCTTCAGATTTGTGCAATTTGGGTACATTTTCTTAAGTGAGCTCTACATCGAAATTGAATTGTAGAATGTAGTTGTATATGGTCGTATATGGTAGGATTTTGCTTAAGAAGATTTCCGACTATGACTTCAAAGATAATATTTCCGACTCTGTATTTGCATGTTTTCGGAACCATAGGCATTCATGGCGTTCTTTCTTAATTCTTTTTACTTGTCAAAAAGGCAGATCAAAACATGGTAAAACAGTGGAATGGACTGCCAAGGATCTGCTCAAAGGCTTGGAAGAGTTTGTGCCAATCTATGAGACCCGTCCGATCAAGAATAACATGTATGGCATGGGTTTTGATCACAGCTTTGGGCTCTGGTTCATGGTACGGCGGCTTAAACCGGATTTGATGATTGAGAGCGGTGCTTTTAAGGGGCATTCCACATGGGTCTTAAGGCAAGCGATGCCGGAGACACGAATCATCTCACTTTCACCCCGTCACCCAGAGAAATACTTAAAGAAGGGGTCTGCCTATGTGGATAGTAACTGTACATACTTCGCAGGGAAGGACTTCGTGGACTTTGGCAGTGTCGATTGGAAAAGCATTATGAAAAAGCACCAGGTTTCAAATCTGAGCCGAGTCATAGTATTCTTTGACGATCACCAGAATGAACTGAAAAGGTATATCTACTTCATTCTTGTTTGCTTGTTGTCAATGGCATCTAGTTATGATATGGTTGTTGTATTTATCCTTCATATTTATTCAAGATATACTGTGCCATCTTCTTCTAATGATAACTGGATTTTTTTAACTTGTTCATGTTTTCATAAACTCCGCCTATGTTTTATAGCCGATCCCAAGCCCGGATAAAGGAGGAGGGTTGTGTTAGGCCTCGACAGCCAGCGTAAAACCCTGTCGAATCTCATGAACATGGATCAAGTCGTATGATCCATGTAGCCGACCCCACCTAGTGGGATAAGACTTTGTTGTGGTTCATGTTTTCATAATCTCATTGCCATTATTACTTTTGCCTAGTAGAAACTTCATATTTTTCTCCTAAGAAAATATTTTTATATTACACGCCAAGTTGTTAACGCTTTTGGCTTCATTGATGATATAGGAGAATCTTAAAGCCTTTTTCTTGTCCTTCGAACAGATTAAAGCAAGCACTAAAAGCTGGATTCCGGCACCTTATATTCGAGGATAACTATGACACTGGAAGTGGAGATCATTATTCACTGCGACACATATGTGACCAATTTTACATTAGAGGTTTGCAATCATATCTGTGATTTCTGTATACATGCATAATTTCTCTCTCTATCTCTCTCTATAATATATATATATATATACATATGTATATATATGTATATATATATATATATGTATATATATGTATATATATATATGTATATATATGTATATATATATATATATATGTATATATATATATATATATATATATATATATATATATATATATATTCTTGAAGATGCTTGCTTTTTCAATAGAGAAAATGTTTTCTCCCTCAACAATAGAGCAAACCTGACATTATTATCAAGTGTTGAAGATCACATGTCAAATGATATTTGCTATACACAGGTTCAAGTGTTTTTTAAGAGACCTCTTGCATTGTTTTTTCTCCATTTAAATTTGTATAACATGCTTCTTGCAACCCCAACTTTTAGGTTGTCTTGCGTCATTCTTTTTCATCTACATTCCTGGTTATCTTTTTTTTTTTTGGGGAAGAACCAGAGTTGTGATTGTCATCCAGTTATGCATAAGGTGTAGGCTCTTAGAGAGCAACAAAAGGATAAAGGAGTATCCTAGGTCACCAAAAGCAACTAGCCAAAACTCCACTTCTTGATAAGAAAGGAAATGTGATGTATAATACGCTCAGGTTGACGTCTCTCCCCACTCCTTGGTTATCTTTAGTTAGCCTCATCAAGAACATTCTTGTCTCATGTTCCATGGATGTGACAAATTGTTTGAATTTCTCAATTCCTTGATTCACCTTGAAAATAATTTTATCAAACTCACCTCCTAAAAGGGAAGGGAATATCCTAGTTTGCCCATTTTCTTTGCAATTGCGGATGGACATATTGTCTTTTGGTTACCTCTACAGGAACAATGTAACAAATCCTCTTACATCTCTCTGGCAAAAGCCAGTGTGTTCCAGTCTTTATCTTAGTCAAGAAGTTTACCCTCTGGAAATTCTAGTTCTTTTAACATCTAATGTTTCGGCATGAAGTAAAGATGGCATTCAACCATGCTTTCAGGTATATGCTGTTCTCTATTGCACTTGGAGCTTGTGATATTTGTTAAAAGCTTTTCTCGAGATGTTATAATATATTGGCTTGTGATATTTGTTAGAATCTTTTCTCGAGATGTTATAATATATTGGAGTATCTTTGGTCACTTTAGATTGCAGTGACATTAGATTTCCCAATCTTAAATTAATAATAAGAATCTTTTGTTGTAGGCGGTGGACACAGTTGCTTTAGAGATAGTGATGAAGCGAGAATAAGGACGAACAGAAAAAGATTGTGGGAAAAGTCTGTTGAAATGGGGGAACTATGCGGTAAAGGGGAAGAGTGGTGGGGTGTGCGTGGTTACATGCGTGATGATTTTAACCACAGCAACAAAAAGATTTCATATGAAGAACATTTTCAGAACAGTAGGTTCGTGGAGTCTGTATTGGATGTCTACTGGGAACTCCCACCAGTGGCTGGCCCTTCTCTTACTCATCAAACCAGATATGATCCTGCTCGCTCATCTGACCCAATAATTGAAGATGGTCGGTTTGGTTTATTTCAGAGACTCGGTCTCTCGAGGCTCGAACCCTCTGTGTTCAATGGGTACACCCAAATGGTATATGTTGAAATCTCGCCTTCCACTCTTCAAATATAAGTGTAACACTTTTGGAGAAGTTTTTCCCCCTTTTTTTTTCTGTTTTCCTTCATGCTCAAGGAATGTAGAAATTAATTTGTATCAAATTTGTTGACAATATTGTTTCATAAAAAGTTCATAACAACGTACTCTCATCCAAGAAGAGAAGATTACGCCATTCGATTGTCCACTTATCATATAAATCATTTTGAAAGTTCTGCTGGAAGATCATTGTAATTACTACTTTGGGAATCTGTATATCTACAGACCCTAGCTTCTTCATAGACAAGCCCTGGCTTGCACAAGTAGCCTCGAGCTGGGCTGCAGTGCCTGTCTTCGGAGCAGATGCACTCTCCCTCCAGTGCACATCCATCGTCCTTCGCCACGGCCTTCCCGAAGAGTATCTCATCAGACCATGGACTCTGAAACATCCCCCGAGGGTCAAGCTGCTGCCTTGCTGCGAGGAATTCGCCGAACCTGGGATACTTTTGCTGCACGCCGAGGAAAGCCACCTTTCTATTCTTCCCCCAGTGAGGCCTTGCGCCATGCTTGAAGAAGGCCATCTGCTCCACCTCTTCCCACACGTCCTGGTTGAGCCTGGGGGTCGAGGCGTCATCAGCTCTGTAGTAGTTGAAGTCAGTGACCACCGAGTCCTCTGGCTGGCCGAGGTAAGCTTCCGAACCCTTGATGAACCGCACCATAATGCCATTGTACAAGTCCACACCACAAAAGTTCTCTGGCTTCAGATCCCTCAGCTTCTTGACGTCGAGAATGAAGTCCCTGAACTTGGTGGCCGGAAAGATTGCTGTGGTCTCGTAGAAGCTCAGCCCCCTTATTCTGGGATCCCATGCACACATGCGTAAGATGTCTGTTTGAGGCGAGCGCTGGCATGAACCCGAGGTCTGCATATTGCCTTGACGGCCGACGACTGGGTATCCTGTGAACAATATGTTGTTTTTCAAGCCATTGCCCGCCAGTTTCTTGAAGGCAAATAGTGCGGCCGCCGTGGCGCATTTGCCTCTTATGTTTCTTGTTTCATCAAATTTCTTCTCTGCATAGGTGGACAATATGTGGACAAATCGCGGCATGCTGTTAGTATAAGGTTTGTTATTTGTTGTTAATATACAGAGGGGCACTTGTGTGAATGCCAGGGTGCAAAGTAGTACCAGTCGCCCGCACGGCCATGCTCGCTAAGATGACATTTGGCTGGAAACCGATGAAGTCGTTCACGCCATCGCCGGAGCTGTTGAGTGGAACTCGATCGTCATACCTGTAAGCTGCTCGGCGTTGTGACGGAAACCATGTGATGTCTGCGAATTCATGTTTATGTGCGAAATCCGTGAACTCGTCTTGAAAGCTGCTGTCGTCTTGGAATGAGTAAGTTATGCTTCTCTTAAATGCCGGCTCCAGTGACAGCGTCACCTGTAAGTTTCAATCGTAAGACATCTGATACAACAACGGATTCAGTGGTGTAATAGCAACTCAAAATGCATATCTGGTACGATCATTAAAAAAAATGCAGATATGGTTCACTGAAACATGCAATTTCTAGCTCAATCTAAGCAGATATATTGCACAGTTAGTTCCATGACATTTTTACAAAATGCATCGTTTGGAGTTGCTCAAGTGTGCGAAAATGGCATGCTCAAGTTGCACATGTTTCTAAAGGTGTCGTCTACAGAAATATATTATTTGCTTGTAATACATACATAAAAAAATTTGTTTTGACGTGTTAGCCAAATACCCAACAAGATAATGGATGCATATAAATGCCGTTTCTTTTTTTATGGAACTGTTCAATATATGTACCATACCATGGTGCAATTGGTGCATATTTGCACATGATGTACCACAAGTTGGTGATAGGACGAGTACACATAACTAGACAGAAAAAAACAAAAAAATGCAACCACCGACCTTGGAGATGATACCTAATAGCCCCAGAGACACGGACGCCGCATTAAACAGTGGGTCTCCCCTGCGCAAAGTAACGATCTTTGCGTACCCTTCCGATCTCCCCGCCGCGACCACCATCCTCAGGCTCACGACGTGGTCGTGGACCGCCCCTCCGACGCCCCACCACGAGCTCCCGTGCGATCCCGTGCTGATGAGGCCGCCGACGCTCACCCCGTCCCAGTACGGCGCCGCCACGAGGCTGAGCCCCGCCGCCTCCACCCTGTCGATGAGATCCCGCAGCCCGACGCCCGCGTCGGCCGTCACCGTTCTGTTCCCCGCGTCCACCTCCACCTCTGAGTTGTAGCGCGCCGTGCTCACGAGCACCGAGTCCTCCGGCGGAGGGCAGGCCAGCTTGGGTATCGTGTGCGAGTACCCGGTCGCCACTTTCACGCGCTGGTTCTTCTGGTTCGCGGTCGCCACGGCCGACCGGAGCTCTTCCTCGCTCGTCGGGTAGAGGACGCTCTGCACCCGGCAGTCCTTCCGGTCGCCCCATTTGCCGTAGGCGTTGGAGAGGACGCAGCCCGCGCCGTCGCAGCGGACGGGAGGCGCCGGCGACTTCGCGAAGGTGGCTGTTGGTGCTGCAACGATGATGAGTAGCAGGAGACGGAGAAGGCCAACGAGGGAGATGACCGCCATTGCAGGTCTTGTATGAGACTGGCGAGACCTCGTGGCGGTGGCTCAGAATTGAAAAGGTGCCAAGCTTGTGGGTAACGGATATGTCATGTCTCACTCCTGGGTCTCGAGTATCCAAATGATTGATGTCCTTCAAATTTATATTTGTACAACATATATGCACTCAGAACAAGTTGGTAACATAATAAATATATAAAATCCTTAAACACGATGATATGGAGTGCTCACAGCTGCATCGGTCTAATAGGGTTTTAAAAGGCAAATGTGAATTGGTTGACGTGAGGTGGATAATCATAGCGATGCGTTGGCGGTGTGATTGTTCCCATTCTCTTTTTCTTTTTCTTCTTATTTTTTTTCTTTGTTCTTAAGCATATACATATGAAAGTTAGTATATACATAAGCATATGCATGGGCTCAAAATCTGTCATAGGAAACTTACGCATATTCAAGTTCACACCGACTCAGAGGCTTATCAACAACGACATTCAATCTCCTGAAAGATTGCTAATATCATTCACGAAATTAAATGCTTGCTACGAAGGGTTTCTCCATCTTTTGTAAAGTACTGTTACCATGAAACTAATTGTGGTGCTAATTTTTTGGTAAATATGTCTAGCTCTAATATTGGCATAGTTAACTGTCCTTTGGCCTAAAATAAAAAAAAAGTTAGTATAGCGATGCCACTTGGACATGTTGTTTCTTTTCCTTTTTTTATGGGAAACGTGAAGGTGTCATCAGATCCGAGGAGCTTCGTTGTCTTGGAACATTGCACATGGACATATATAGGTTTGAAGAAGATTAGAAATAGGGGTATAAGAAAAAATTGAGAAATTCAAAAAAATTTTCCGATTCGAAAAAAAATATTAAGAGTCTAAATATAATTTAAGATATTTTTTTATAAATTAAAAATCATCCGTTAAAATTAGGGTTTCACTCAAAAAAAATCAAAGATCCATGGAGTCTATTTTTATTTATAAAATTAATTAATAAGTTATCTAATTTTTTTATTATAGATATAATACGTTTTTTTATAAAATCTCATACTTTTTATCGCATTATTGAACTTTAATTCGACAAATTTTATATATTAGTAGTATATTTTGTATATAATATAAAGTTAAATAGTTTTTATGTTAAGTTTAATTTATTTTTTAAAATATAATATATAAAAGTAGGGGACAAAAAAACCATTCGAAAAATTGATTCGTTAGAGGGTAGCTTTTATTTTTTTAAATGGCTTTAGGGTGATTTTTCTAATTTAAAAAATTGACCCAAAAAATAGAGGACAAAATTTTTTTTTACCGAAAACCCAATGGGAACTACCTTCACCCCTAATTAGAAAGAGATTAACAAAATTTATTGAAAATAAAGGGATGTTAGAAAGTCCAAGTGGAAAAGAGTGTGTTCTCTCTTCATTAAGTTTGGATTTTAATTCATAAGTATATATAAAAAAATATTTCAGTAAAAATTATATGTTATATAATCAACGTTTGATCAGTCATTAGGTTTAATGTTTAGTTCTAACTTACATAAAAAGTTTTCACTAAAAACTATATGTTATATAGCCAACGTGTGACCTATCTTAGGAATGACATCAGATGAGCCAAGATTATTAAAATAATTAGAAAATAAAATATATTTATTTTAAAATTTCAGAAAATTAGAAAAAAAATATGTATTTTCTTTAGAATATTTTTCTTAAATATTGCATGCAATTTAATGTTATTAAAAGGAAATCATTTATTGATTTAGTGCAATAGTTAAATGATTTAAATTTGCATGTCAATCATAAATGTTGCCTAATAAATGTGTTATCATGCATAAGATAAATATTGCCATTTATGTATATCATAATGATATTTATTGTTGTGATCTAAATTTAATTATGAAAAGCATTTTGAAAATTTTGAAATTTTAATTTGAATTCAAAATTGGTATGTTCAAATATTTATTGCAAATAATTGCCTTCTTAAAATTTTAACTATGTGTTAAAATTGTGAATTTGAATTTAAAATTGGTATGTCTAATTTTGTTAAGCATAATAACTTGCCTAGAATTGATTTGGAATTAAACAAATTAAATTGATTCTTTCGTGAGAATTAATTAACATATAAGACAATATTATTTTGACTATGTGTTGAAATTAATGTTTTATGCAAGTCTATAATAAAAAATAATTAGTTGGTCTAATTATACAAACTATAGGTAATTAAAGAATACATGAAACATAGGCTTGTTGAGTAGTGCGTGACTCGAAATACATGTCTAGAAAGGTTTCGAGGAACTAGCCTCTTGCATTGTTGACGCAGTTTTCAGAAATAGGATTCATGTGTGAGATAGCATAATTTTTTCTGATGTAATGCCGAAGCGAAAGATAGGGTGCGATTATTTAATTGGGGAAGAGCCCCCGAGCACTAGTCCTCATTAAATGAATCAAGATCACTGTGTGTATGTTTATAAGTTTGAGGATAATTTTGTTATCCTAATGCTATATGTGGACGACATTCTGATAGTTGGAAATAATAAAAATTTTATCATTACCATGAAATGAAGGACATGGGTGAAGCAACCTACATACTATGAGTGAAAATTCAATGTGACCGTTCCAAATGACTCCTTGCTTTGTTGCAGGAATCATACATAAAGAAAGTTTCTAGAACACTTTCATATGAATGGTTGCAAATCAATTGACGCTCCTATTATGAAAGGTGAAATTTTAGGTTTGGACATGTGCCCTAAAACTCTAGAGGAATAAAAGAAAATGTTCAATGTTCCCTATGCAAGTGTGGTCGACAGTCTTATGTACGCTATGATGTGTACTCGACCAAACATATGTTTGTCGTGGGTCTAGTTAGTTTATATCATGCTAATTCAGGACGTTAAAACTGAAAGATAATGAAGAGAATCATGAGATCCCTCAACAGTGTTGCAAATCTTGTACTATGATATTACGGATGAAGTCTATGACTTGTTGGATTCACCGATGTTAATTGTGTTGGTGATATTGATGAACGAAAATCCACCTCCGGATGCACCTTCTTGCTCAGCAATGTTGTTGTTACTTGGAGTAGTAAGAAACAAAATCGTGTGACACTATCAACTATAGATACATAATTCATAGTTTGTTCAGTTACAGTATAATAGGCTTTATGGCTTAAAAGATTCCTTCAAAATTTGAAAATTTCTGAGAATGCAATAAAGAAGATGATTCTTCACTGTGACAATCAAGCAACTATTCCTTATCTGAAGGATGAAAATACCATTGCAAAGGAAAGCACATAGACACAAAGTATAAATTGGTATGAGATCAAAAAGTCAAAGAGGAAATTGCAGTTAAGTACATATCAATGCAAAATGGTTGTTGATTCATTCACCAAATCATTGTCGAGAGAGGTATTCTTGAGACATGTAAATGGCTTGGGATTGTGTAGATTATAAATGTAATGATGTACTCAAATATTCAATGAATAAAAGATTATCTTTTTTGATAAATTCATTGTTATAAAATCTTGTTGCATGTGAAAAAAAATATGTTGATCAAGCTTGAGTTTATTGTCTCACACAAATAAATGCTCCCGACGCTTATGAAGATAATGAGCAGGAATGAAATATATGAATCGCAATGTGATTCTTAAAATATATTAAAATATGAGTTTTAGTAACTTTAAGAGAGAGATGTCAGATATGAAATTCAAACTTGGCGCTATAAAATAACGAGTAATTTGAAAACTCGGTCAGACGCTAGAAGGTAGTAATTAGACTTAAGTCTGTACGGTGTATAATTTTAAAAGAACTAGACATACGCTCTTTCAGTGAGAGTCTCCATCGTAGTACTTATGTTTAGTATCAAGTATGCTAAGTCGACCTAGAGACATGATGAATTGATTAGTTCAATGATCATGGTGTGAGTCTCTGACAGATGATTCATGTCCTTAGACTCTTGATTACGTCTTAAGAAAAAGAATTAGTGTTTGCTACTTTAGCGGAGTACTCAAAAGCGAAAAGTAAATTAATCTGTCAAGCCACATATAGGAAATTAACTAGTTCACTACTAAAAGGAATGAGGACGATGGAAAGAATTGTTATGAGCCGCATTAAACTTTCACATACAATTATCCAATTATTTTTTCTTTTGTTGGAAAATATAATGTATATGAAAGATAGTTACGACAAAGCAAGACATATATTGTCTTGTCTATGTTGCCAAATAGATTTAGGACATAACGAGTTACATAATTTGAACATTTATTAGCTCATATATGAGCTATCATGAATCCCTAACGAGCATGACATACATTTTAGAGATAGTTGAGCGATTATGAACTTTAATAAATATCTTTTTAACTCCTACAAATAATTGTACTTGTACCCGTTGGCAAGTTGTCAAGATCACTTTTTGAGCTAGGA
Organism: Pontederia crassipes; assembly: GCA_030549335.1. Taxonomy (NCBI): domain Eukaryota; kingdom Viridiplantae; phylum Streptophyta; class Magnoliopsida; order Commelinales; family Pontederiaceae; genus Pontederia; species Pontederia crassipes. The sequence continues at coordinate 31,004,214 of CM060183.1, read as the reverse complement.
TCGCAAGGGCTTTCGAGGATCGAGGATCGTAGGATCGGATTGAGGATTATAAGATCCTACTCGTGAATAAAAAATATTATTTTTTAGGGTAAAAAATTAAGAGTGATGCTTATAAGTGTGACAAATATTAAAAATACTAGGTATATATAACATTATAAAAAATAATGTTACTTCACATTTTTAACAAATAATACTTGGGAAACTGAAGTCATAAAGACACATGAATATATATCACGCAAGCAAGTAAACTAAGATGCATCCATAAAAATGAACTTGTAAGACATTACATGAATGTCTACATCTGAGCACGTTTAATTATTCTAACACGTTAGAAGCATAAGACAAAATTATAATACAATTCTAATAAAGAGAATGAAGACTTTGCAAGTAGCATAAAGCACTAATCTAACTTCATTTACCTGTGTCACAAGACTCACAACAATCCAAATATTCTGAAAAAATGGTGATTCTTTTCAAAGTTAGTCATGTTTGGTTTCGTCTTCCACAAGCTATTCATCATCAGAAGAGACGTCATCAACTTCAAGATCAACTTATTTTCTATTTTTTTATCCTTCAACTTCAAGTTATACATTACAAAAACTAAATCATTCATCTTCTTTTAATGTAGATGATTTCTCCTTTTTGTGTGTACCTAAAAAAATCATTTAAATATTTAAGTAAATTGAAGTGCTCAACTAACATTTATAAAAAAAACACAAGAAACATACCATCTCAAAAGCATTACAATTACGTTCGCATCCCGAAAAACTATAAGTTAAAATCAATATTCTCACAACAAACTGTTGTGATTATGAGGTATCAGCACCATAAGATATCCACCAATCAGTTGGGTTTTTTTCTAGTCTCATAGATTTAGCAGTCAAGAAACCAAATAACCCCCTCGCGTGCTTGAATTCTTCAAGTTGAAGATCAATCTTATCTCGCTCATTATTATCTAGCATTCTTTCCATAACCTTGTAGAATCCACGAATGACTTCTCGATCAGCCTTAAAGTCAGGGGAGTAATGAAATTGTGGATTCAAATAATAAGCAACAACATGTAAAGGCATATGAAGTTGGACTTCTCATCTTTCATCTATAACCTTCCAAAATAACTAAAAGGTGAAAAACATTAAATATGCCATTACAATTTGAACCACAAGAATTCAAAAAATAATTATAAGAAATAAGCTTATCTTTTATATCATTCTTAAAATTGACTTTAATTTTCTCTTTAGCCCTGTCCATCTCATAAAAATGAAGTCCATCATTGATTTTTGATTGGAATCTACTAGTTGAAGCACCTTAATAAGAGGATATACAACTTTGAAACAATGACTAACGTTAAACCAAAATATACTATCCATAACAATATGTTCCACATTTTTTCCTTCTTTTAAGGATGCAAATCGACTACCCTTTCATTGATTGGATGCAAACATAGTCCTCAATGCATTTTTATTATCAAATAAACAACCTAAGGTCAAATAGGAAGTGGCAAAACGAGTCACAACTGGCCTAATCAATTCTTTTCCTTTAGTGAAGTGCCTCAGGGTAGTGATAAGAAGTGTTTTCATAAATAAAACTTGTTATCTTCTTACACTTTCATATTGTTACCTCATGTAACTTGATTTTCTTTTCGAAATATTTAAGCAACAGATCTATACAATGAGCTTCAAAGGGAGTCCAAAATAACTTCTTTCTTTTTTGCATTAACATGTCCCTAGCTAACTTGTAACCAACAACATTATCTGTGATAACTTGCACAACATTCTTCTCTACAACTTGTTCCATTATGTCATCAAACATATCAAATACTTTCTCTACAGTTTTTGAGATGTCTAATGTATCAAGTGAAGTTAAAAAAATAGTGCCTTAAGATTATTCATAAGAAAATTACATATGGTCCTTCTTTTCTTGTCTGTCCAACTATCTGACATGATAGAGCATCCTAATTTCTTTCATTCATCTTTATGCTCCTCAAATAAAGACATAGTATTATCCACTTCATCTTTTTTTTATTTTTCTCTAATCTCGTGATAAGATGGATGTTTCAAGCCTTGTCCAAACTTACCAATCAATTGAAGCATCTTCATGAATTCAAGGTTCTTTATGCAGTTAAATGGAATTGCACTTGTATAAAAAAATGAGCAATCTACATGCACACTTCTTCCATTCTCTTTTCTAACAGCTTGATTAATTGTTTGTTATTTATTTGGTACATTTCCAACTCATTTTTTTAAAAATAAAATTAGCAATCCCCATGCCACTTGATTCTCTTTGCACTTGATTATGAACTTGCATCTTCCATAGTAGTATCTACATCGTCATTTTCCAATTGACAACTATTCATTTGATTTTTCTTCATTGCAACTTCTTCAAAATTAGTCAAAATAGCCAATATTTGTTTCTTCACATCATCAAGAGCAACAACACAAGGCGCAACATTTATTTTTGTACAAGCTAAATGATGCTTAAATCTATATACTCCTCTAGTAAAAATCCTCTCACAATATTTTCTTTTAATTTTCCTTGCATCACCCGAAACTTCAAAACCGTGTGAGAATTTAAGTCCTATATTAGTTCAAATCTATTACTTGATGATTTTTTTCTAGATTTAAGTCCACTAGTTCTGACACACTTTCGGTGCCACTGCCATTAGATGTGTTAGAGTTAGTTGGGTGGAGTCTTAGTTTGGGCCTAACTAATTTGTTGTTAGTTATGGTAGGGAGAATCTGAGAGATTGTAACTTTCTTGTAATCATAATCTGGGGAGATTGAGTGATTATCATAACTATCTTATTTGTTAGATATGGAGTTATGGAGAATCATGATAGATATTCAGTTATCCTGGATTGTTACCCAAGGCACATATTTAGTAGTGGTTATGCACCATATATTATGAAGATCTGAGTAATGCATGTAACACATGATAGACATCTGACTAGAGTGAATGAAGGTCGTGGAAGTAGGAGATAATCTCCGAATCACGTAAAATTTATGTGTCTTTCTCTGAATGTGATTTCTTGTTACTCTTCCACTATCTATTCATCGATTTTTTCCAAACATCAGTATCAATGATTTGTTGATATCGAGGATATTCTGCAACAACTAGTATCAAAATTTCGGTGAAGGAGTTCGTGGGCATTGGGAGAGATGGAGACAAATGATGGGAAGGTCATGGTCAAGAAGTTCATTCGTAATGATTTTGTATCTGGAAGATGTAGATCGAGGACTATTTGTATAAGAAAAAATTGCACGAGCCTCTCTCTAAGGACAAGCCAAAGGCGATGAGCGACGCAGACTGTGCGCTCCTCGACCAGCGGATGCTTGATGTTATCAAGTCGACGTTGGCGTGGAACGTAGCCTTTAATACCGTGAATGAAAAAATCATGATGAGTTTGATAAAAACATTATCAAACATGTACATGAAGCCATCTGCATCAAATATGATGTATTTGATGAGAATGTTGTTCAACCTAAATATGTCTAAGGGAGCTTTGATCGCGGATCACATCAATGAATTCAACATTATCATTACACAATTGAATTTGATGAGTATCAGTAGAATGGAGATAAGTGCTACATCGTCGATCACCATGTGAGCCACCTCTAGAATCCACCTATCGACCATTGGCCAGTTGGTGATTCGTGCATTCATATGAGAGTGTTGTATTTGAATACATCTGTTTGATATGATTTAAATGGTATTGATGCAAATGGAGTATGATGATTTTGATTAGGATATTGTATATATTATTTTCAAATATATGAAAACAACCATTGCGATATTATAATTGTTTCATATCTTTGCATGTTCCTCTGAATTAATTAGATGGTAACACATAGCTTATGAGTTATTAACTTACTAAGCTATTTTAGCTTACTCTGATATTTTTAATATTTTTCATATTAATATAGCTATTTGGGATCGTGGAAGGTGATAGTCTTAGCAACCTTGGTGGTAGGATATCGAGAAGAATTTTGTCTCTCATATTCTTTTGTTAGAAAATCGAGAGAATTAATTATGTGTGTTATGCATATGAAATTTTGTACCTTTTAAGGAAGGATGAATAATTATAATGCCAAACTTAAGTTATATTGGTCTGCTCTGAAATGATCATCATAAGTTCTGTAGTTTATTTTATGATATTTTCATTCTTATGTATGTTATAAAAACAAAAATTTACATCATGTTTCCGTAATCTTTTCTAATTTTATTTGATCATCCGTAATAAGTCGTGAACTTCGGTTTAAACCACGATTTAAATCGGGATCGTGACAGTTAAAGTGAAGGCTTTGATCTTGTTGTCCTCTTTGCCAGAAAGTTAGGGTGCAACTGTGACGACGGTCAGCAGTTCTTTCGGTTCAACAAAGTTGAAGCTCGATGATATTCGAGATTTGATTCTAAGCGAAGACGTTTGCATGAGAGAATTAAGAGAAACCTCAAGCTCGGCGTTGAGTGCAGAGGGCATGGGAAGAACGCAATAACGATGACAAAATCAAGGAAGATCAAATGCAAGGCGACGAAGTCTGTCGTGATCTGGTGAATTCGCATACTGGAATTGCGGAAAGAAAGGTCACATGAAGAAGAAAATCAATGAGGAGTCGGCGAATGCTGCTATAGAAAAGTCTCAAATGCATTGATTTTTAGTGTTGACAGTCCGACAGAATCCTGAATTCTGGATTCTGGAGCTTCGTACCATTCCACATCACAAAAGGAATGTATGAAAGATTACACTACTGGTAACTTTAACAAAATTTATCTGGCAAATAATAAAGCCTTGGATGTTGTGGGAAAAGGGAACACGGAGATTGTCACTGATAATGGAACAACTTGGAAGCTGAATCGACATATACCGGGAATGAAGAGAAAACTTATCTTGTTTAGACAGCTTGACTTAGAGGGTTACACTACTATATTTGTAGGTAACACTTGAAAGGTCACCAAAGGAGCCATGATGATCACACGGGGTAACAAGCTGAGAACTTTGTACAGGTCGTTGAACACAAAGATTATTGCAGCAACTTATTCGGATGATATGTCTGAAGTCTAGCATTATAGACTTGGATATATTAGTGAAAAGGGGATGGAGTTTTTGCACAAGATGGGTCAACTACTAGGTCTGAAGTCAGTGGACTTTGTGAAGGTTGTGTGCTGAGAAAGCAGAAGAAAGCCACATTCAACAAAATGTCAAGGATGTCGAAGAGTAGGAAGTTGGAACTTATGCACACGGATATGTGGGGGCTATCTCCAGTTTCAGGAAGGTATGAGTTTATTTTTTTTAAAAAAATTAATTTGATGTGTTCTCTATTTTCAAAAAATGGAAGGTACATGTAGAGAATAAAATTGGCATTAAGTTCAAGTGTTTGCGGTCTGACAATGGCCGCGAGTATGTGAATCATGAGTTCAAGGAGTTCTACGGGGACCATGGTATAGGATGGAAATAACAGATGACGATACAACAGAATGAATTTGTTGAAGGGATGAATAAAACGCTGAATGAGTGTGCCAGGAACATGATGATCCATGCAGATCTATCAAAGTTATTTTGGACAAATGCAGTGAATATAGTGACATACCTGATCAACCGCGGACCATCTGCACCATTGGAGAACAAACTACTAGAGGAGGTCTGGAGTGGTAAGAAGGTAGATCTTTCTCATCTGAGAATTTTTAGTTGCCTATCATATGTGCATATTGATTCTGCATGTAGAGATATGTAGATACTAAATCTCGGAGGTGTTTCTTTATTGGTTATGATCCTGATGAGTTTGGATATCGTTTTTAGGTTAATGAGAATAGAAAAATTATTTGAAAAAGAAACGTGGTGTTCCATGAAATGGATATGTATAAAGACAAGTGCGTTGCATAATCCAATAATGCAGGAGAAAAAGACATGGCTCAAGTGGAACTTGAGGTTATTTTAGATGAAGATGTGGCTAGGTCCGAAAAAATTATTTAGCGAGAGGCTGAGGTGATATAGGCTTTTTCGAGTACTCCACCCCTTGTCAAGAGATCTACTCGGGAGATAAGACCACCGACGAGGTACTATGCTTCTCAGAATTTCATAATGCTAATTGATGCTGGTAAACCAAAGTGTTTTAAAAAATTTTTGACGGTTGATTATTCGGTCAAGTGGGAGTTAGCAAGGCAGGATGAAATTGATTCATTGTGCAATGATAAAATTTAAGTGCTGACAAAATTTCCTAAAGGTGAAAAGGCATTGTACAAGAAGTGGTTGTACAAGACCAAGAAAGAGTTAATTGTCGGTCATAAAAATTGAGGTTTGGTCGGGTTCCCTCCAAAGTTAGTTGCAGGGAGGAGTCATCCAGAGTTTGGGCACATATAGATTCAGCTCAATCTCAAGAGAATAAGTCTTTAAATGGGAGATTATTGGAGTTAGTTAGGTGGAGCCTGATTATGGGCCTAATTAATTTGTTGTTAGTTATGGTAGGGAGAATATGAGAGATTGTAACTTCTTTATAATCATAATTTAGGGAGATTGAGTGGTTATCATAACTACATGTTTTGTTAGATATGGAGTTATGGAGAATCAGGATAGATATTTAGTTATCCTGGATTCTTATCAAGACACATATTTGGTAGTGGTTATGCACCATATATTGTGGAGATTTGGGTAATGCATGTAACACATGATAGACATCTGAACAGAGTGAAACTCTATGATGGACATGGACGTAAGAGATAATATCTGAACCACGTAAAATATGTGTATTTCTCTGTGTGATTTCTTATTAATTTTCCATTATTTGTTCATCGATTTCTCCGAGACATTGATATCAACGATTTGTTGTAGTTAACAATCCCAAATAAGAACAATAGCAAGCCAGCCCTAATTCATAACATAGAAATGTTGAACTACAAATTAAAATTAACATAGTCACATTATCACATAGATATCGTGATGTTGGAATTTCATATTTTACTATCCAAAACTCATTTAACTACTAATTGGTACTTTGTAGTTGGTACAAATCTAAAGGACATGGAGAAGATATTAAGATTTAGGATCTTAAAAAAACATACATGAACATTTCGTGACTCATAAACATCTCAAAATTGAAAAGATTAAAAAACAAACTCACGAGATGACAAACTATTGTAAGTCTCACAGTGATTGGAACTTGGACGGAAGTAACAAGTTTGAGTGCTTTACAATGAGGGCTGAGAATCAGTGAAGGAAGAACCAAAGTCGTCGGTCATTGGAGGTCAAGAGGCATGAGGTGGTGTTGTGCAGACGAACAACAGTGGCACTGGAGATCAGGCGGGCAGCAGCAGCGATGCCAAAGATCAGGCGGGCTTGCACAATGGCGATGAAGATCAAGCAAGCGGCGACAGGCGACACTAGAGATGAGGCAGGCGAGTAGCAACGATGTTGGAGATCAAGCAAGCGATGACAGGAAGTAGCGGCATCAGCGGAGATCAATCGTGAAAGTGGAGGGGGTGCGAGCAATAGCAGTGTTGGAGATCAAGCAGATTGTGTGAGGTGGTGGAGATCGGGCAAGCAATATTGCTATTGGAGATTAGGTGACGGGCGGGCAACAACGACGTTGGAGATTAAACGGTAGGTGAGCAGGCAGCAACGATTTTGGAGATCAAGTTCGCAATGACAAGAGGCAATGGAGATCAAGCCGGCAACGGTATGAAAGGAGCAAAAGGTGAACCGGCAAAAAAAAGGAAATGAGGGGTCGGCTAGGGTTATTGGTTTGGGTTTAGGGTCAGTCGAATCGCACGATCAGACCAATCTTACGATCCAACGATTGATCCACCTGCGATCCTACGAATCTAATGTTCAAACTGAGATCAAGATCGCAAGCCTTCTATCGGATCATAGGATGCTACGATCATGCAAGCGATCTTGACAACCTTGCTCATAGGTCGCATGTCACATTTACAATTCTGGACGAACAAAAGTGCAATACCCAATGCGGGCAAGTGAAAGAATGTTGAAAAATGCCCACATTAAGCATTGGTGAGCCGTGTGTGTAGTCCACCCACGTCATGTCCCTCCCACAAGACGCATATCGCGTGATGCGCAATTAACATTAATGGCATGTGATATGCACAATCATACATATCGCGTGATGCACTATCAGCATTAATGGCACGTGATATGTGTAATCATGCATATCATGTGATGCGCAATCACGCATAGTGCATGATGCACAATCAACCCCTCGCTCAAGTCTCTTTTACTTATAAAAAGGACCAATACCAAGGTCCAAGGTATACTTGTGTTGTGACAAAATATTTCATTCGCCCAATATTTGATTCCTGATCTTGAAGTACAAGTGCGCTTATCCAATGCTTATGAAAAAGCTCCGACAATCCACTTTCACTGCAAGAGACATTTCACAATCTCTATAATTTATATATGTTATAAATCCAACCAAAATAACAATTTATGCTATATAGCCAAATGACTAATATGTTCAAATTAGTTTGATCATTATAGAAGTGCGATCATGGTGCCACAGCCAGAGTTTGAAAATTCCCGCTGCTCCTGAATGAAAGGTGACCATTGAAAAAAAAAAGGTATATGATACATGAGGTGAGTTGACTTATTTATGAATTTTATATTTGTGATGATGAATATATAATACGTTTACACTTGGTAAATGAGAAGTGTTAACTTCTTCTAATACATAACTTTATTTTTTATCGATGGGAGACTACATTTAATGTTCATAACTTTTCCTGTTATAAACTTAGGATCTTATGAGAATTTATAGGACTCATCTACAGAATACAAATTATACTAATTTTACACTAAGCAGTAAGCATTAATTGCGATCATAAATTTCAAAAAATATAAAAGCAATCACTGATATTTAGACTCAGGTTTCACATCATATGTAACATAATTTTAGCAAAAGTGCTTCTAGTTCCTAATCTTCTGAATCACACCGGTGTTGGATGTTTAGTTTGTTCTAACGAATTACATAAGAATGTGAAGCACCTAAACTTCTTATACATCATTAAAAAAAAGAAAATGAAAAGACCATGAAAGTAACAAATAAAAAAAATCACTGCAACATTCTCATCAGAGACCCTCGTCCAAATATCAATTGCATCACATTATTACATAAAAAATTATTACTGATACAGTTCTAATGTAATGGTGAACAATCTCAAAACTTAATTAAGCTATGTTTTAACGACGTAAAATTTATTTTTAAATTTAATTTATTGCCTTAAAGAATTTAAAAGTATTTGCATAAAAATCAATAAATAATATTAACTATAAAATAATCTGAAAATATTTATTATGATTTGTAAAAAAAATACTTTGATAATATTTCAAGATTATTTATTACAATAAAAAAGATAAAAATAATTCTTATAATTTTTTTTAAAAAAATTGAGAATTAAAAGTTGATGGATTATTTTCTCAAACCACCATAAACTATCACGATATTTCATATTTAACTCCAAACTACGAACTTCATTTTTTGGGTCCTTAAACTATTATGATTTTTTCAATTTGATCCTTCCATCCAATTCCGTCAACTTCTCGATTATCTTAGATTTTTCGCATTTGTGAAAAGTAAAAAATGCCCTTACGCGGAAAAGAACTCTTTTCGATCTGTGACCTTCCTCTGGCGAAAAAGAGATCTCTTTCCGATTTGCGACCTTCCACCAGCGAAGGTCAAGACATGCGACGAACCCCATCTCTCTAGCCGGCGCAGGGAGAGAGGGGGGGCATCTTTTCCTGCGCACGCCGGCGCAGGGAAAGAGCGTTCTTTCCCTGAGCCGCCGAGCGTAGGGAAAGAGCGTTCTTTCCCTGAGCCGCCGAGCGTAGGGAGAGAGAGACAGGAGGGTCGCCCCCCCCCCCCCCCCCCCCCCCCCCCGGCTCTTTCCCTGCGCCGGCGTGCGTAAGGAGAGAGAGGGGGGGATCGCCTCTTTCTCTGCGTCGGACGCGGATGACGGTCGAGAAGGGGGGGGGCTATCTCTCCCTGCGCCAGAGAGAGAGAGACGGAGTTCGTCGCCTTTCTCGACCTTCATCGGAGGAAGGTCGCAGACTAGAAGAGATCTCTTTTTCGTCGGAGGAAAGTCGCAGCTCGGAAAGAGTTCTCTTTTTCGTACAGGAGCATTTTTTACTTTTTACAAATGCGAAAAATCAAAGATAACCGAGAAGTTGACGGAATTAGACGGAAGGATCAAATTGAAAAATCATGATAATTTAAGGACCCAAAAAATGAAGTTCATAGTTTGAGTTTAGATTTAAAAAATCGTAATAATTTAGGGTTGGTTCGAGAAAATAACTCAAAATTAAATTAAAAAATCACAAGATATTATTACAATTGGGCTTCCTTTTTAGGCCCATCAAGATGGGTGAGCGTGCCATTTTTTCCTTGTGTCTGTTTCAGATCGATCCAATCCAACCAATATGGTCTACCCAACCGATCAGGGTAGTCTATCGAGGACCACGGCTGCGCGACGCTCGTGCGGATGCTGCAGGTGGCCGGCGTGCTTCCATACATTTAAAAAAAAAGAATAATATGTAATCTAATCATTTACATTGAAATGAATTAATTTATAAAACGATCATAAAATTTAACTTCAGATAAATTTCATTTACGATTTTACTCAAAATCGAATAGCACATGCACACACTTTAAATGGAGAAGAGTCAAGCAACGACGGAGATTTGAACAAAAAAAAAGCAACAAGTGAGAAAATAACGCTCATGCTTATAAAGAAGTTCTTGTAATTTTCATGTTTTTATTTCTTTTCACATTTATGGCATCAAAAAATCACTTCACATTCATGATATGATATTCAATAGAAAATTAAAATATTTTCTTTGAAGCTCTGACTGTTATACCAAACTGAGTTAGGACATGTATTTACTATAATAATTGATTGAACTTAAACGTTGTGTGCTTCATAATGGAATGCCGGGTGTTTAAAGGCAGAAATAGCCTAATTAGTAATATTCAAGTCGTGCTCGTGTTCGTCCCTATTTTTTCAAAAGAAGTTATTGTTTTCAAAAATAAAAAATGTTTAACGTCTAGAAAAGGATAAAATGGGGGTTCCCCCATTTAAAACGGGGGAACATACTCTCCATTTCACGGCGTCCGTCCGATCTCGAACCGGACATCATCGAACCGGCCGTGCGTGAACCGGTCTTTTTTACCCCATAAAAATGGCCGTGCAGTAAAAATCGCCCCATTTCTCTCTCATTTTCTCTCTCCCTCTTTCTCTCCTCCTCGCGCGACGACGACCGACCACCGCCCTTCGAAGAAGACGTCCGGCGGTCTTCGACGACGACGTCCACGTGACGATGGTGTGGCCGTGACATGATCCACACCATCACGACCGCCATCGACCAGATCCGCGCCACCACCGCCGCCCACGACCAGATCCACTCTTCTTCGACCGTCGGCTGATCAGATCCGTGCGACGATGACCACGAGGTACTTTCTAACAGATCCGCCAGTTTGTCCTCTATACCTTTGCCGGTTTTAATCTCGGGCCAACCCATGTCTTTGCCGACAGATCCGTTGCTGGCCGCCCTCCCCGTTCGCACGCCGCCGCCCTCCCTCGCACGCACCGCCGCCCTCCCCGCTCGCACGTCACCGCCCTTCGTCGCACGCATGCCGCCGCCCTTCGTCGCACGCACCGCCGCTGACCACCGCCATTCGTTGCACGCACCGCTGCCGCCTTTCGTCGCACGCACCACCGTTGACCGCCGCCCTTCCTCGCACGACGCCGCACGCCCAAGCACGCCCTCGTGAATGTTTTTCAAACATGCATTCAGACCATTGTTCAAACAACCATGTGAAAGTCTCCTCTGTCTCATCTGCAAGTAAAGCACGTCCAAATAAGCAAGAACTCCAATGGTGATTAATTTCTGTGAAAGGTGCAAATGGCATTCTTAAATTATTGGTTCGATATGTTGTATCAAATATAACGACGTCACCAAAAGTCAAATAACTATCTCTTGACCTACCATCAGCCTAAAAAAAAATTCAGAACTGTGCCATCTGCATCAACCTCCCAACTATGAAAGAAACCCGGATTAGAATGTACCCTTTTTTGAAAAATATAGATAATTTGCAAGCATTCGACAGAGAAAGTATTTTTTCTTATGGTTCTCAAATGATCAATATAATTATGAGTTGTTATAAGAGGTTCTCTAGACATATTAATGGCTCTGACAATCTTAGATGGACCTATACCGAATGCATGTAGATGATCAATAGCTTCTCTAGAAGTTGCGCTGATTTGATTATGTGATCTTAAGAACTTTACCTTCGAAGGAGTTGTCAAGCAATGACTATGCTCTTCTTGAAATTTTTTTACCTCCCATTGTTCATCTTGTCTTAGAACAACATATAGATGAGCATGACAATCGTCCCTAACTTCTCTTCTCTGTGTAAAAGCTTGTGTCTGATCTTGTCTAATTCTCTTGTGCCCTTATTTAGAACAAATATATTTTACATTGATTACTTTCCATGTAATCTTGTGCCTATGTGAAGTTTGTTTTCTCACAGAAAAACCCACTAATTTAACACACATGTTGTAGTATTTGTAGGCTTCTTCATCTGTGTCAAATAACATTCCAACATAGGGTTTCGGTAACTCATATGCTTTGACAACAAAGTTAACATCTTCTTCAGGTTTGTCATGTGAAATATTGTCTTCATTCATCCATTCTTCTGTCAATTCTGCCATGTTACTAGCACAATTCTCATCGTCCATGTGCAATTTTACCTAAAAATATAAATAAATTCTCATTAGAAATTCACAAACATGATGAAATTGATGAAGATTTTGCTCACTGTTGCATGATATAATTAAACAAATTGCAAACAAGAATGATGGTTCAAACATATTTACACATGAAAATTAACTCGCATCATTTAATTAATCTTGAGATATTTAACTACTTACAAGATGATTAACTACTTGCATGATGAAATTGATTACCTAAGTACAACATGATCTGTGATCAACTACTTACAATTTAAGGTGATTATTACATAATTATAATGTCACTACTTAGAAAGGTGATTATTACATAATTACAAGTGATCAATTAAAAAGTGTTTAACTAATTATGGCAGGGCGTCGGTGTCGTGCGACGAAGGGCGGTGGCGTGCGTGGGCGTCGACGGCGGTCAGCGGCGGTGCGTGCGACGAAGGGCGGCAGCGTGCGAGCGGGGAGGGCGGCCGGCGGCGGATCTGTCGGCAAAGACGTGTTGGCCCGAGATTAAAACCGACAAAGGTATAGAGGATAAACCGACGGATCTGTCGGAAAGTACCTCGTGGTCGTCGTCGCACGGATCTGGTCGGCCGACGGTCGAAGATCTGGTCGAAGAAGAGTGGATCTGGTCGTGGGCAGCGGTGGTGGCGCGGATCTGGTCGGCGGCGACGGTGGTGGCGCGGATCTGGTCGGCGACGGTCGTGATGGCGCGGATCATGTCGCAGCCACACCGTCGTCGCGCGGACGTCGTCGTCGAAGACCACCGGATGTCTTCGTCGAAGGGTGGTGGCCGATCGTCATCGCGCGAGGAGGGGAGAAAGAGGGAGAGAGAAAATGAAGGAGAAAGGGGGCGATTTTTATTGCGCGGCCATTTTTATGGGGTAAAAAAGACCGGTTCACGCACGGCCGATTCGACGACTCCGGTTCACGCATTTTTATGGGGTAGCGACGCCGATTTTTCAGATCTACAACGGCGTCCGTCCGATCGATCCGTGAAATGGGGGATAGGGAACCCCCATTTTATCCCTAGAAAAAGTGGAAATGAAAAGAAAAAGCAATCAAGATTTATAGTCCAGTAGTCTTATTATAGTACAGCAAATAATGGAATGGAGACCACACTTGCTCGGGTCACATCTCTCTCAACGAGCCCACGTTGTACTCTCTTTGCCTAATCGGATGGATCCACGCCACACACGCACCATTTTGATTCCACCCCCGTTTTCGGTCCCTGACTCCGTGGGTCCCCCCTCCAGCCTATCAGCAGCACCTGTCGCTGCCTACGTCCAGATCCAGCCGTCCGTTCTCCTGCAGCGCGCGCAGCAGCCGCGCGCCCTTCCGCCGCCCCCGCGCGCCCTTCCGCCGCCCCCGCGCGCTGCACTCCCCCTGCAGGGCCGCCACCACCGCTCTCGTCACCTCGGGCGGCGGCGACACCGCGTCTTCGCCGCTCCCGCCGTAGATCGCAGCCATCACCCCGATGGCGCATTCCCTCGCCCGCCCGGCCATCGCCTCCGCCGATCTCGCCAGCGCGGCGGCCACCCCCGCGTGCCCTCGCACCTCGCTCGCCCCCTCCGGCACCGTGCACAGGAGCTCCAGCGCCGCCAGCGCACGCTCGGCCGTAGTTGAGCCAGTAGCTGGCCCCGACGCCGCCGCGGAAGCTACCGCATCAACGGCCGCCGACGCCGCACCCGCCTCCACGGCCGCTCGCCGGTTCTGCTCTGGAAGCAGCAGCGCGAGGAGCACCTTGGCCGCCGGGCGGGCGGACGCCGGCTCCCGCAATGCCTCGACCACCCCGGCCATCACCGCCGGCGGGCATGACACCGTCTGAGCCGACGGGTCCGCGGCCAGTAATCGGTCCAAGAGGCGCAATGCTGGGAGGTGGGCGCCCGAGGCGAGCTGGAGTTCCGCGGCGCGGAAGGCCTCTGCGAGGTCGATGACCGAACTATTAACAAGGTTCCGGTGCTCAATTTCCGGCGGCGGCTGGTGCGGATGTGTGTGGTGGAGGGGGAACCTCCACTGTGTGAAGCTCTGGGACGTGGACGAGGACGAAGAAGACGACGACGACGTACAAGGCAGACGACGGTCGGGCGCTAAGTCGCCCGGAACGGCAGAACTTCCCGACGGCGGCGGATGTGGAGACGGCGGGGGCGGCGTGGCGGAGGGAAGAGGCGAGGGAGGAGAAGAAGAAGAAGTCGCCTTCGCATCTTGGGGAGGCGAGGAAGAAACAGCAATGGCGGACGAGGACGCGGGAGGGTTGGTACTACTACTGGGGCTGAGAGCAGACTGGATGCAGTTGCGGAAGATGCCGCATGAGAACAGAGCACGCGGCGGGGGCTTCAGCTTCGGATGGGAGCTCTGCGTCTGGCTCTTCATGAAGCCGTCGGCGGGAGGCGGACGTGACCAGTGACCAGTGACCAGTGACCGCCGGAGGAGCGCGATAGTGCGAGAGCGCCGGGAGTGGAGATATGAGCGCGCTCGGCGATGTATTGCTTTGTAATTATAGTGGGGGGAGAGGGAGGGAGGGAGGGAGGGAGAGAGAGAGAGAGATGCATACTTTCCCGTGTGAGTCTTACATTGTATCTTCTAACTTGTGGATGAGTAAAAGGGACCAGAGCGCGGAGAAAACAGCGCATTTCGTGGGCCCACAAAGATACGTTATTGTTAAGGCCCAGTTTTTACACGACTGTCATTTTTTATTTCAGCTCTCTCATTATTTATTTATTTATTTATTTTTGTTTTATGATCGGATGAATTTTATCAACAAAAATAATCTTATAATAATGTATAACACTTGAACTTACCTGTTAGGTTTTTGTTCTCGCTTTTTAGTGGTGCTGCACGAGGTAGTGGCGATAAAGAGGTGGATGAAATTTTAATGTGTCTTATCTTATTTGTAATTCTGAAACTAGTTTTTTTTTTTAGAAGTTTTTAAAAATCGAAAATAAAAGAATACATACGCTTTCCTGACGATGGAACTCGAAGTCAAGAATGGATTAAATTATGGCATCAAACACTGATATTAGTTTTAGCACCGAATATTTGTATACTTGAAGGAGAATGCCATGATTATGAAAGTGGTAATGTTCCCAATTATTATTAGTTAGGAAGAAGAATTGGGCACACACACGACATCATGTCTCCATGGACTGAGCTGGACTTCAGCTGTATCTGGTTCCGGTTTCAGCTCAACGTTAGACGAGTGGACAACTTCGACGTCGTCGTCTGACCTCCGAATCTGTATTAGGAAGCATGAACTATCGTTGTCTTGCACTATAAATACTTTATATTTGTTATACTGTACACAAGGACATTTAATTACCATATTCCTGCGAATAATCATCTCCGTCCAAATTAATGAACACTAAATTTTGAGTGGATCATTCATTAAGACGATCGAATAACAATTCTGAAGCTCGAACTGGAGAATATTTTCGTGCTTCTACTCAGAAGTAGTACCTCAAAGTTTCAGGCTTAGCAAGAGACGGTTGGCGATCCGCCTTACAGGGAGCTGGTACAGTGAGGGTAAGCTGGTGCTCGTGGGCAGCGGCAGACAAGAAAAGCTGAGCAGCACTGCAAATGCAAACGCAAGAATATTTGCAGAACCAAGTGAATCCTGGAGGGTGACAATGCATCGACTACATGGCTGTAGTACTGCACACCAGCGAGAACAGACGACCTTTAACCCGCAGAACAAGAGAGAGAGAGAGAGAGAGGGGTATGAGTTCCAGTGCTTAAATTTTGGTGCCAGCCACAGGACTTTACATAATTTGAATTCGACAAGGTTTTGGCCTATTCGTCGTTTGCAAAGTTGGCGTAAGCGTCCAAGCAGATGAATACAAGAGTATTTGGAAGTTGACTCTGTAGTGTTGTATCTTTCTACCATTGATTCAGAATGAATGCTCAGACTGGCAGTAGGTAGCTTTATTTTTATTTTTCGTTCTTCCTCTTTCTCCACTTGATTCAGAAGGGATGATCAGACTGCCGATCCTTCAGTGGCACTAGGGTGCGTGGACCTTGGCTGGCAGCTTTCCTCAGGGATGTTAGGAAGAAGCCCAACATACATAGCATGGGCAGGAAATATAATGTAAGGAGATTGGATGATGGTGTGAAGATTTGATTCTTTTCAGTATACACACGATAAAGTGAATCGGGTTTCAGGAAGCTGTCTTGGACAAGTTCGTCCTTTGCCAGCTTTGATATGAGAAGAATAAGAATCACATCTTCAAAGCACCTTATAAGACAAATACATAGTTGACATGGTAATAAAGTAATTGGTAGGCAGATCAAACTCCTCTTACAGTATAACGTAAATCCTAAAGCACAAATATCCATAGTACCTCAGTTTGCAACTTGCAAGACCTTGTCAAATGGCCCACATGCTTTGATAATCAACATGCCCATGAGATCATCAGCATTTAACACCGAAAGGAACATCTTTCAGATGTTAGGGCCATAAACCAGTGCAAAGGAGGTTTTCCTACAGGAATCGTATATCAGAACTTGTTTGCACATGCTCGCCATGTGACGAAGTTCAATATCACAAGATCAATGGCCACCTTTGGAGGACATGAATCATTCAATGTCCTTAAGTGCAGAGATTACATGCAGCGCACACCATACAGATGCCACGGATGCAGAGGCCAGAACTGGAAGCGATGCAATCAGGTAGGCAAAGAATTTGAAGTTCAGGTTTGAACTCATTCAAGTTTATAGGTCATTGGGAAGTGGGACTATCGATTGATGCAGTTTGTGAACTGAGGAATGTGGATGTAGACGCTGAAAGATGTAATCAATGGAGCCTTTTCTACATGAAAATAAAGCATCCTTACAAGTGAACTTAGAAATAGTTGGTCATATCAGATCACGACGTTAGGAAACCATCTAATACCACGACAGTATTCTAATCAATACTATAGAGTCATAGACAAGGCACAACTTTTGAACCACACAGCCCAGTAAGCAACATGTCTCTAACTTTAGGAACTCAACTAGAAGTTTCACTCCACAGGACGCAATCTCACAAGTCGAAATAGAAATCACTACTAATCATTGTATTTTTTAGCTTCATGAAGGGGAATATTCATCCTTCGGCATGCATGTGTCCCACTTGTCAGTTGGAAATGCATGTGTCCCACTTGTCAGTTGGAAATGCTGCTAGTTCCGACCTTTAGACTTCTCCGTGGCCCTTGGAGCTGTAGGAAAGATTACCACAACACATTTAAATAGCTACAGAAACCATGCAAGACAAAAAACACAACCGTCCAAGAATGCATAAATGCATAAAGAAGCATATCTCATGCTTGAGATTCTATCACTGTAAAGGACATTATTACAGTGTAAGAAGAAACAAGTGAACAGTGATGCACTGAATATCTCCAAGTTTGTACCAGAACGTTAGCAATAAGGTAAAACAGATCAATGATATTTTTTCCTTTTTGAGGTATATAAAAACTCTGTCTATGTTTTATAACCGGTCCCAAGTTCGGATAAAAGAAAAGGGTTGCGTTAGGTCCCGACAGCCAGCGTAAAACCCTGTCGAATCGCATGAACATGGATCAACGATCCATGTAGCCGACCCCATCTAGTGGGATAAGGCCTTGTTGTTGTTGTTTTGAGGTATATAAAACATAAGTGGGAGCACTAGTAAAGCTAATACAAACCAAATCCAATAGCATCCGAGCCCTTCATAATCCTCAATCTCCGGCAAGAAGCGGTGAACATACTGCATTGAAGGCCAGAATGCAGTTATCAGTATCAAAACATGGTAATTGATGTAGTATAAATGCATTGGTCCAATTATCAGGTCAAAGGACACAGTTCCCTTCATGAAGACGAGAAAGATAGGTTGTAAACTAGGACCCATGAGATGATGCAATATGTTCCTCTCACCTTTCTTCCAAAAACAAGGAATTAAAAGAAAAGGGAATGAAAGGGAAATGATTCTGCATGGAGATCTAAACAGGGCAACTTTCCCACGATGCAATGCTCAGAAGTTATTAATATGTTTCTTACCCATATAAGAAAAAATTGATTATGTTCAAATATAATGGCATGCCCTAAATTTGTAAACTCAAATGATCAAGATTTCCATATAGAGGATAAGGGAAGAAATTAAAATTTACTATCCACAATATTATTATTGTCTTATAGCCTTTTCCTTCTCTCATTCCATCAAAATGTAGCACAAGTTACTTACTCCCACGGGACATCACCAACGAGCATCCAGTCACCATCTTTGTCTTCATAAGTAAGAACATATTCAGACCCTTGAAGAAGATCCATCATTCGGCTCTCACTTAGTCCCTCTCTTCCTGGTTCCCCATTAGAACCACACTGGCCTGCACTCAAAGGACAATCAAGAAATTTTTAGATTTCCTCTTGCTCAAAGAAACACTACGAGTTTCTGACTAAATATACTTTCCAAAACCATTCACAAAGTATTCTTATTCTATTTTCTTGGGCTGTGTTGAAATACATCAGTAGATGATTTCAGAAACAGGTAAGGCAAGAATTAGTTTCTTAAGTAAAAAAGTTGAACTTCAAACTTGACATGATTCACCATAGGAACTCTTGTTAGATGAACAAGAAAAGGAAATGGGCCATGCATAATGTCAAAAGTTCTTGCCTCATGTAATCAGGATTTACCCCACAGCACTATATGATTCATAACAAATATATTTCCACTAACAAGAAAAAAATTCATACGCAGAATAGCACGTGAGTTGCAGATCATGAGATGGCCTTGACAAATGAAAATTGCATGAGATGGCCTTGGCAAATGAAAATTGCATGAATTCGAAGCACAGAATGTATATCTTCTTCAGAAAATTTGAAGAAAACAAACAGTCAGTCAATAAAAGTTATACACGAAGTCTTCTAACAACTAACTATTTTGACTATAAAAATATATATTCAAAAGCAGATATCATATATATAATCCGGACTATGACATTATATGCTTCAATATTTTCCATCCAAGAGTCCTATGGGTTTTCTGCATGCTACATTAAGTAGCATGCCAATACTTTACAATGAAGAGATAGTTGTATCAAACTCTGCACATAGTTCAGAGACAAACAAAGACGTAAGACAAGAACACTACAAATGTTGGGAAGTGAGAGCTCACCGATGGTAAAGCAGGTGAACATCTTCTCAAGGGCCAAAGAGAGTTCCTTGTAGTTGCAATATGTCTTGAGGTCAATTTTTCTTAGATATGGAGCTCCATCCATGCTAACCTTAATGAAAAGACATTCAGATCCTTGTTTCACTTCAGCATCTTCTTTGCTCTTTGATGGATTTGCTGCCATGGTATTCTTTCTGTAACTACGAATTGGTGGCCAGCCTACAACCTGTGCCCTGTATCAAATAACGTCCCTAGTAAAACGACTCTGATTTCCTTTAACAACAATATTGATGTTGTAGTTAGTTTCACAACTTTATTAATTTCATTTCATTCTGAGTAAGCAACAGAGATGGCATAGCAACAAAAATTAGTTTTTCTTTTCTTTTTGGAGCTTTATACAATTTCTAAATGAGATAGCTTTGAGATCACTCTGTAAGTTCACCAAGGGTCGAAAAGTTGGCACTTCATGGACTCACTGAAGAAACAAGAACACAGTTCAAATAACTCAAACCACTTTGGATAACTGATAAAAGGAATACACAACGGAACTTATAAATATGCAATGTTCAAAGGAAACTAAAGAACAAGGACGATCTTGACAGGTATGCTACACATAGCTACAGAAACAGTAGGAACAAGTGCAAACTAACAGTTTCGTTTCAATCTTTGGTGGCAACTAAATCTCTTATCTAAAACTCAACAACAATAGAGGTACATAAAGTAGTTATTGCAGCTCGTATCCTTTATAAACACATGAATAACTTGGCAATCAAATGACTGCAACCTTGCAAGCTAACAAAATAAACACTCAACGCATACATACAGCACTATTATCCTCCAAAGCAATACATGAAATTTAGATCCTTTTAGCTCCCTAACTATGCCTGGAACTGAAGGCAAGAAAGGAAATTCGCAATATTCCAATAAACAAGGCACTTTCCATACATCCAGCCAGCGTTGTGAAAACAAATTTTCTTTAATGTAATAATCCAGAAGGAGCAACAAAGTACTGATGACTTACTTGGCCGCGGGCGCCGCCTTCGCGGCAGCTCCCCCGTCCTTCGCCAGGACGGAGGCTGTGCCGGAGGGCTTCGCGGCACCATTTTCTCCGCCCACCGAGAAGTCAATCGCGTCGGAGAAGCCCCTCTTGGCGCCGGCAGAGGCAAAACCCCCCTTGGGGGGCAGCGGCCCCAGCGTGAGCCCGACGCATTCACCAGAGCCGGAGCCCGGAAGCCCCAACCGGAGCTCCGTCCCCTTGAGGTCTCCGGCGGCGACCGAGGAGCCCTTGTCGGCATTTTCCCCCCCGGAGGCCTCCGCCAGCCCGCCGATGTAGTCGTGCTCCAGCGGCGGTGTCATCAGACGGCCGTTGCCTGGCTATTTTACCTGCTGCAAAGTGTTAGCACGCAATCCCGAAACCAGATGCAAGAGCGAAGTCGTAGAAGAGAGAGAGAGAGACCAAGAGAGAAAAATAAGCGAAGCGATGTGGGAGTGTCTTCCTGAGAGCAAGAGAAGTTACTTCTATAAAACACCATGTCTTTTTTCTTGAATATAATATAAAAAGAAATTATATTTTTTTTCCTCTCTTTCCATCTCTTTATTTTATTTTATTATTTCCTAATGGGCAATCATATCACTCACGGTGCATAAAAAAAATAAAGATTTTTCCCAATAAAGAATAATATATAAACTAAAAAGTAGATATTCGAAATAATAATAATAAATATTAATGCGAGTGAGGGGCAAACCTACCGACAGGTGACTGAAAGTTCCCCGACAAGGTTGCAGATAACGTTGGCTTGTTAGGAATTCTCGTCCCCCACTTTCTAATCTAATCCAATCTTTTTCCATCCAAACACTTCACAGTCGCCCTCCCCCTAATTAATTGGGCAAACTGTTCACGGTGGGTGGGCCAAATTGAGGCGAGTAGTACACGAGAGAGAGAGAGAGAGAGAGAGAGAGAGAGAGAGAGAGAGAGAGAGAGAGAGAGAGAGAGAGAGAGAGAGAGAGAGAGAGAGAGAGAGAGAGAAGGTGTGCATGTTTAGCATGATGCCTAACTCCTTTACTTCATCAACTTTAATCAGACCTTAAGCAAAGTTTAACAATAGCCAAAAGGGGAAAGTATTAAAGCCACAACACTTTTGCCTCTCAGCTTTTGCTCCTCCCCAAGTAAAGCAAGTAACCTTATCTTCTAAAACTTGCCTCTTTCCCCCTCTGCTAAATATAAACATATTATATATTTGCCTTCATATACAATCCAATATATACATACATATCTATTATCAATATATAAAAAAGAAAATAGAAGAGAAAATAATAGTACTTTGTTCCCACGTACGGTAAAATGGTAGCACCTGCGATCTGTAGCCTCTCTGTGTGTTAGGGCATATTGATAACAAGAGTTTTACGAGTCATCGTCAATCAGAGGTGGTCTGCATTTTAGAAGCAAAACTCCTTTTCCCTTTTGGTCGCGGCCTAACACCTCGGAAGCAATAGCATATGGCAGCAGTAAAAATAAAAAATAAAAATAAAAATCGTATCCGCATATATATATATATACACCACCAAAAGGACGACAACATTTGAAAAAAAAATCCATTTCTTTTACTTTTACCAATAATAGTTCCATGCACATCATAAAAAAAATGCAACAGTAAATGTTGAAAAGAAAAATATATATAAGCAAAACAAAAAAAAACCGAAGGAAAATAACTTGTCGCAGCCCACGCCTGCATCGACTGTCATAATTGTGTTCCGAAGCAGGTGGACGCAGTTCGCATCGAACGGCTCACAGCCTCCCTGATTTTGCCACGTCACCCTCGAAGGTTCCTTGTGGTGTACGGGCGGATGGTGCCGCCGTTTGCTGTTTTGAAGGAAGCAGGCGATCCGGCGGTGACGGGATCGGACGGCTGCGGATCCATCGTCCGTCGCATCACGCGGTCGGGAGTCGGAGGGACTGGGGCGTTGACCGGAGTTTTGACCGCGACTTGGTTCGAGCGAGCGAGAGCGAGACCGACCGCATGCACGACCGACAGCGTTGGTCATGATACCTTCTCCGCCTTCATCCTCGCCGTCAGAGCTTTCTGCATGCTGCCAATAGTATACACACACGCAAATACTTCTGCTGCCTTCTTTTTGTCAAAAAGAAGTGAAAAAAAAGAAGAAAATAATTCTACCAAGAAATAATAATACTATTTTTGCAGCCTGATATTTTTCTTTAATAACGAACCTGATAAAAAGTAATAATGAATGCTGGAGAGATATCAATAAAATAAAAATAAAAGAAGTATGATATGATTGTATGGAGCTGTGCTTTTGGCATGCATGCATGGTATGCTTCTAAGTAACTGTGCTTGTGCACGCACCGAGGAATAGAGTATTAGTACTGCTGCATGTTTAATTATACATATGGGAAGAATATTTTGTTCAGAGAAAAAATGATGGTCCAAAGTTGCTGTTTAAGTTTGAAGAATATGTGTTTAATAAACTCGTGAAGATTAGGGTTCTTGAAAGTGGTCCAGGAATCATTTCATAAACCTCTTAATCGATGCTTATGATGTAGATGCATATAGAGAGAGCTACGAAGCGTTTAATTATTATTTCGATGCGAAGTACGTACGCGCTCATGGAGAACATATATTTAAGCGTGGTTTGCATCCAATAAGGTCGTATTTAGTATTTACTTAAATGATCTGTCACCTTTCTTTTATTTGTTTTGTGTGTTTGGACTTTGGAATGCTAAAACCACTCGGGAGCCCTTGTACAAACGGCATAGTTTTGGAACTCACAAGAGCAGTTTAAGTTTTTTTTTTTTTTTTTTGGCTAATAGACAACATTTGACCTATTCAATATGCCTATAAATATTATTTATCATTGGCATTTTGTTTTCTCTGAATATTAAGCATTATTTTTCTTGTAATCAATAGCAATGTCTTGTGTCATCGCCGCTAATGCGAGTGAGCTCTTAGCTGAGTTGCGGATCAAATCCTTGGAAATTGGAATGATTGAAGCCTAGGATTCCTTAGTTTTTCCTGGTCATGAATATATAGAAGAATGCCAGTGATTGAACTTAAAAAAGTATGAAACTTTTATATTTCACATAAGACGATTAAATTGATTATCCATTGTTATTTTATTTTACGTAATCAAGTATAAGAAATGAAATTGCTCTTCGATTTATTTTTCTCGTATCTTTTTTTCATTCTTAAGATATGATATAGTTTCAAAATTTTTTTCTCTGTGTTTTTTTAATTTATTTCTTATAACACCGTTACACGCCTTTTCTTGTGTCGCATGGCTTCTCATGGGCCCCACACAGTGGGCCGACGTGTCCCGTTGACGTCCACGCATGAAGGACCCATTTAAGCCCATCAAATAGGAAACAGGTAATAACTCTGGGCCCCGACGCTTCACAGCCGAAAGGTGTGGGGAATCGCGCGAGATGCTCCCCATGCTTGCAATTACCGTTCAGTCCTTTGCCGACTCTTCAATTATTTTCTTTGTATTTGTTTAACTTAACAATAATATTCACCAATATATTTATATATTATGGGTGTTCCAAATTGATACATTTTGACGCTTTCTAGGGTTCATTGCCTAGGGACATCAAAATCGTAATCACACTTATTGAAAGCTCTCATGTCAATTATTAGTTCTTGCATATGGATTTTTATATAAAATATAATATAAACTAAAAATGGAAATTAATATATAAAAACTGTATTTGTTATCTTTTATTCTAAATAATTCAACAAATAATTTAACTATGACATTATTGGATACGTTCAAAAAATAAAATATTAAGTGACGGATAGTATTTTAATTAGGTCAACATATTAGGGTATGTTTGCATGAAGGATTTAAAAAGGTTGGACTGGTTTGCATTGTATATATTTTTATTAATTTAACTAAGGTTAGGTTGGTATTCGTAAACTTTAAATCTTCCAAATTAATAATTTTGAGGGAGTTAGAAATAATTATTCTCATTCTATTTTTTATTTTTTATCAATCAAATTTAAAAAAAGATAATAAAGATATTTATTAAACTTAACTTTTCCTAACTCATATATTATATTTTGTATCCAAATACATAGTTGATTAAACTAACTTAACACATCCGATTAATTTATATAAAAAAGATTTAATTCACCTCCTGAGCATCCTTTTGCTTTGGAGGAATGTTCAACGTATCTGCGTTATTAATCCACTAATTCATATGACACATGATTAAAATTCATCATTTAAATATATTATTTATCTGAATCATTGATATGCTAGATGCGCTCAACATCCCTTCAAAGCAGATGATACTCTAGAGGTAAATTAAACCCTATATAAAAATATGATTTTTATAAACCTCACTACACCTAACTTTACTAACCCTTACTCCACCACCTTAATCCATCCCTTCATAATTACATTATCAAATAAACCCTAATTTAAGTATTTGGTAAATATTTTTAAAAGTACACAAAATATTATAAGTTACTTCTACTAGGTTATAGAGTGTAGAATATAATTGTTTTATATTGTATTCATATTATATTTTTATTTTTTATTTAAATTCTAAACATCATATATTATTTTTATTTTAATATATCATATTTTAAGTTTACTTAAAATCCTAATAAAATTTTAAAATCAAATAATAAATTTTTATGTTAAATAATGTTTTATAAAAATATTACTATTTAAAATATTCTTATATTTATTTTTATATAGCTATACACTAGTTCAATCCTCATATTTATAAAAAAAATTTATTTTATTAAATTTACAAATAAATTATTATCTACAGATAATTAATCATTATCATCTAATCAAATGCTTATCTTTTAGATCAATCACTATCCTATACTTGAACGGTTAGTTTTGTCAAACAAAACCTACAATAAGAGATGGTGCACAGTGCCAAATTTTTCGTTACTTAAAAAAAAAATGGAAACATGTTGAGAGAACAACGGACAATAATTGACCCTTGATTAAGCAAGCTAAGAAACTATATATTAACCAAAATTATTAGCCATAATGATTGCTCAATAAATACAATTTATAAGATGTCAAAGGAGAAGGCCCCATGTAGCCTTATCGAGGGTTTTGTGGAGGCATCTATTTGTTGTTGGCTGTTTACATGGCAAGCTTCGTGCAATCGCCTTCCCCTTCCCCACCGCTGCTTCCTCCCCTGTCTTGCAATTTGCACAGATTTGTTGTATTCTGCATTAATTAGAAAGAGAACGCACTTCAAGAGAATTGCAAGTGTCAGACCGATAATTTTCGACAGATTAATTTTTTTTCATAATTTTCAACTACATTGAGAATTTTTTTTTAAATATCGACAGGAAAAACGTCATTAGTATCGATGGACTGGTATTTTATTGACGATAGTCACTTTCAAAATTATCGACAAATACGACATTCATCAATAATATTATCAATAATATTGAAGGATAGACTCGTCGCTAATTTTATTTATAATATATAATATAATATAAGCATACGATTAATATTTTAATATTAATATTTTCGATGAGTATGGCCTTCATGATTATTGACAAATAGCCATATTGCTAATGGATAAATATCAATCGATAATATCGAAAGCTAGATCCATCGATAATTTTTTAAATAAAAAAATATATAATATAATATAATATAATATAAGCATATGATTAATATTTTCATGTTATTATTTTTGACAAATTTTGGCATTTGATATTACTGACAAATTTATAACCATCGAAAATACCGAAGAGTCAGACTAGTCGATAATTTTACTTTTAATAAAATATATGGAATATAATATAAGTATATGATTAATATTTTATTATTATTATTTCCGACGGATCTGACCTTTTGAATTATTATATAAATGGACAATATTTTTTATGATTATATTCTTATTCATAAAAAAACAAATTTTGTAAAAAAATAAATTTAAAAATCATGAATGATAAGTATTCTAATTCTACCAATTAACTTATTTTTTTCTAATTACATTTCCTTTTTTCTCACACTTCTTGCATTCTATATAATAGTAACCTCCCTTATTTGTATCATCATATTTTCTTTCATTATATGGTTTAAAGATTATGTACTAATTTAAAACATTGTGAAAAGTAAGAATATAAAGTTACAATTATACGACTCTTCAAATTTTACATCAATTAATGACATAAGATCAGGACAAGTCTTGAATTTAGTTTAAACATCTTTAAAAAAGATTAGAATGAGTCTTGAACTCAGTTTAAACATATTAAAGAAAAAAGAATAGGATAAGTCTATATAACATAAAGATATACGTGTCTTAGGATCATATTGGGATATATAATATTCTTACTATATATACAGATTGATTAAGATTAGTATTATATATAGATTAATATTAAAAAATTAGTTATATTATGGTTAATATGTTAACTTATTTTTAATAATTGTGAAGTGTCAATTTAATCTTTACTATCTTATTACATGAAATATTTTTTAAAATAAAAAAATAATATGGATAAAAATATTTATAAAAACACATTATATTATATTAATTTATGTTTGGAAAGCAACGTCGACGAATCCAATTCATGCGACGTTAAAGAGCGCATTGATCATACATTGAAGATCAGTCCACTATCAAATTCAACTAATGTGGTTAAGTCGTTCCGCATCGCATATTTGTCAATGACATATGAGTCTGTAACAATTTTTGTTTTTACACTCATAGATATTCGAACTTAATATCTTATACTCAAGGAAGGATGCGTCATTTAACACTCGACTTCTGTTTATCTTTGATGTTTGGTTACAAAGGTGTAAAGAATTTGGATATAAGTTTTTGTTGAAACTATTTGTTAAATACTTAATAGAGTTTACTACTATTCTTCGAGAACAGATATTGTGGTAACAAATGTTGCGGAAAAACAAGATTACAATTTGGTTTAATTATTATTTAAACTTATATCGATATTTAACTAAAAGAATAAGAATTATTTAAATATTTAATTAGTTATTAATTTATTGAATAATAACTAGTTAAAACTATACATTACAAGAAATAACAAAATATCATGTTGGAGAAATATAAAAGAATATAAACACTATAATAGTTAATATATTTTAATATTGAAAGTAATAAAACAAATTAAACACTTGTTAAATGCAAAAAAAAGAGTTGAAGTGAAGTGAACCCTCACTGTGGAGATCTTAAGGTCACTCCTTGATTCTTAACGCCAATCTTTTATCTTTATTGCTTTTTTTATAGTATAAATATGATAGTAACTTTATGATACTTTTGTCGAAAACGTCAACAAATTTTGACTAATTTATATCCTTAAAATACTATTCGCTAAAAAATAAAAAAAATGTTAATAATGAACTATTTTTTATCAATGCATTATTTCACTTGCTATTTATTTATTATATGAATAATTTAGACTATATATGAATAGTTTCTTCGCAAAGAATCAAATCATTTGTTGTATTTTATTTTCTTGTTCTATTTTTGTTCAAATGTTTTACATGCTATCATTTGGATTCCTAAATTTACAAATAAGAAATAGCAAAATAAATAAATACGACGAAGTTAAAAGGGTTGCATGCTTCGTTCATAACATGGATTTAATTCGTCAATACTTATTTAGTGTCATTAAAATATCATAAAATTGATCTCATATAATTAAAAAGTAATAGTGGACAAAACGGGTACAAGGTAGGTAAATTAAGATGTGAGGATGAAATTGATTTATGTCATCATTACATCCGACTGTATATATCAAACCATACATTATTTTTTATCCTTTTTATTATTATTGTCTATTCAAAATTTTTTACTAATAAATAGTCTCTCTTAAAAACCGATAAGGTTGATGTATACAGATGCACTCTTTAGACGGGTGCTAGTAGTCCGAGGGTCAGGGATTTTAAATTTTTTTCATTCTCACCTTGATATCGAATTAGTCGTATCTATAGGTTGTTAGGCTCTTTATGAATTCATTTTTCTGATATAATAAACCCTTCGCCATGTCAATGCGATTTCCACTTGGCTTTAATCTCCTCCTTTTATCTAGGGGAAAAAATTGAAAAGTTGGATTAAGATAGTAATATATATACCAGAATATGCAGTTGAACTGTTTTCAATTGTTCATCAGGTAAGAACTTTGCATAACCACAAGACATTAGATAATGCATGATGACATAATTTGATTTAGTTAATGTTGGACACTACAGAGCTCAAAGCAAATTTTAGGTCAATGCTGATCAGGCTCATCTATAAAGAATGTTGTGAAGAAAATATTTCAGTTGGGATAATGATCAGCAATGCCGATATGGTGGGGCTCTGGAAAACAACTGTAAGACATTTTTTTAGGAGGGAGGGAGAGAGAGAGAGAGCCTTTGCTGAAAGGGCACAAGCTATTGACACTTGAAAGTGATGGCAAAAGGAGATGAAGTGACCAATTTTTGGGACTTCAAAGGGAGACAACTTTGATTCTTTTTTGTAGCCGGAGGTATATGGGTGCATTATTCTTGGGAGGATTGAAATGAACCCATTCGGTGCAGCTGTTTTGCCTGAATCTGTAAGCATATATCAGATTCAGAGGAACATGTGAGAGGACCACCAAAAGTGTATTCCATGCATACAATGCTAAGTGGGTGCTGTAAGGGACCAACACAAATTGGTGGAGTAGAAAAACAGTGAACTATTGGTTCCATTTCTGGTATATAATAATGAACATAATAGTAATTCATTTAACTACTATACAAGTGGTTGAGATTATGAAGTCGATCTTGCATCATAATTGCATTCATTACCTAGGTTTGAATTAATCTGATAATTCAAATTTGTGCAGGAGAAGAAAGCTGTTGTAATAATCTAGATAAAAAAAGCAATGGTTATTCAATTGTGACCATGATAATTACTAATCTGATAAAATATTTAGACGATTGAACAACAAAAATGACGGCATTTTGTGTAGTTCAATTAAGGGTGGTGTACTATATCTCTAGAATTTTCCGTTGTGGGAAGAAGAAAGAAGATTTTTCTAGGAAAATTAATTAAATTAAGATGTAGGAGGAGATCCTTCTTCAGTATATGATAAAGTGTATTCAGTGCATGCATGTGTTCTTTTATTTTCATGTTTTGGATATGATATATATCCAAAACATTATATAATCAAGTTTAATCACCTTGATCTTTTCTAAGAAAAGGAAATCACTACAACATTTTTAATGATAAATCTCGTGAAATTCGTCGGAAAATCCATTTTCCAATGAATTTTTTGATGAGAATCGTTTGATTTATACTCGTCACTAACAATTTTCTAATGGATACACAAAACCATCGATATTTTTGATGGAAATAACCATAGAAAGTTTCAAAGGGCAATCTTCCTTCGGAACTATGATGGGAAGTATCTGTCCGTCGGAGATTTTGAGAGGTTCAAAGTTTCTGATGGATTAATATGAAAAATAAGGTCACCTGCGATCCGATCCTTTGCAAGCTGGATCCGACCATAGGCGATCGGATAGGCCAGGTGGCTAGATCCGACCTGTAGGCGGCCATATCTGATCATCTGTACCAAATCTGACCATTGGGCGGCCAGAGTCGAGAGAGAGGGAGGCCGGAGCAAGAGTCCCCGGATCACCGGAGCCAATTGAAAGAGAGAGAGAGGGGGTGAGAGTAAGAGAGGGAGAGAGCGAGAAAGAGAGGAAGAGAGAGAGAGAGAGGTGGCAGATTTAAAATTTTCAACAGTCCTATCCTTCGTAACTACATCATAAGAATCCGTTAGAAATATCGAAGGTTACGACTGCTGGTAATTTATGCAAATATTTTATTATATAATGTTACAATATATTTTATTACAAATATAAATATCAACGATCCTGACCTTCGATATTACTGACGAATAAAAAATCATAAAAAATACCATTGGATTGTTACCATCGGTACTAATGATAGAAAAATTGCCCGTCGATATTTTAGAAGGATAGTTTTATCCGTCGATAATTCTGTCGAAAATTGTGAGAAATTTTGACCCATCGAGAATGCATGAAATTCTTGTAGTGAATAAAGAACACGGGTTTTATTTGTTTAATTAATGCTTCAATCTTGTCATGATTGATGAATGAATTATTAGTAAGCCAAAACGAAAATGTCCTCGTGGATAATTAATTTGTGTAACAGTGATAAGAGTGCGAGCACAATTGCCAAACAGCAATGAGCATTTTGAGGAGGAAGTTGAGCCCCACTTTGAATGATGCATAGAATCTTCCTTCGGTGGGTGGAGATGATGAACATGGGGACTTCTGTATCTTAACAAGAGTGACTTTGCTTGGACATTCAAACTTCAAAGTGAATGAAAATGAATTAAAGGTGGTGTAGATGTATCCTTCCAATACGCATTGTGGGGTTCAATGGGATTCAAGATGTGAGCTTCTTCTTCTTTTATTTTTCTTCAGATTTGGTGGAGACATCAATCAGTGCAGAATACACAGCATGGACCCATCATGTACAAAGGGGTCTCATAGTCATAGGAGCAGTAGGTAGGAGCAGTAGGTCTTCTATATATGATCACGAGGGTTAATGGAAGATATGTGATCAAGTAGGATCATCCAAGAGAACTTGATATCATCCTTGTCATCATCATACACCACTACTACCACCGCCAGCACTATCAAAAAGCCAAGAGCACTTTTTAAAGCATACTATAGACTTAATTAAGAGACTAGAAAATTAGTCGTGTTGAGTTTGGACCAAGAAAGATAATGTTTTTGTTGATGTCTCTTGAATTATATACCATGTATTTAAAATTATGAAAAAAATGAAAAAATGAGAAAAAATGAGAATCTATGGTGAAAGCGGAGGGCTTGGGCCGTTAGGACGAAGCCCCCCGCAGTATGGACCTTTATATATGAGGATTAGGGTTTTATATTATGTACATTCTCTTTTGGCTCATAGAATAAATTTTTTGCGGCGGCCTCCTTTGTCCGTGGATGTTTCTCTCTTGTTCACATTGATCAAGAGAGTTTTACCACGTTAAATCTCTGTGTTCATCTTCTCTTTCTTTCGTTGTTTTGATTATTCATCAATTTTCGGTGTTCTATTCGCAACAAACTGGTATCAAAGCCGATTTTCTTTCCGCGAAGATGACTACAACGAAGTTCGACATCGAAAAGTTCGACGGAAACACAAATTTCAGTTTGTGGCAGGTTCGAATGCATGCCATCCTGGTTCAGAATGTGTTGAAAAAGGCGTTGTCGGGTCAAAAGCCTGACGCCATGGAGGCGTCCGCCTGAGAGGATCTCGACGAGAAGACCATGTCTGCGATTCAATTGTGCCTGACGAACGATGTTCTTCAGGAAGTTCTCGCAGAGAAGACGACGGCCGATCTTTGGACGAAGTTAAAAATTCTGTATCTGACGAAAACCCTAGCAAATCAACTTGTGTTGAAGCAGCGGCTGAACACCTTTCGTATGGCCGAAGGTACATCGATCAAATCACATATCAGTGAGTTCATTGCCCCAATCAATGATTTGAAGAACGTAGATGCAAAGGTTGATGATGAAGATCATGCCCTATTACTTCTTTATTCTCTGCCATCTTCATATAAAATCTTTAAGGAGACGATGATCTACGGTAGGGACAAACTCACGTTTGAAGATGTTAAGGGCAGACTGCGGAGCAAAGAAAAGTTGAATAATGAATTGAGATCAAGTAACAAATCTGATGATCAAGCGTCTGATCGCAAGAGGCAGACATCAGACGATAAATCAAAATCAAGATAGATCCAGATCCAAGTCGAAGAACAGAGATAAAGTCTGCAATTATTGCAAGAAGAAGGGTCATATCAAAGCAGAGTGTTACAAATTAAAGAATAAGAATAAAAGGATTAACGATGGCAATGAGAAGGAAAATCAGAAGGCTGAAGTTGCAGATGCCTGTGTAGCAGAAAGTGAGAATGAAGATGTTCTGTTGATAATGGCATCAAACAAATCTAGATCATCAAGTTAATGGATTCTTGATTCTGGATGCTCATACCATATGTGTCACAATCGAGATTAGTTCTCCACGTACAAATCTGTTGAAGGTGAAGTCATTCTTATGGGCAACAATGCTACCTGTAAGACTATTGGTATTGGGTCCATCCAGATTAATATGCATGATGAGATTATTAAGACATTATCAGAAGTCAGACATGTTCCTGATCTGAAGAAGAATCTTATCTCTCTCGGTGTCTTAGACTCAAATGGTTGCAAAGTTGTTATTGAGTCTAATGGAATGAAAATTTCCCGTGGTGCTCTTGTGTTAATGAAAGGCCTCAAAATCGATAGTTTGTATGTTCTCCAAGGTTCGACGGTGATAGGTTCAGCAGCAGTCTCATCTACCTTAGAGGAAGATTGCACAAAGTTATGGCACATGCATTTGGGCTATATGAGTGAGAAGGGCATGCAAGTTTTCAGTAATAGAGATCTTCTTCCTGGTGCAAAAGTTGGAAGTTAGAGCTGTGTGAGCATTGTATCTTCGGAAAACAAAAGAGAGTTAATTTCGGCTCAGCCATTCATAAGACGAAGGAAACCCTTAATTACATCCATTCAGATTTATGGGGTCCTTCTCAGGTTCCTTCGAAAGGAGAAAATAAGTATTTGCTGATATTTATTGATGATTTCTTTAGAAAAGTTTGGGTCTATTTTCTAAAGCATAAAGATGATGTCTTCGAAACATTCAAGTCATGGAAGACTTTGCTAGAGAAGCAATCTGAAAACGTTGTGAAGAGGCTGAGGACTGATAATTGACTAGAATTCTGTAATTCTAAGTTCAATGAATTCTGTGACAAAGAAGGTATTACAAGGCATCACACAGTTGTGAGAACTCCACAATAGAATGGAGTCGCAGAAAGAATGAACAGAACTCTACTAGAAAGAGCACGCAATGCAGGACTTGGCAAAGAGGCTATTAACCTGGCATGTCACTTAGTGAGTCGGTTTTCTCACCGATCCTTAGACTTAAAAATTTCTGAAGAAGTGTGGTCAGGTAATTCTCCTAATTACTCACATTTAAGAGTTTTCGGTTGTCTTGTATATGCACATGTTAATGATGGAAAGCTTGAACCTAGAGCTAGGAAGTGCATATTTCTTGGTTATAAATCTGGTGTTAAAGGTTATAGATTATGGTGTCCTGAAATCAAGAATTTATTATCAGTAGAGATATTACTTTTGATGAATCTGTGACGCTTCACTCGAGAAAAGATTTGTCTATTATTGGTAATACAGAAAAGCAGAAAACTTTGGAGAATGTGAAGTTAGAATTGTCAAGTTCTTCTAATGAAAAGAATGATACTCCTGATGCTCCTGAAGTTCATACATCACCTCAAGTTCAGCAGCAATATATGTTAGCTCGTGATAGACCGAGGAGAAAAATAAAAGCACCTCAAAGGTTCGGATTTGAAGAACTGATCGCTTATGCATTAAGTGCTGCTGAAGATATTGAATTACCTGATTCTTCCTCATATTTTGAAGCTATTCGAAGTCCTGATTGTAATAAGTGGTTAATAGCAATGCAGAAGGAGATGAAATCTCTACAGAAGAATGGCACTTGGAATCTTGTAAAACAACCCGTGAATAAGAAGATTGTTGGCTGCAAATGGGTGTTCAAGAAAAAAGAATGAATCAATAATGAAGAGACAAAGTACAAAGCAAGATTGGTGGAAAAAGAGTACAGTCAAGTGGAGGGTGTTAATTTTCATGATGTGTTCTCTCCAGTTGTGAAACATACTTTTATTCGTACTTTGCTTGCTATTGTTGCTTTGCAGAATCTTGAACTTGAGCAATTAGATGTTAAGACTGCATTCTTATATGACGATGTAGAAGAAAATATATATATATATATGGAGCAGCCAGAGGGTTTTCATGTTGAAGGTAGAGAAGATCAAGTTTGCCATTTGAAGAAGTCCTTGTATGGACTTAAACAATCCCCTCGGCAGTGGTATAAAAGGTTTGATTCATTCATGTTGAGTATTAGTTTTGCTAGAAGCAAATATGATAGTTGTATTTATTTGAATCAACTTGCCGATGGTTCATTCATCTATTTATTGCTATATGTTGATAATATGTTAATTGCAGCGAAAGATATATCTGAAATTAATATTTTGAAAAAATAAGTTAAGTTCTGAATTTGAGATGAAGGATTTTGGAGCAGCAAAGAAGATTTTGAGAATGAAAATTTCTAGAGATAGAAGTTCAGGAAGACTATTTCTGTCTCAGCAGAAATATATTGAAAAAGTCTTGAAGCGTTTTGAAATGCAGAATGCTAAGACTGTCAGTACACCGATTGTAGCACACTTTAAACTCTCAGCTTCATGTTCACCTCAATCTGATGAAGACAAAATGTATATGTCAAAAGTTCCTTATTATAGTGCAGTTGGTAGCATTATGTATGCAATGATTTGCACTCGTCCAGATATATCTTATGCTGTCAGTGTTGTTAGTAGATATATGTCTAATTCAGGAAAGAAGCACTGAGAAGCTGTTAAGTGGATACTGAGATATTTAAGAGGTACTTCTGATGTATACTTGGAATTTGGTAGAAATTCAGCTGGACTGGTTGGCTATGTTGATTCAGATTTTGCAGGAGATCTTGATAGATGAAGGTCCCTAACTGGTTATGCCTTTACTATTACTGATTGTGCTGTGAGTTAGAAAGCTATTTTGTAGGATACGGTAGCATTATCCACTACTGAAACTGAATACATGGTCATCACTGAAGCTGTGAAAGAAGTTATCTGATTGAGAGGATTAGTTGGAGAGCTCACTATGAAAGAGGAAGCTACAGTCATATATTGTGATAGTCAGAGTGCAATACATCTTACAAAAGATCAAATGCATCATGAAAGAACAAAGCATATAGTTGTGAGATATCATTTTGTTCGAGATATTGTGGAAAAGCAAGATGTTCAAGTTCAGAAGATTATCACACATGACAATCCAGCAGATATGATGACAAAGAGCTTACCTATTGCCAAGTTCGACTATTCAGACTTGACGGGCGTTACGCAAAGATCAAGCTAGGCCCTCGTGGACCATTCGACAAAGGAGAGCATGTTGAGCATTTTATTTTTGAGAGTTTTGTGAAATTAAAGTCAATGTGGAGATTTGTTGATGTGCCTTGAATTATGTACCATGTACCCAAAATTATGAAAGAAAAAAATGAAAAAAGAAGAAAAAATGAGAATCTGTGGCGGAAGCGGAGGGCTTGGGCCGTTAGGGTTTTATATGATGTACATTCTCTTTTGGCTCATAGAATAAATTTCTGGCGGCGGTCTCCTTTGCTCGTGGATGTTTTCTCTTGTTCACATTGATCAAGAGAGTTTTACCACGTTAAATCTCTGTGTTCATCTTTTCTTTCTTTCGTTGTTTTGATTATTCATCGATTTTTGATGTTCTATTCGCAACAGTTTCATATCTTTAATGCTTTACACTCTCAATTGGATTAATCAGATGATAATAGCTTAAATGTCGAATTGTTGTGGCGGGCATTCTCAATTGGATTAATCAGGTGATAATAGCTTAAACATCGAATTGTTGCGGCGGGCAAACTCGAAGGATAAAAAAGAGTGAAAACAATACATGATTTAGTTGGAAAGCAACAATTATAGAAGAGGGTCATAAACATCATGAACAAGGTCCGTCAAATGTGCCTGCACTCGTTGTCTACAATGACCATTACTCTCCCATGGTTGTTGCATATATGCTCTCTCATTCTCAACTCAACGTTAAATTGTCAAAGTAAAAACAAGAGTTAACAAATGTGTATTGTGTTAAGAAAGGTTGATGTTGAGAATTTTCCCTCTCATATATGCTTTAGACATTAAAAAGGGATTTAATAAGCCTATCATGATTTTTTTTGTCGTATGAAACGCTTGAAAAGGGACCTTAAGTGTTATTAATTATTTTTTGCTTTTAAAATCATTTTGATCAATTATGGTTCAAAAGACCATTAATGATAATAGTTATATTTATTATATTTAGATCTTTAAATATCCATGGACATTATTAACCCTCATAAAGGAAAGTTGCAAAGAATCCAAAAAGAAAATCGTATGACACACTCGATAAATCCAATAAAAGATCTTTTTATATGATTTATAATTTGGTTACTATCGTAAGGAAACTAAATATTGTTTATAATATTTATGAAAAGTAGTTTATCCTGGATTTGTTTTCAGCAAAACAAGCAAAACAACACCTTTGATGTCAATTATCAAACTTTACATATCAAATATACTTGAAGTGAGACAAAAAAAAAAAGAAGAAAAGCAATGGCTTTTCTTTGGATTGCTATAAGTGCTATGAGATTATCCACCGGAGATCGTAATTTTCACCCTTGTGGGATGTACCTTTTTTTCAGCTGGGTGTGATTATGAAAGCACCAAGCCCGGAGAGAACAAAAAGGGGCAGGTTTGCTCACATGGCCGGCCATGAAACATCAAGAAAGAAGAGAGTTGCACTTTATCCAGTAAAGAGAGACCACTTCAAGAATCGCCCCCTTGTTGCTAAAGGCAGGACCTCCACAACATTATGAACAAAGCCTTAGAGCCTACGAAAATTACTAGTTTTAGATTCATAAAAATTTCAAATTGGAAGGTTACAATTTATCTGCTCCGCTCTTAATTGGTCTCAAGCTATAATATATTACTTTATTGAGAGTTTTTCGACTTTAAGTGTGATGTGTGCACTACAAGAAACAAGGCAATTAGAAACACATGAATGAGTCTCTAGCTAAAAAAACCTAGAGACACATTAGCATCTCCGTCGTGCCACAAGTCACGTGACGCCAACATGGCGCTAAATTTCACATGCCATGGTGATGCCACAGCAGCACTAACACATGGTGCTATGTTGATGCTTTTTAGATGCAAAAATCGTCTTCATATCACATACTACATTATCATATACAATGCTATTGTGACTTTAAAGCGGCACTAGATTGTAACGCTATTGTGACACTATTTTGACGTTAAATAAAGATGCTAGGTCGACGCTACCTTGATGCCAATGTGATATGACAGAACCCCGAGGTGTCGCTAAGGTGAAGCTAGTCTTGATTCATTTTTCACCCTATTGCTCCTTCATTATTTCCTTCCTTCTCCATATAATTTATAATACATACATACATACATACATACATATAATGCATTCTATACATTCATAAAAGTATAAAGTAAAATCATTACAATGCTTTAAAGTGAAACTAATAAGATTATCACAAGATTAATATAAAAAGTATTATTACTACAAAAAAATGAGATATGTTATAAAATTTTAATTATGACCAAACTTGCAAAGAATTCTACCCTCTTAAATCATTATTGTCATCCTTGGCATTCGACGATGGCATACTCGATCCCAACAAAATAGCATGTAGGGACTGCAAGACTGACGCCAACCACTCAACAATGAGTCCTTTGATGTCGTCCAGTGTCAGCTCAGGCGTTGCCGATAAACTTGGAGTAGACAAGTCACCAATATATCCTCCGATCATATTAAAAGTCTGAGCAACTCGATTGTTCCTACGTTTCTCAAGTATCCGCTCGTGTCTTGCTCGCCACCTCCTCCCAAACAACAGTGCTTCATATAAAATAGATAAGTTTTATATCAATAAAAAAATTTATATAACATTAAAAATATTAATCATTATGAAAATACATTGCATGATAGCTGAGTACTAGAATCATCCTCGTACTTCTCGATTATCTTTTCATTATATGCATCCTACAAGATTTAAACGTTGCAAATTTGAGAAATCATTTATACTAATTCGAATAACCAAATAAACAAATAATGAGACTTATCAAGACTCTGCTAGCACTAGATGAGATGATGTCATTGGTCTTTCTGTTATTATGTGTACCTTAGTTGATTACATGAAAATCTACCGTGTCCCTTTTTTTTCTCCTGCAATAAAATTTTAAATATATAAAAAATAACTAAATGAAGATAAAAGTTTTAAATGAAAGATAGAAGTTTTATCATTCACCGACGATACTCGTAAAATTGAACACATGGAAGGTTGTTAATAATGAGATTTTCTGATTGGAGATTTTTTTTTAAGTTAGAAAGGGAGGTTAAATAAAAAGACACATATCTTTCACCGATGAAATTTGAACTCGTGATTCATCGATTTCTATGTGAAGATGTTCACCACTGTAATTTTCTGGTGGAGTTAAAATGAGCCAAACCAACAATTACTTGCCTAAGGTAAATGTAGAAAGTTGAAACATCAAACATGGATTCGTCGTGAGTGAATCCCGAAAAGTTTGCTTAGACTCTCTTCCACAAATAGGCCCATTGGCAAATTCCAAGTTTCCAGTCTACCCGATGACCCAATTATTTCATTTAATTTTTACTTTTTTATTTAATTTTAATCATGTATTTGATTTAATTTATAAAAAAAGTTCAAATAAAATATCTTAAATATGAAAAATATTATTAAAAAACTGAGAAAAAAACATTGTAATTCTTTAAAATGAATATTAAATTATTTTTATATTAATTAATGCAAATAATTAAATAAAAATTAATAAAATAAAAATAATGGTCGAAAAATCCAACCATTCAACTTGAACCGCATTGGACCGGATCAAATTTGCTGTCCCAAAAAGGACACTCAATTCGACAATACTCCTCAACCCCGGTGAATGAAGTATATAATAGAGGCAAGAAGATGAGAGACCCGCCCGCCAAAAATGACAAAATATGACAAGTAAAAAAAATGAGTCGAAGAAAAAAAAACTATCTTGTAATACGTATTTAAAATAAAAAAAGTAAAGAACTTTTTTTAACAAAAGGGAAAAAACTAACATCCAAATTTATTAAATGTTAATCAATGTCATGATAGCGAAAGGGCCCATCAGGCCCATCAAGAATACAATTTGTCGCTCAAGTTGAAGCCCAACCCAGTACCTATTTTTAATTGTATCATGTATGTACTTTGGTATTAGAAGCCATAGGTCACATTACTCGCGTATTGGTGGCCCTTAATTTGCTATAATTTCCATCTCAATACTCTTACAATAATTTTAACACTTACAAATGGCAGTAACCTTTTTTTAATTATAGGATAAAATATTGTCTCATAACTCTTTGTGTTTGAAAGAAAGAAGATTCAACTTTGTATTCTTGTAATACATTCCACCTCGAGAGAGAGGAGAAATTAACAAACATTATGCTAAAATAAAAACAAGCGTTTTTTAATCACTTATTGCTCTCAGAAGATGGAGATCTATAAAAAAAAGAAAAAAAAAATATCTATAAAAAAGAGTTGATATTCGACCCTTCGTATAATCAAAGTCTTTACGGTGAGCATATCCATGAATAATGAGTTGATATTCGACCCTTCGTATACTCAAAGTCTTCACGGCGAGCATATCCATGAATAAGGAGTTGATATTCGACCCTTCGTATACTCAAAGTCCTCTCCCCGAACAAATAATCGTCTCGAGAAAAAATTCATCGCTCTAAGTAGTGACGGGAATATTCGCGAGGCTGCACCTGTCTCGACGTGCATGGGCGTCATTTGAGGTGCCCATTTTGCACCTCGGCCATGCGAACCTGGATGGACGGCAGGATGCAGGAGAGCGACTCGAAGAACTCGGGGCAGCTCACCGATAGGTATGGGTGGTATGGCACAGTGCCCATTCCAATGACTTGGAAGAGGCACACCAAGAAGCATAAGGAACTCATCAATGGCTGCTGCTTAGGCTCCACATGATTACATATAATATGAATAATATTTGGTGGTGGCGATCTGCTGAAGAGGACCGTCATCTTTTTCATGTGTTTACGGGTCTGGCTTTGGCTCCTTTTTTATAGGCCTCTCATTTTTTTTCTTCAAATAAATGCACACGGATCCCAAATCAAGAATGTAATCTGCATTTGATTTGCTGGCGCCTGGCGTACGTGTATATATATATATATCTGAGATCAATGTCGCTCTTAATTGATACAATTATTGTATACATATGCGTATCAATATATATATATATATATTTCCTTGTTTCAAACGATTCAATGTTTGCCAAACAAATATTAATAATTGCAATAAGATAAATATGAACTCTCTCTCTCTCTCTTAAAGGATACAATTATTTTTATACATATGCGTATTAATATATATATTTCCTTGTTTCAAACGATTCAATGTTTGCCAAACAAATATTAATAATTGCAATAAGATAAATATGAACTCTCTCTCTCTCTCTCTTAAAGGATACAATTATTTTTATACATATGCGTATTAATATATATATTTCCTTGTTTCAAACGATTCAATGTTTGCCAAACAAATATTAATAATTGCAACAAGATAAATATGAACTCTCTCTCTCTCCCCCCTGTGTGTGGTGTGGGGGGAATATGTGTTTTATATCTTATTCTCCTGCTTAATGACAACGATAGTTGTCGCTTTAACATTCCCCTTCTATAGTGCAAGCAAACATTCTTCCTAGGCAGGATAAATATTTTTCAATATATTTCCTTGTTTCAAACGATTCAATAATTTCCAAACAAATATTAATAATTGCAACAAGATAAATATGATCTCTCTCTCTCTCTCTAGCTGTCGCTTTAACATTCCCCTTCCATAGTGCAAACATTCTTCCAAGGCGACGTACGCGTGCTGTTGGCGGAGCCGACTTGGCCACACACACACACTTTAATTAGCCCATCACCTTGACGCAGCCCCCTCACCAACTCGATCCCTTCAAAGAGAAATTCCATGTGGAATTATATACTATGACTATGATGCATGGTGTATAGAATATTAAAGTGAATGCGACTCTTGCAAAAGATGAACAATGAATCTAATTCCTATTAATATCTTCATGCTCAATTTTTTTGTAATCTTTGTCCACATATTATTATATTTTCATATGTGATGTTGGAATTTAATGCGCTAATCATTTTTTTCTAAAAGTTTAAGTAATTTAGAATAGCAATATCAGTAATTTTAATACTTTTAACATTCTTTCTCGTGTATAAACTGCTGACAAATAATTTAAAGAAAATATCATTTTTAAATAAAAGATTAACGATGTTTCAACTCTTGATTTCGAACTTTGATATCATGTTAAAAATTTAACGTGCTAATAAATCTTTTTTATAATTAAGAAGATCGATCTTAAGTTTTTAACAATTGATCAGTTAATAATAATTCTGATTTTTTTCCTTTTATCTTCTAGGGGAAAAGGTGCATGTGGCTGGTGTACTTTGGCGTGTGGATGTACGTGTGTTGCCAATGCAAGTGACTCGTCTCCTCTCTTAGCATTTGGTCCTTGTCACTTGTACCAGCCAACTTACTTTGATTTTATTCTCTCGAACCCTATTGCTAGCTAACATTCCCTTTCACCTGCCCGCCTCCAACGTGCATGGTACGAGCCGTGTTTGTTCTTTATGCTCGTCTTTTTCCTTTCTCCTCAAACCTAATTTATTATATCTATTGTACACATTGGTGAAATGAAATTGTGCGTATATTTTATATGCTAGCGTTAAGATTTCTGTACAAGAAAAATTATGTATCACAAGAAAATTTAAGGCGACACAAAATTTTATTAGATGAAAGAAACAAAAGAAAATTATAAGATAGATTACTTTTTATTTGGACATCTAGAAAGTTTATATAGACACTCTCTTCTATAGACGATAGCAATTACATACTGATGACTGAGACTCTGAATTAATTCCTTAAAAATAGGACACATATTTCGTGATAATAAAATAAATCATACAAAATATCCCATAAAAATTTCACCCAGAGAGCTCCACCTCCTGCACCCCCACAGGGGATCCCTCTAGACCCTCCATAAATTTGTTGACTGGGCAGCGAGACCCTCATAATACGAGGGCGCCTTTTACTTTAGAATGTTTGGAGTCCGACGGATTTATAATTGAGATAGAATTTAAGAAATTATTAACAGTTAGTTATATGACAAAAGTGTCGTTTATTTAATCAACAATTTGCTACTCAAAACTAGTATTTTTTTTTAACACGTCAAAGGAGTATCGATCAATAGCATACGTGCTATATGGCATTAATAAATTCACGTTAAATACATGAAAATTTATTATTTACGATTGGGCGCATGATCGCCACATTAATGTGGACATGAAAAATCTATTCTGCACTGGTTAATTTATAAAATGTGGATGCTCTTAAAGCTCCAATGTTTTTCGGAATGCTACAAATTCTTGCGGAGTTCACACGAATCCTACATCATTGTCATGCATTAAATCGGTTAACAAATAATATAAGCAATATTATTAAAATCGGACCGAACCGACCAGTTCAACAACGAACCAGCTCGTGATCCGGTCCGATTAGGCATTCAAAATTATTTTGGCATTGAACCGGGCAAAACTGATTGAACCGGACTGGTTGAACTCGGTTTAATGTAAATTTTGAAAAAAAATAAAAAATGATAAAAAATAGGAAAGTTAAATGAGAAAAAAGGGAAAAATATAAGGAAATTTAAAGAGGAGAGAATATCAGGTATGTACAATTAAATATGAATTGAAATAAAAAGGTAAATATTTGAAATTGAATAATATTAGAATAGAAACTTATCAAAGCGCATAAAATAAAGAAAATAAAAAGGAAAATATTAAACAAAAAAGAAATAAAAATAATTTAAGATAAATTTTATTAATATAACTTCTATCATCATTAAATAGTAGATATTAAATTATTAATAATCTATTTATATTATCATTATAAAAATTTTAATTAATAAAAATTATGTTATATTATTTTTTAATATTTTTAATAAGTTATTAGTACGATATTCATATACTATATCATATAACTTATACTGTATCTTTATAATTATTATAAATAATATTATTTTAATAAAATCCATCCGATCGAATCCGGTCGGACCGATCCAATCGCGACCTAGTGATGAGTCCGGTCCGATTTTGAAAACATTGAATATAAGACATTTTTCCTTTGTTGCCAACCCCAATATTTGGAAAATGATGTCAAGCGTTCAACCAATTAAATGTTAAAGATCACAATGTCAACAAGTTAAAAAGTTGGTCACCATCGAATTTAACTAATTCGTGTTTGAATGTAAGAGCTTGACTTCCTACTAGTTATTGAGAACAAGTCCATTAGAAAAAAAAAATTAGATTTGACGTTTGAATGAAAAAATATAATAACGTAAAATTATAAAGTTGATTTGATAGATAAATTTTAGCAAGTGTTTAAATAAAAATGAAAATCAAAAGTATAATTTATTATTTTATAAAAAAATATTTTGTAATATTAATTATAAGATATTTTTTGTAATTAATATAATATTGTTGCTATTCAAAATAAAAATTAAATTTAAAATAAGTAATATTAACATATGAGTTAATCAAAATTGATATTAAAAATAATAAATATAAAACATAAATTAGTGTAATTATACTATTTAATAGCATGTATGTTCTATAAAAAAGATAATTATAAGTAAAAGTAAATTTTTTTTCTTTCGAAAAGGGATTTAAAAATAAAATTGTTAACCTAAAAAGAAAAGATGGACAGAAGCTGACGTTCGTCGAAGGAGAGACAAAGGGAAGCAGGAGTTCATGCTCGTCATTAGTTCTCAGCGCCAGCGCCA
Source organism: Pontederia crassipes (assembly GCA_030549335.1). NCBI lineage: Eukaryota > Viridiplantae > Streptophyta > Magnoliopsida > Commelinales > Pontederiaceae > Pontederia > Pontederia crassipes. The sequence continues at coordinate 30,959,721 of CM060183.1, read as the reverse complement.
ACAAGAATTTTATCAAGAAGATTTGCAAGAACTTTTCACGTTAATCAAAATTTGAATTCAAACACCAAACGCCACCGTTAGTATAATAATATAAGACTATTGCAGCTACCGGTTGAATATTTACTTTATGTCAAATATGCTAGGTTAATACACCAAGAGGAGTTGAGGTGGAATGATAAGCAGCTTCTCGTTTATTTTTTTAAAAATTTCATTTGTCACTGTCAGATACGTGATTCGGAGTGATTTTATTAAATTAGTTATGCTCGATGATGAACCGACTTTTAACTTGTGGACATTGTGCTCTTTAGCGCCGCGCGAGTTGAATCGTCAGCACCATTTTTTAGATACCGAAAATTGACTAAAAAAAACCAAGTGTGCTAGGTTACTACTATAACGAACGATAGACGATTGATTTGTCATATTTGATGAACAGAAAGATGTACAATATTATTAATTAATTTAATATATTCAGTGTTCCTTTCTTTAATTATTGTACATGTAGTTGCAAAACTTACTGCATGTGTCATTTTAGTTTTCATTTAATATCTTTTGATGATCTTTGACTTTGGTTCATTTTTAGTCATTAAGCTTAATTGAACTTAAAAATAGTATTTTGTTATGAAATAAAGTTAGTAGTATTTTAAATTTAAGCTTACGTTTGATTCAAAAATAATAAAATAAAATTAGTTTAACTATGAAAATAATATTTAGATATTTAAAAAACTTTACTTTGCTTTACAATAAATAAATTGAAATTAGTTTAACTATGAAGATAATGTTTAAATATCTAGAAAACTTACCTTGCTATACAATAAATAAATATAAAATAGTAAGATCTTTTTTTTTAAAATTTTGATGGACGGATCTGACCCAATCCAATTTGAATAGGATTGGATTAAATTGATTCCAAATTACGAACTTATTTTTTTTATCCTCAAACTATCATAATTTTTTCAATCTAATTCTTTTGTCGACTTCTGTCAACTTTTTTATTAACTTCATTTTTTTCCATTTATGAAAAGTCGAAATTACCCCTTCTCTCATCTCTTCTAATATTAAAAAATAAAAATAATAAATAAAAAGAAAAAAGAAAACCGTAGGGGGACGCCCCTTGATATCATTGGGACCCGCAAGGGGGGCGATGCCCCCGCACCGCATCGCCTGTGACATTCTCCAGATTTACGAGGTTTTGGTCGGAGTTGGGACACGTCGCATGGCTGGATCCAATCCACCGGGTGATCAACTCCCAATCGTAGTTTGTCCTGTGGCGATGACCACCAGATCCTTCATCAGGTCGAGTGAGATCAAGCATTGGAAGTCCACCGGCATCATTAGATCTACTATCGACGCTGATGTTGCTGATGCTACAGACAAAGACAATGACGAGGAGAAAGATGTTATCTTGGATGAAGACTCTAATCTTGGTGTTGAGGCGCCGAACAGGATGCACTTAACATAGTGGAAAAGCCCAACAAGTGCCACCATGGCAGGCGCCCATTTCTCATTGGCGGGGACACTATGGCCTGATTCCTGATCTCGCGCTCGATAGCTGGAGGGGACCATTGGCACTGCTGCCACAGGAGGCCCACAAGGTCGTGGACGTCTTCGGCGATCACAAGTTTCGCCAAGGGGAGGATGTCCAGCAGCGTGAAGAGCTCCATTGTCAACTCATGAAAATTCACTACAAGAAAATGGACGATTAGCGACCCAAGATATGCGACGCTAGGATGGCACTATTACATCTCCGCGGTGAAGAGCATCTCATTCGCGTCTAGCTAGCACCACAAAAATGGGACGCTGAATATCGATGGCTACTAGCGGACGTTGGAGGAGGAGGAGGCGGAGGCGGAGGGCGGACGTTGGAGGAGGAGGAGGCGGAGGCGGAGGGCGGACGTTGGAGGAGGAGGCAGTGGAGGCGGAGGGCGGCGGAGGGGCGCGGTGGAGGAGGAGGCGGCGGTGGAGGCGGACGTCAGTGCGTTGGAGAAGGCAACGGAGGCGGACATCGGTGCGGAGGGAGGAGGAGGAGGCGGCGGTGGAGGTGGAGGCGAACGTCGGGGTGGTGGCGGAGGGCAATGGAGGAGGCGGAGGCGGCGGTGGAGGCGGACGTCAGTGCGGTGGAGAAGGCAGCGGAGGCGGACATCGGTGCGGAGGAAGGAGGAGGAGGAGGAGGCGGCGGTGGAGGTGGAGGCGAACGTCGGGGTGGTGGCGGAGGGTAGTGGAGGAGGTGGAGGCGGCGGTGGAGGGCAGCGGAGGGGCGCGGTGGAGGAGGAGGCAGCGGTGGAGGCGGAGAGCAGCGGAGGGGCGCGGTGGAGGAGGAGGCAGCGGTGGAGGCGGAGGGCCGCGGAGGCGGACGTCGGCGCGGTGGAGGAGGTGGACATCGGCGCGGGCATCGGGCGTCGGAGGCAGGGCATCGGAGGAGGAGGGTCGGACGAAGAAGAGTAAAACAGTAAAAGTGAAAACGAAGAAGAGGGGTTAGGGATTTAAGTAATTTTTTTAGCGTCGCACAAGAACGCGACACTATGCAGATGCCCATGTAGGCGCTGACTCTATCAAAATTCGGCTAGTGCGGCACTATGGAGAAGCTAATGTGTCGCTAAGTTAACGTAGCGACACTATAGCGTCGTAGGGGCGTCTTCATAGATGTAGCATCCCAAAAATGCGACGCCATCGAGACGCGCATTAAAAGTCTTTTTCAAAATTTTTAGTATGTAAGAAATTTTATTTATCAATACATCGTCTCATCGCATTGTGTCTCGTTCCAATTATTTTATTTCCATCCGACAATCTATCATGTATGTATATAAAATTGTAAATCTAAATGTATATGTGTCTATAACAAAATTGTGTATATATATATATATATATATATACCTACAATATATGCGTATGTATATATCTACGTGTGGGAGATTAAGTATTATAAATCTATCATGTATGTATGTCTATATGTATTATAAATATATATGTGTATCTATACGTCTATACATGTACGAGTCATATAACGTGTATATGTATACGTATTCGAAGTGAATATATGTGTATATGTTTATATGTGTGAGCTTAAGTGATAATAATATCTATATATATGTACTTATTATATATAAGTATAAGTATATACGCGTATTTATATGTCTATATGTGTCCGATTAAGCGAGGGGGATAAAACGTTGGCTAAGGAGGCGCAATACAGACGCTATTGAGTAACTAGGTACTTTTAGCGATCACGTAGCGTCGAACTAGCGTCTAAAACCTTGTGTCATCTCAATAGGGCGACGCTATAGAGATGCCAATAATGTCACCATGGCGTCGACATCACCTGTGGCTCTAGTTAGACGTGAAAGTGACACTATTGAGTCTTCACCGTGACACTAAAATGGGATAATTTATAGCAAATCACTCTCTTAATTCACTACTAGAAAAACGCTGATTACCGACGGTCCGGACCGTCGGTAATCAGCCCGAAAATTGTCGGTAACGCAATTACCGACGATTTTTCAGTCGGAATCGATCCGTTGGAAAAACGCTCGTCGCAAATCAATTTGCGACGGTCGAAAAAAATTCGTCAAAAATATCGACGGTACCGTCGGAAAAGTCCCGGCGGTTCGAACCGTCGAAAGTTTTCGACGGTTGCAATCGCCGGAAAAGGCCGGCGGTTCGAACCGTCGCAACTTTTCGATGCTCGCAACTGTCGAAACTTTCGACGGTCGTCGCAATCGTCAATCTTTCGGCGGTCGCAACCGTTGCAAAGAATTTTTTAAATATAAAAAAATTAGCGACCGGATCGGGCCGCGGCCAGCTCCGGCCACGGTCAAATCTGGCCGCCCACGGCCGATCCGACCGCTGGAGGCCGGATCCGACCGGCCGGATCCAAACGCCCATGGCCGAATCCGGCCGCCAGCGGCCTCTGGCCGAAGAGAGAGAGAGAGAGATGCCGATGTGGGAGAGGAAGAAGCAGACGCCGGCGCAATCTCCTTCTTGGCCGGCGCAGGAGAGTGTCGCCAGTGCGGGAGATGGTCACCGGCGCGGGAGGGTCGCCGGCGTCCGGTGCGGGAGAGGGACGACCGGTGCTCGCGGGTCAGGAGAGGGAGAGGGAGAGGGAGAGGGAGAGAGAGAGAGGAGAGGAGGGAGAAAGAGAGAGGAGAGGAGGAGGAATTATATATAAGGGGAAAAGGGAAAAAAGCGGGATAACAAAATTTTAATTATTAACTATTTTTATAATTACCGATGGTTGTGACCGTCGAAAATATATTTAGTTATATATAATATTTATTTTTTATTTTACCGACGGTTTGAACCGTCGGTAATCATTACCGACGGTCAAAACCGTCGGTAATTGCGATGGTTTGGGCCGTCGTTAGTTATATTAATAAAATACTCTTAATATGATATTATTATACATTTACCGATGGTTACGACCGTCGGAAATTGCACGTTCCTAATCGTCGAAAAATTAAATAATAATATAAAAAATACATAATTTAATTTTTTTATTTCCGACGATCGTAACCGTCGAAAAAATTAAATAATAATATAACAAATTACATAATTTATTACCGTCAGAAAATCCGTCGGAAAAATTAAATAAAATATAAAAAACATAATTTAATTTTTTCATTCCCGACGATCATAACCATCGGAAAATCCGTCGAAAAAATTAAATAATAATATAATAAATTACATAATTTATTTTTTCATTTCCGACGGTCATGACCGTCGGAAAATCCATCGGAAATTGCAACGGATGGATATTCGTCGGAAATATCGACGTTCCTAATCGTCGAAAAATTAAATAATAATATAAATTATTTCCGACGGTCATAACTGTTGAAAAATCCGTCGAAAACGAAACCGTCGAAAAATCCGTCGCAAATTGCGATGGATTTCGAACCGTCGAAAATTGTCCGTCGGAAAATCGCGATTCTCTTGTAGTGATTCAACCACCGTAATTTCATGTATATATAACATAAAATGGGATTAAGTGTATATATTTAGTATGTATAGATAACATAAATAATGTAGGTAACAAATTATATATTTAGGAATACTCCTATCATGTAAATATATATATATATATATAATCGTGTAATACATATATATAATATGGGTAATCATGCACGAATACATATATGTTGATAATACTAATATAATAATAATACTAATATAAAATTTTAATTAATTTATTGATTAACATATAGTATATATAATATATGGGATTTAGGGTTTAAATATAAAACAAATAGCGATATAAATATAGATGTCACACCCAACTCCGTGACTAAGTTCTAATCATAATTATTATTTCCTTTAACCATATTTAGCAATTCTAAAAATAAAATTGACAAAACCTCCTCCCTTAATTATCTTATATCATTTGTTAATACATACAATAGATGCATTTATATATTCATCAAAGTTTAAATAAAAGTTATAAGAGATCACATTCGCACATTATCATTATTATTTCACAAACCATTCCACATAACACCCCACAGGATCACGTTTTATACAACCTTACAAAATGATTCTAATACACTCTAGTATAACTCTCGAGTTTATCTATTACATGCATGCTTTCAAAAACAAATGTTAACAGTGCTTCGACGGCTCGACCTCTTCTATATGCATCAAAAGCAAGCTTCGAGCCGACTCAACTCGAAAACTTACGAGTATTTGAAAAAATTAAAATTACTATGAGCAACAATCATTTGCTCAGTGAGTGAAATAAAAATACAACATAGGAGAATAATACGAGTGCATATAACATTTAAATAATCATATTTCTTTCATATGATAAAACATTTAAAGCATAACTACTATCACATAACTTTTCAAATCATATGAACTTTTATATAAATACAAAATATTCAAGATATCATAATATTCATAGTCAAACTCCATACATGTGTCATTGCACATACTCATCATGGGTCAATACGTATCCTTCTATGATCATGTGTCATACAGTTAAGCAGAGCTTCATAATCAAGAGTATCAGATACGCAGAGCAAATCATGGGTCAATACGTATCCCAATCATGATTGTGTGCCACTCAATCATGATTCTCAGATACGCAGAGCAAATCATGGGTCAATACGTATCCCAATCATGATTGTGTGTCACCCAATCATGATTCTCAAATACGTAGAGCGATCATGGGTCAATACATGCACGCAGAGCAGCCCCCAAAGGGCAAAGACACCCGATATACGCCCCAAAGGCTTCATCTATATCGAATGCGGTCCCAAAGACCTTTTTCAAATAGTATGATTAATGAACACATAGAGTTTAAGAATATCAAAATATACATGTCATAATATCATATCATTATCAAGTAAAACTTATTTTCACTTCACAAGCATTGTTCCCTGAAAATATTTTTGTATAAGATGTTACTCCATCTCATATGAAATTTTTGAAACATATCATAAATACTTTCCATAGCTCAAGATATGTTTCAATAATAACAATAATAAGCTTTGCTTGAGGTAATACCATAAATAAAAGAACTAATATATAACATTTTGCTATGTTGTAAATTTACCCACTCACCTTGTACTTTATGTTTTCAAAGAGGTTTACTAGATTTTCCTCCTTTCACTTGTAGCTTATTGGTTTCCTACAAGCAATGATGTTATTTCACTTTCTAATTACTAATAATAACAATATGCAATGCATGCTCATGCATGAACCCTTGTTCACCTTAAAATGCATATAATCTCCTCTGGTATTAATATCTAACTTCAAATATTTATATTCATAGACTATTTCACACTTGGAACATCTCAATCTTTCATAACTTAACTAGGTGTTGTCTCAGGATTCCAGACTGAGTGTGTGTCAATAAATAATTTATAACTTCTTAACCCTAAGTGCAAATCTCATGATTCTAGATAATTTAGAAACTAGACTTATTAAAGTTTCCAATCTCCAAATATCATTAACTAATTCGAAGTG
>CM060183.1:30789051-30952267 GCA_030549335.1 Pontederia crassipes | reverse complement strand
TAATTAAATGTTCTTGAGACCAGTAATTAAGCTCGTCCTTTCTTAATGCAAATATTCTTTAGAAAAAAAATGTTGATAGATGTAGCGTGCAAACGTTTTTTTTTTTAAATGTGCAGTTCTTATATTCCATTAATGCAAATTTAGCATTTATTAGCCGTGCACTGGTCTGCAAAAAAACGCCCATTCAGTAGCATTTGTTTTTTAAAAATACAACCAAAATTTCTTTAAGACTCTTTCCTGTGATAATTCTTTTTCACATTTACTTCTAAACTATATATCACATTGAAGTTTAAACTATGAACTTATAAATTTTGATCTTTAAACTTATATCAATACAAAAAAAAAATAGTGTTAGGAATATAACATGGAAGATCCATAAATAATCAAAACAACGAAGAAAAAAAATTGATAACACTACAAGAAATTATGTCATTAGCGAAAAGATATGTAGTCGTTAAAAATTATCATCTTGCCGTTAATACTCATCAACGACAAGAAAAAACTGGTTGCGGCTCTTAGCTATAGGTCCCGCCGCTAAAAGATTTTAGCGTCCAGTGTGAATAACTGGCCGTTAATTCTTTTTAAGAACCACTATAATTCTCCTTCCTAAAAATTCAATAGCGACTAGTATGCTGGTCCCTATATAACTTATAAGGACCACTCACCTAGTCGCTAAAGACATCACCGATTGAATCACATTTTGGATGAACCGACCAATTTTTTAAAGTTTTTTTTGTGAACAAATAATCTAATAAAAAAATATTATTTTAGATTTAGAAAAGATCCAAAGATGGACCTTCTCCATAAAATTCTACATTAGTCCATTAGTCTTCTCCTCTATTAATACTTGTCTCTTTGCTCTCATCATACTACTATAATGAATGTGGGACTATGTTTCTATACCTACTTGTTCTTTTCTTCTTTCATATTTTTAACGATAAGATGATGATCGTTAGTTTGAATATTAAGAATCAGATTTTTTTTGGTCTTTATTGTTGACTTTTAACGATCAGTCATAAGAATATTAAGGACCAAAATTTTTTTGCTCCTTATTATTGACGAACAGAATTTTTTCTAGTCATTAAAAATGATGTTTAACGACCATATTTGAATCTCTTCGTTAATTATGATCGCTAAAAGTCACTTTTCTTATAGTGTAAAATTCTCTTGATTTGTATGAAGTATGAACAAGACGAAAATATTCAAAGTCAAAAGAAACTGTCGCCCAATCCTTTCGTTTTTGTCAAAAATTCTCATTTTTTCTTTTCTTCTTTCACAATTTTAAGTACATAGTACAATAATTCAAGGCACATCAATAATACTAATATAAAAATATAGTTTACTCATTAAAATTTGGATTTATGATAGTGATCCATTAATAAAAAATATTCAGATAAAAACTATAATATTTGTATTTGGAATTATATTTATATAAATCATACATTTGAAAATTTGTTTCACACAGGCTAATTAGCTCCTTCAGTCCTCCCTTGATTTGTCCGGCCGCAATCAAATGATTGAAGTAAGACGTGTTAAACATTGACCTTTTTTTTAGTTCTTCTTTTTATCCACCTTTCTTCGTTTTTAATGCAATTTATTATAGGCTCACATTTTCAATATTGACATCACATTGTTCAAAACATTTATCAAATGCATTTCGAATTTCAAAATATTTATCTAATTCATTTCGATTGGGTGCTTTGAGATACTCTGCCTATAACAAAATTTAAAAATATATTATTTAATATTAGAATTTTTGCACGAAAAATTATGTATCATAAAAAAACTCAAAAAATTTAAGACGACACAAAATTTTATTAGATGAGAATAAAAGAATATTATAATTTAGATTATTCTACGATGAGGTAACGAAACTCACTTAATACGAGGACGTTTTTTATTTTAAAGTGTCTTCGACCTACGTAATACTTCATTTGAGATAGAATTCAAAGCATTATTAACAAACGAAAGGCATACCGTCGTGAATCAATTATATTGTTGACATTTCATAAAAAAAATAGAGCATTATTATGATTTATGGCTCTGGTACAAGCAACAACTCGGAGGAAGACAAGATCAAATGTTGCAACATATGCAAAATCGGAACAATACTTTGACATGAAATCGCTAAAGAGAAACAAACAGAATTGCTTAATATTTTAAAATCCAAAACGAGTAAGAAAAACAAAATAGAATAAATATGTACACAGATAATAAAAGGAGAAAAAAAAAGTGAGACTGCGTGACATGAATCAAAGCAAACACTTGATTGTAGGGGTGTTCACTGGGTCGGGTCGACCCGATGAATTCGATGATCCGACCCGACCCGATCCAGTTTGGGTCGGGTTGGATTGGTGGTTGGGTCTGACCCGACCCGACCTAGGTACTGATTGAAAAATTTCAACCCGAGTCGACTCGACTCGACCCAATGACCCGATTTTTTTATTTTTTTATTTAAATCTAGGCCTATATTTGATTTAAAAATTTATAAAAAATAAAATAAATTTTTTTAAATACATAAATAATATTTTAATAGTTATAAAACTTATTTTATACTTTAAAATAAATATTTAATAATATTTTTATATTTTAAAAATATAAAATTAGTAAGAAAAAAAAATTTGGTGGTCGGGTAACCCGACCACCCGACCTGATCCGAATCGGGTCGGATTGGGTCGGATTTCGCCCCCATGGGCAGCTTGACCCGACCGGATCGGATTTCTTCACGAGTCGGGTCGAACCCGACCCGTGAACACCCCTACTTGATTATTGAGAGGTTTCAATCAACACCGATTGTACATAATATTTATGAACTATTCCGGTCACCATCTTAAGATTTCTCCATTAAATTAATGCAATAGAGGGTTCACATAATTATTTAGTTGTCACTTGTTGTACAAGTTTATATTTTCACATAGAGTGCTGACATGTTCACTTTGCCATTTTATTTTAAATTCATAGGACCCATCTTATTATCGTGATTCATTTAAAACATACTAGCAATAATTTTTAATATAATAAACATGTTTGGTACGAGAAGAACTCATGAGAACATAATATTGTTCTCATTTTTGTTACCAAAGCTAGTTTTACAGACACAAACAAAAAAATAGAGAAAAAATATTCTTGCCCCCATCCTAAAAACAACACTATTCTCGTCATAAGAACAATGTGAGAACAAATGTATATTCTTTTAGAACTCATTAATTTTTTACTAAACGTATCCCCTAACTGGACTCCTATCATTTTCAAATTGCCGATAAGGTGAGAATGTATTTTTTTTATATTTAACAAAATCATTCTTCAAATATAATTTTCAAAGCTCTCATATTTGGTAAGAAAATAATATAACTTCAAATTGTATTCCCCATTTCCTCTTTTAATATTCATATTTTTACTTATCTATATAAAATTACACAAAAAAAAGTTAAAATAAAACAAGTGGGGCATTTTAATTTCTTAATCTCAATGAATTTTGAATTCAAATTCTCACTTAGTACTTAACAACTACATGATTTATTACCAATTATATTTTAGTAAATGATTTAAACTATCGTTTAATTTTAAAAGTTAAATGCAAGGCCATCAGACCAAAAGGTTCTGACCTGGACCAATCGTGCAAACTGACCGGAATCAGTCAAGCCGGGTTGAATCCCCCTTTTTTTTTTAACATGCTCTTTAAAATGGTCAAAAAAATTGTGTGTGAAGGATTGAACTGGGGTCATGAAAATGGAAAATTATCACAAAATCTTGTATGTACATGCATGAGAAAAATCTTTTGATATGGTGGAAAAAATAGATTATTCACCCACGTCCATGGACATGAAAATAAATACCACATTTTTTTTCAATCTTAGTTTATCAATGTCTAAATTTTGTACAACCTAATTAATTCAATATTAAAATAAAAAGAAAATGTTAAATTCTGACTAAACTGATGATTTTGAAAATTAAAATCGAGACTATTGATTCATATAAAACTGAGTAATAAAACTGAGTCTTTCAGTTTATATAATACATTAGACTTAGTAATAGAGTGATTAGTGATAGCATATACTACATAAGTAGTACATATGTTCTAAACTTAATAGTACATATATATAAGTAATTAAGTATATATAACTAGTATGTACGCTACATTACTATAAAAAAGTTAAAATATGCTGCGATAACTGATGAAACATGAAAGGGGCTTTGTGATATATAAAACCTTGTTCCTCTAGCATCATGAGATTCTCTTGTTGGCCTTTGGGTTTTGGTAAGATGACTCAGGGTGATCAACTCTAGGAGCTTTGCACATTACCTAGCTAGCTATGAGGAGATGCATAGTTTGGAATGCTTCATTAGGTACTTTCTGGTTTCTGCACTCTTGGAATACGCCAAGCAGCACCTGGTAATCCTTTCCTAGTTTGCATGCTGAATTTGAGCTCCATGTACCTTGAAATGGAGACACTTCCATGGGAAAAAGTGATATCATATGCCACATCAATAATGTGGAGCTTTTGGATAAAAGATACATGAAAAAGTAAAAGGGCAGGAGATGCAAAAAAAGGAAAGAAAGAAAAGGAAGAAAAAAAAGGAAAACAAAAGTGATCTCTTTAGCTTCTTGCAGTGAGTAAACTTGAAGGTTTGTAAGCACATATCTCGGGGCAGTAATGTACATGGAAAGCTGAATGAAACAAAATACATATGGTTATATTAATTTGAACCATTGGAATGAGACAAAGTATGTATTAAGTCTCAAGTATGAACTCGATCAGTATACTCAATTTTACTTATAATAAGCCGGGGAATAGGAATACATATTATTCATTATTGGAGAGCATTACTTTGGTAGCTAAACAAGTAAACAAGTTTGGGGAATATTGAGCGCGACTCAATAAGACAAGGGAGATGGCAAAGATGGGAGTAAACAAATGAAAAGTGTGGTCGGAAAAGACATGACGCCCCCGACATAGATTTTAAGCAGCGTACGGTCTATTGAGAGAGAGAGAGAGAGAGAGAGAGAGAGAGAGAGAGAGAGAGAGAGAGAGAGAGAGAGGGAGAGTATATTTCCAGCACCAAGGCTCCTCGAGGCTCCACACTCGAGAGCAGTCGACTAGATCGATCTATTTTCTCTCTCTCTCTCTCTCTCTCTCTATATATATATATATATATATATATATATATATAGTGGGAATGATTGGAGTTTGTCGCTCACTCACTATGGTCAATGTAGATTTAAAAGATAACAATCTAAGAGTTAGCCTCTTCTTAATTAGCTACTGTTGTGCCCATAATTAAAATTATACAATAGTTTATTTCGTCTTGAAGAATTATTAGTTTTCTACTTCAATTTGAGGTGAAAAAGATAAAATATTTTAACCCATTTAGAGTTTTGGTCTTAAGATCTAGTTCCCTAATAAATCGAAGTAATCAATAGCCCACTTCGAGTTAGTGGTGCTGTTGTCTAGTCAAAAGAAGAAGGATATCATCATGATTAGCATAATCAGTTGACTTGCATATTACCAACACTGAGTCCATGCAACTTCTGATTTATTATGGCTTGAAACAATCGCCCCAAGAAGGACTTCTGTTTCGATCGCTTCCTTTTATTGGTGGCAACTGCATTGGTCGAGCTCAAAAGATACAGCTATAGGAGTGATTAATATTCTACTCAAGATCAAAGCCAGCAGCATTTTATTGCCACTAGTAAGCTTAGGTATATAATTGACAGCAAAAGAATAAAACTGATAATTTCTTACTAGCGTAATTGACGAGCATCCAGTCTTCAGACATCTGCAATGGTCTAAAATGTACTGATCAACTGATCATATATAGGAGCTGAGATATATATATGAAGCTCCATTTATGTACTCATGGCAGTCAAGTTTCATGCTTGGTGCAGCTAGCAACTAATTAATGCAGCAACAGTTCCAGTTAGAAGCCATTAATGCGCATCTCTCGGATAAGATGGTCAAAACGAAGCTGCTTCTAACTAATGGTTAGACTTAACTTTATTCCCTAGACAAACATAGTTCAACAAGCATATGCCTTTATTCTATTCTTTGAAGAGGGTACCACTAATGCCAACGAGGACTCCTCCACAGGTAAATAATTAAAACCCAACGAATTACCCCCAGTAGGTACAACATGATGCTGCCTTTCGTGAATGCAAATATTACCAGGATGAAGAGGCATAATATTGCTAATCTTTAACTTTACCCATGTTATGTATACAAGGGTGGTCCTTGTTTTATGATGTATATCAAACTAATTCCCCCTTTGTGTGGCTTCCTACCCCTTTTTTTAAAGAGAGGTGAAATTAACACATATAGTTGGTCCAAGAGATTAGCATTTTATTTTGATTGTGCATGCAAAAAAGTTTTACTGAGAAATCATCTTCCATAACAAAATTGAGATGGAAATTGAAAAAAAAAGACAATTAAATTAAACTCATTAATCCAATTTAAGATGGAAAGTGTAAAATTTTAAATTCTGTGATTTGATCATGAGGCTTTATCATACCTGATAATAACATATTCTTTAACATTAAACATGATCTAAAACCTTAATACCAACCTTAAACCAAATTAGTTAGAACTCAAACTGAAGAAGAAAAGTAGATACACAGCCTTGCCAAACTTTAGACTTGAGCCTCAGTCCCATCAATTTAACCATGAAACAGGTAACCACTCACTAAGCAGAGATTATTATATAGTTTGAAGCACTCCCACCACCTTTCTATGTTCCTACTTTGTGATAAAGCAAAAGTAGAAGAAAAGAAAGGGGAAAAAAGGAGAGCAAGGCAAAAAATACCAATAAAAGATGGATGAAAAAGGAGAGAGAGAAAAGAAAGAGAGAGAAAATAAAAAAAAAAACTCACCATCCCTTGTAAACAGGTTCCCTGCAAACAAAGACCAGTGCTTTCTTCTCTCAGACCCCTCTTCACTCTAGAAAAGCAAAAAGAAGCTAAGCAAAGCATCCATGGATTGACTTGGGCTAAAGGAACAAAAGCAAGAGAGAGGGGTGTGTAAAGAGAGGAAGGACAAAGAACGAGAGGCCCCCAAACTCTCCAGGGGTCCAAGGCGTACGTGATGAATAGAGGAGCCTCTCAGAGCTCTTTAGTGCAGCAAATGATGGGGGGAATACCTACGAGCAGCTGGTGGAGCATGAACGGCCTGAGGGCAGTCCCGGAAGAGACCACCACGTTGCTGCCCCCGTCATCCTCCTCCTCTTCTTCTCCGTCCTCTTCATCTTCTTCAGCGTTGCCCGCAAACGTGAAGCCTGCAAACCTCTCGCCCATGGCCCCTTGGCATGATAACCAAGAACTGCCCGAGTCATGGAGCCAATTGTTGCTGTAACCCTCCCTCCCTCCCTCTCTCTCTCCAGATCTGTTCTTAATTACATGCATGTTTAGACGCACAGTCTGTTGAGCCAGTTGATGGATCTTGCAAGATATACACCTGTCGTGTTGACATGCAAAGGAAAACAATATATATATGAACTAATGACATGCATGCATATATATTGCATTTTTACAATTCGAAGTATCATATTGACATGTATTTCATGCATAGAAGGAAGTAATTCAGTCTTTTTTCCCTCTTTCTTTTGTCTTAAGAATCGTTTTTGTATCTTATAGGGGAGGATTTGTTGAGGAAGAAGATGCATCTAGTTTCGCTCCTTATCCTGCAGGAAGGAGAGTTGAGAATTGGCAGGAACAACATCAGACGGTTTACCAGTCAGCAACGAATACCCATATGGGGATGAATATGAAGCATGAGAACTCGGCAAATGCACGAGCTTATTACTGTGGAACAGATCAGGAAGCGCAGGCAGCAGGTAGGTCTTGTTGGAGTCAAGTAGTGCTGCCCACATCTTCTCCCAGATCTTGCATCACGACCAGTTTCAGCAACAACATGTTGGACTTCTCAAACTGCAAGGAGGAGAGGAAACATCAGCAGTCCGATCATGAGGTAAATTGTGAAGACATACGCATGATCAGAATTTTCTAGCCTTCTTGATCAATTTCTTTGTTTTGCTTTGATATGATCTATTTTTTTCCAGAGAAAATTTCTGAATTCCTACTTCTAAATCAACTGTTTCCTAGATATCTTGTGCTGCAACTTGTATATGTTCTTTAGTTCAAAAGTTGGGAATTATTTCTTTAGATACTTTTATTTTAAATCTGTATCTTGTTTTGAGAACAGATCAGATGATTGTTTTATTTTTGAGACAAAGATCCATAGATTTTACTATATGCTATCTAGTTAAGTCTTTCTTTCTCCAGTTAGGGGTTCTAAGCTTCTATAGATCTAGAAAGGGTTCTAATCTTCCTTTCCGCTTTATTCTTCAGTGCAATAGCACTACTGGTGCACCTTTCAAGAAGGCTAAACTTCAAGCTTCCTCGGCTCAGTCACCCCTCAAGGTTCTCTCTCTCTCTCTCTCTCTCTCTCTCTCTCTCTCAATATACAGGTAGCAACGGGACTTATTAATACTAATAGTACTAGTTTTCCTTCTTTCTTGCAGGTGAGGAAAGAGAAATTAGGAGATAGAATAACAGCACTTCACCAGATTGTCTCGCCGTTCGGAAAGGTATTATCATTTGCCTCGCCGAAAACATACTGTGTGCAGTCTAACAAATCAGATATCTACCACTTAATTATTTAAACATTGCACATAATATTCTGTCCCTCGTATTGTTGTCGTCTATGGATGAATCTCCTTTATTCTCTTCACTTTTGGTTCTCAAATATAAAGAACTGACATGGCCTACTTTTGCAGACTGACACCGCCTCGGTATTACTAGAAGCCATTGGCTACATCAGATTCCTACAGAATCAAATCGAGGTCTCTCTCTCTCTCTCTCTCTCTCTCTCTCTCTCTCTCTCTCTCTCTCTCTCTCTCTGAATACAAATTCACAGCACCTGAATTGAACCATAAATGGCCTCGTGGCTATTTGCGCGCACGCATTAAAAGCTGTTGCGTTCCCAGCATTGTCATCATCTTTTAGTTACCGATGTCTAGTTTGTGTTTATCGCATTTTATGAAATCATGCAAACTTCACATTCCCTTATCATGCAGGCTCTGAGCTCCCCGTACTTGGGTAACAGATCAAGGAACGCCAAGAACAATGTAAGCACTGATCTCTCTCTCTCTCTCTCTCTCTCTCCATATATATGACTTGACTTTTAGACATCGATTCCTCAGGGTAAAGGGGATAGGAGTAGTATATTTCCAGAAGACCCCGGCCAGGTATGCAATTATTGGACATTTAACCTTTGTATTATATCCAACTAGAGAGCTAAATGATAATGCAACGTGATCAAAACTAGTTTGTGATCGCAATTTACGAGTTACTGAAGTGTTGAAATTTCGGCTTAACAACCTTAAACGGCTTAACCTTCAACTACACATAAAAATATTAAAGTTTGGATATAAGCATGCCAATGTGCTCAGCTTTTGTTTTTATATATCCTTGTACAGTTGCTGAATGATCATTCCATGAAGATGGTAGGACCGCCTGATCAGGTATGTATCATTCCGGGAGTTAAAGTTGCGTGCCCATTATGTGTTATCATTGCTCTGGCAAAGGTTGACATCAAGTGTATTGCATATTTAACTTTGTCTTCCGACTAACAATTCTTAACAAATAGGATGCTGTTGGTGAGCAAAAAGACCTCAGGAGTAGAGGACTATGCCTGGTGCCTGCGTCCTTCACATTGCATGTTGGGAGCGAGAACGGTTCAGATTTCTGGGCACCGGCTTTCGGTGCCGGACTCCGGTAGATGGAAGGATTCAAAGCAGTAACATCAAGAGCAAACAGTTCTCTAGTATCTGCCAAAGACTGGTTGCACTTGATGCTACGTGCTAGGAAAAAGAGGGCCACTCTTGGTTAGAAAAGGAAAATGTGGGGAGTTTTATGAGCATTTTCTTGCACACCCCCTATTTTTAATTGTAATCATGGATCATTACGTAGATAATAATATGGTAGGATTTTGTGTGTAACGTCCCGAGATTTTTTTTTCTTTTGCCTGTCCAGAAGGCTATCTCGACGACGCCACTCAATTCTATACCTTGACTTAGAACTGACTTACATAAGCGGAAGATTAATTTACAATATTCTATTATAATATGCGGAAGCTATTATACCATATATAATAACTTGTGGGTTAGGGCCCATGTCTATACAATAAGGGACCCTATATCCATGTGTATGTCACCGTCAGAGGAGTCACCAATCATCTCACCATCGCCATCACCATCACCATCTTCTGTATGGATCCAAATACAGGGGCAAAGCCCAATGAGATAACTCAGTACGTAAGATCACCCATAATATTTATATGAATCATGGTCAATATCAATATCAATACTATCAATAAATAATTATCCATAACAATATATAATTGATCAGAGGTCAATGAAGATTATAATTCAATAATAAATAATTCAATTAATAATTAACAATTGTTCAATGTTCAATTGGCCAAAAGTCGATGAAGGCCACAATAACAATTATCAATTCAATTCTACTAATAATTTATCAATTAATCTATTAGGCACAAAAGTCGTAATTTATTATCAATCAGCCTTAAAGGCGCAATTCGATTATTCATCAGCCATAAAGGCGCAATTCGATTATCCATTAGCCACAATGACGAAATAGTCTATCAACCACTAGGGAAAAATCAATTGTCCATCAGCCACTAGGGTACAATTCAATTATCAATTCAATTCGATTCAATTCAATGATCAATTCAATCTAGGGAGTTATAATCAACCCTTTTTAATATGAGAGCTTTTTATTATTATTAGAGGACACCATGTCACTTCAATCAATAAGTTTGGATATGATGGGGGATGAAGGACCACACCCAAAATAGTTAGCTTGAATGCCCTATCAATCCGAAGGCGCAATTAGCCCGAAGGCCCTATCAATCCGAAGGTGCAATTAGTCAGAAGGCCCTATCAACCCGAAGGTGCAATTATCCCGAAGGCCCTATCAACCCGAAGGTGCAATATTAGCCCGAAGGTCCAATCAACCAGAAGGTACAATATTAGCCCGAAGGCCCTATCAGCCCGAAGGTACAATATTAGCCCGAAGGCTCAATCAGTCCCAGTGACAAATAGTAGACATGAGTCCAATACATTTTCAACTTTTATCTTAATTATCTAAGATGTCTATATTCAACAATTATCTTAGATTAATCATGACCCAATCAGAAAATCACTATTAATTAATAATATGATCAGATAGGATGACAGTAAATTAGATACGATGATAATTTGATTAAGATCAATCAATAATGAGGTCAATGGATCAATACCATAATCAATATCATGATTGGGTGTAATGCCAATAATAATCAATATGATGACAATATGATCATAATAAAATAAAAGATGTTAATCAAATGATCTACAATGATTAACGATCTTAACAATCCAATAAACTATAAATCAATTCATAAAAATATGTTTTCCATTTCAGAACCCAATCCGCTTTGATCATTACCCGGATCGTGCTAAATGGAATCCAAGCCGTGTCAGACAGAACCCCTACCGGATTCGGTCACCATCAAGAATTGTGTTTCCAACATAATTTTCGGAGGTCATATTTATGTCATTCAATATTCAATCGATGCAAAATAATATATAATTTATATACAATGAAGAAGAGTTCTGGGGTCCATGTCGCGAAAAATCGACGTAATGGGGATCCCCCTACGTACCTTAAGTTGGTTGAAAAGCCAACTATATTTTTGTTGTATGTGGACTGCACAAACGTCAAAGGCAATTACTCACGTTCCTTCTCCTTTCTTATATATTTTTCCTAATCGAAAAATTTCATAAATAAATAAACTTTTATAAAGAAAATTATAAATAAAAGAAAAACATATTTCTTCTTTCTTCTTTATATTTCTCTCTCCTCAACATTGTGCGCGCATTTTTTTTTCTATGTAGAATTCTTTTTTCTCTCTATTTCTTTCTCTCTCTAATCATGTTTATAGATCTCTTTTTTCTTTTATTTTCCTCATGGTCCTTTTTTTTTGTTTTTACTCTTTTCTCTCTCCATCTCTTTCCTCACTGTCATTTGTGGCCGTAAACTCAATCCCCTCTTTTTTTAATCTTTCTCTCTCTATTCTCTCTCTCCAAATCTTTCTCTCTATTCTTTTACGCCCGCAAAACGTCTCCCCATTTTT
The DNA here is from genome assembly GCA_030549335.1 of Pontederia crassipes. NCBI lineage: Eukaryota > Viridiplantae > Streptophyta > Magnoliopsida > Commelinales > Pontederiaceae > Pontederia > Pontederia crassipes. The sequence goes on along the minus strand of CM060183.1, from coordinate 30,940,079 downwards.
TTTCTTTCCGCCTTCTCAAATTCCACCCTTTTCTTTGTTTTTCTCTCTCCACTTATGTCATGGCCAACCAAAGCAATTCATTACTGCAAACCATCACGTCATCGGCGTCCAGAACAATTGTTTCGACAAACAATTGTGAAAACAACAAAATTTACGGGTAAATTGCATCAAATGCCTTCCAACTTTAAGATTTACTCAGCGATACCCTCCAACTTCACTTTGTAATACAAATGCCCTTTATCTTTTAACGCGTTCCACCCGATGCCTTCTTTACCTGTGATAGCCAGTTTTCCGATTTTTCATCGACGTGACGTCCACGTGGCTATCTCCTCTCTCCTCCACGCAAATAGTCGTCCGACGTGGCATGTTCCGACGTGGCACATAAAATTACACCAATGCCCTCCAACTTTAAGATTTGCTCAGCGATATCCTTCAACTTCACTTTGTAACACAAATGCCCTTCATCTTTTAATACATTTCACCCGATGCCCTCTTTACCTAGGACAGTCGATTTTTCGATTTTTTATCGACGTAGCATCCACGTGGTCATCTCATCTTTCCTCCATGCAAATAACCGTCCGACGTAACATGTTTCGACGTGGTACCACATTAAATCATCTTACTTACCGTAAGTTGATCCACTCACTGTTAAATTATTTTCTTATTTTCTTCTTTTTCGTCGTTCGCATGAAACATCGTTCGTCGTTCGCACTCCTTCGTCATTCACTCTTCTTCGTCGTTCGCTCTTCTTCGTCATTCGTCTCCTTCGTCGTTCACTTTTCGCGTTCGTCGACGTTGTCTTTGCCCAAATTAGTATAATTTTATGTGCATTTGGTGAGCAAACTTTAAAGTTGGAGGACATTTGGTATAATTTTATGTGTCACATCGGAACATGCCACGTTGGACGACTATTTGTGTGGAGGAGAGAGGAGATGACCACATGGACGTCACGTCGATGAAAAATCAAAAAGTCGACTATCCTAGGTAAAGAGGACATATGGTGAAATGTACTCTAACTTTAAAGTTTGCTCACCAAATGCACATAAAATTAACTAATTTGAGCAAAGACAGCGCCGACGAATGCGAAAAGTGAACGATGAAGGAGGCGAACGACGAAGGAGTGCGAACGACGAAGAAGTGCGAACGGCGAAGGAGGTTTCATGCGAACGACATCAAAAAAGAAAATAAGAAAATAATTTGACAGTGAGTGGATCAACTTACGGTAAGTAGGATGATTTAATATGTGGTTCCACGTCGGAGCATGCTACGTCAGACGACTATTTGCATGGAGGAGAGAGGAGATGGCCACGTGGACGCCACGTCGACGAAAAATTAGGAAATTGACTATCCCAGGTAAAGAGGGCATCGGGTGAAACGCGTTAAAAGATGAAGGACATTTGTGTTACAAAGTGAAGTTAGAGGATATCGTTGAGCAAAACTTAAAGTTGGAGGGCATTGGTGTAATTTTATGTGCCACGTCGAAACATGCCACGTTGGACGACTATTTGCGTGGAGAAGAGAGGAGATGACCACGTGGACGAAAAATCGGCTATCCCAGGTAAAGAGGGCATCAGGTGAAACGCGTTAAAAGATGAAGGGCATTTGTGGTACAAAGTGAAGTTAGAGGGTATCGCTGAGCAAACCTTAAAGTTGGAGGGCATTTGGTGTAATTTACCCCAAAATTTACTGACGACAAAAAAGAAGTAATCCTCTGCGTACCTATACGGACGTTGCGTTTATTATTGGCGTCGCGAGCCCCTTTTTTTATCGCCTAGAAGTCATGCACAAACGAGAAAATAACTCTCGGCCCTAACCTCCCTATTTATAAGATTTTATTTTTAAAATTCATAATTACCCTCTAACTATAATATCTAATCTCACTTCTAATTAATCTCTTTAACTAATTCAGATATATTATAATAATTAAATAGATAACTTCAGAAATTAATTAAATAGTCCCATCACTAATCAAACTCCTCTCCAATTTTCCTTTATATTTGGAATTATTTAATTCCATAATATTTTATTATTAATTTTCGGATTAAAATAATAAGAAATATTATTTTAATGATTAAAATATTTTAAGCCACGAGACTTTCAATCCTATCTTATTTGAAAGTCATATATCTATTAAACATTCTTTTAGACTTCAAATTAAATTGAAATCTCTAATATCAATCTAATTATGATTCCTACTCTCAATGGGATTTGATTCACTTCAATCCATCAAACACTCTAATTGAATTATAAAATTTCTATATTACCCTTAATGAAATATTGGGGTGTTACAATGTGCCTTTTTATAACCAGGAAGGTAACCTAATTTATCGCCTTATTTGATCTAGAAGAAGTCTGTATGAGCATTGCAGTAAGCCCTCTAAGCAAGCTCGTCTGCATGCATGCTGCTGCATTGAAATATGATGGGTCTTGTAAGGTTTATTCAAATTGGTGATCCGATATGCATTAATTCTAAGCAGATGTTGAAGACCTTTAAGTACTTGTGTACAAATTTCTGTATTATGTGATATATACCCCACTTGAATTTACATTATAATGGCGAAGGATAATAATTAGTCAGCTATGAAGCAATATAATAACATTTTTTATAGATCTTCCACTCCCCCCTGTCTTTGTTTTTGGCATGGATCCTTAAACACCACTAGAAATTTAAGTTTTTGTGACGAAATATTTCATCACAAAACATATGGAATTCATCACAAATGTCTATCTATGACGCATTAGTGACACACTTGTTCCACCACATATTTTTACCCCACAAAAAAAATCTTTGTGATGGAAAATTTTCATCGCATTAATTTTTCATGGAAAGATTTATCACAATGCCATCACAAACATATGAAAAATGGGAAAAGGTAAAAAAAACATAGGCATCCCTAACAAATTTTGATATCTTCGTGATGATAGTGATATCTTTGCTATGATTTTGTGATCGAATATATGTCACGGAATATTATGAATTTGTGACATTGTTATGACAATATCTTGTGATAGAATTATGACGGAACATATGTGATGGATATGTGAGAGATCGTTTTGATAATGATGTAACTTATCATTGATGGAATAGTGATGAATTTGATAATTTATTTGAATGATTACTTGATAATGATAAAATTAATTGTGATGAATTTATTAATTTTTTGTGACTCAAATTTAAAAAGTATGAAATGAACATGAGTTAAAAAAAAGCATATCATCTATCCGCAAAACATGAAATGATTGAAAATAAAAAATTGTCATCAATCGACTTTTAGGCGTAACAATGTGAATACATGTCTATCAATTAGAATATCTCAATCACAACATGAAGCATAATTCAAATTTTAACTTTGTCCATTTTACCAATTTAAAATTTAAAATTTTTATTTTATTTTATTTACCATTGACATTTATGTCTAATGAATACAACAAATATGTTATTATACTTTTTTCTTAATTTATAAGATTGAGAAAAAAAATATCCAGTTTGTGCACTCTTCGGTTTAAGCCTTTTTTTAAAAAATTGTTTAGTAGATGCAAATGAGGTGAAATGATATTTAAAAATATCTCCAAAAACATCAAGAAAGGCGTCTAGCATGAATTTAAAAAGCAAATGAGAAACACACCATGTCCTTCCTTCTTTTACATTTAGGATTAAAGATTTATGTATCATTTTTTCATTTAAATTTTTTTAATTATGATTCACAAATTTTATGTAACACACTGAAATTTATTCTCCAATCACATGACAATTAAGTTCATTTTAGACTGATGTTATCTACAATTGCTTGAAATTGAGATTTCGACTAATTTTCTTACATAGAGTGCATGAATGAACTTTCCAATTGTATCCCATGAAGTGCAAAAGTGATATTACTTTCTTTCCTAGTACTCCTTCAAAGATTTAACCAACTCATGTACATATTTCCATCATTATGAGCATTACCACCTCCATAATTACTTAGCAACATCAATCATTTGTGAGATTCAAAACTAAGAAAATAAAATTCTCATGAGCATGACACTATGCGTGACAACTAATCGTATGCTTTCAAAATGACAAATAACAAATACTTTATTTACTTATCTTATTTTTCTTCTTCTTATTTTTGTTTTTGTTATTGTACTTGCTTTTCTTAAACATATGATCTTTTTTTTCTTTGTATGTTGCACTACAAATATATAGATGTGCCTAGAGATTTTTACATGAGTTATGAGCTCTTAAACTTTTATTAAGAATAGTCATTAATACTTTTTTTGTGATTCTTGATGTCACACTGGATCAAGCCAAGATCAAAAGGTACTTTTAACCTCTTCTTCAACGCAGTCTCGGAACGTTCAAGTGAGGATCTACACGATCCTAAAGAATTCAAGTAAGAATTATTTGCCAATTTTGAAGCAAATTATTTTATATCCACACTTATATTCTTGAGTTTTGGACAATCGATACACATGACTTCATGTGTGTTGCAACTTTTATCTTGTTATTTAATTACCTATATTTGGATTCTTCAATTCAACAAATTCATAACAAGAATAAAAAAGGTTATTTAACATGAATTAAAATAATAGCATACTTCTTTGGAAAATAAATTATAGGAACTTGGTTTGGGCAGGGACAAAGTTAGGCCGGGTAGTACATGGACATGGGTTGGGCTCCAATGAACACAGGTCGAATCAAAGACATAGCTATATGGATCCCCCAACCCTTGATGCGTTAAATTTGTAATAATACAATTGTTAGCGGGTGCACTAGTAGTATCAAGTAATAGAGTGAAAAGTAAGGTTGTTGATCATACGAGAAATTATTTAAATATATCATGCCCTAATATTCTACTAAGAGAAGAAAATGTGTTTGTAATATGAGACAAAAATTAATTGTAGAAATTAAATTACACAAGAAATATGAATAGTGAAGAGCCTTTGAATTATGGATGATCAAAAGTGAAGGTTAACTTGCATATATACACAACAATAAGGATTTAATTATAAGAATAAAAATCAAGTTCAATTCTTAAAATGAATTAGGATTACAAAAATTAACGACTTCTACACCGAGTAAATCGAACTATCTTAATCCTTGCAAGACTTTAAGAATGCAAGTCAGTCTCTTAGTCAACAAAGAATTAAGATGCATGCAATTATAAATCCTAGACTAATGATTATATAACGTTTGGTATAATTCATTAAATCATAGAAAAGCAATCACAAGTGTTGAGCACAAAATTTTTGTTATAATTACATTAACCTTCAAGTTATATCAATTTTCTAAAATTATTAAACCTCAAAACTGCTTTGTGGTCGCATATCATAGTATCATAATCTCAACAAAATAACATTAAAAACCACAATCTTAATCAAAATAAATTGAACAACTATATTAATTCAAACCTATCTCTGATCATGCACTTTTTCAAAGCAATTAAAAATATTTCTTACTATAGAATATGAAACAGATAAGTATCTAGGTAGAAGATCATCCAACTATCAATAGATAAAAGAATTATTGATTTTGGAAGATATATGTAATGGCCATGAATGTGGAGGTAGCCGAAATGAGTATGTTAAGATGGATGTGTGGTCATACAAGATTAAATAAGATTAGGAATGACCATATACGTGAACGAGTCAGAGTGGCTCATATTAGTAAGAAAATGGTAGAGAATCATTTGAGATAGTTTGGTCATATTCAGAGAAGACCATTAGATGCGCCAGTAAGAAGAGTAGATCAAATAATTTGGAGTCCGATTAAAAGAGGGAGAGGGAGGCCAAGGCGGACACTTGGCGAACTAATAGAGCAAGATCTATTGGTGAATAATATACCGAAAGGTTTGATTACTAATAGAGCGGAATGACGTCGTATGATCTATGTAGCCGACCCCACCTAGTGGGATAAGGCTTTGTTATTGTTGTTGTTGTTGTATGTAATGGCCATGAAACCCTAACGCTGAGTTGCTCCGAAGTCTTATCCGAAAAATCTTCTTCAAGCTTTATATTCTCTCTCAATAATGTGCATCTCACAAGTTTGAAGCAAACTTTTTTTTCTTAGACGTCTTCTATTTATAGTCTACAATGATCTTTAGGGCTTTTAGGCGGAACAACTTTGGTGATAAAATTTCTTTCGAGAAATCAACAGTTGAAAATTTTGCAAATTTCATAGTCAATGATGGCGAGTTCATGACCCAAATAAAATTTGAGCAGTAAAAATTGCTCTACATCGGTCATTACTTGCCTGGCAAGATCCGTGAATCAAGATAATTTTGAAGTTGCACACTAAATGAATCGTTATATTTTTTTCGACATTTTTTGTAGATTTTTCACAATGCATGAAATTAATACCAATCGTAACATCTTTTATCATGAATCATTAAGGTGCTTTCATGATTTGTAACTTTACCTTATCTACTTTACGACCTTATGTGATATCCATGGATATGACTTCACGCTCATATGCATTGGTGCCAAGTCTTCAACATTCTGTAGATGCCGTGAAGATTATGTAATGCCCAATGATACGTTTGATGATGGTCAGTTAGTAAGCATGCATAATGACTACAATCTTGATGTAACGGCCAATGGTGTTGTGATGATCTTCCAATAAAGCTTTCTATGAGTGCCATGAATATAGTATAATGACTCCTGATCTTAATCAGTTTCATTGAGGCATGTTATAACTCTATTATGATTGGTTACCGCTCTTGTATAGCGCATCCATTCTCACTATATATAAGAGTCATGATAGGTTGATAACGGTTCGTAAAGGTTGATTCCCCGTGAGATGCTACCCTTTTACAATTTTCCTCCCCTCCCTACGCCAAATTTTCTCTATGTTTTATACATCAATTTTCATCACTTTTCCTGCTAAAATAACATACACCTAGTTACTTGAAGGGTTCAAAGAAATAAATACTAATAATCAAATAAAAAATGCATGCTACGAAAAAATTATGAAAATTAAACTAGATACAACCCTAAAATATATGTTATAAATGCATCATCCCCCCACCATACTATATATATATACATATATATATATGAATAAAATGTACCTGCTGAGCACCTATTATCAGCATACATGATGAGCACATCTAAGACGTCCAATAAGAAATCGACGGCCACGGATATAAGTGGATGAGGCGTGTGATCGTAGTCGTTCATTTTTTATCAGCGGCCCAGATGCGTCATGATAGTGATAGGAGGCGTTATCGCTGGAGTGATAGGGTTTAGGCACATTTATTTTTCGCTCTCATCGCCTACCGCTCAGGGTGTCATGCTCTCATCGCCTGAACAAGTGATCGACTAGCTCGTCGAAGGAGATCGCTTGCCGCTCTCATCGCCTGAACGAGTGATCGACTACCTGCTCCTCGTCGAAGGTTGCTTTTCCTCGTCGATCGCCTCAGATTTGTTCTTCTTTTTTTTTCCAGATCTGTTCTACTTTTTTTTTTCAAATCGCCTGCCGCTCTCATCGCCTGGCTAGCTGCTCCTCGTCGAAGGTTGCTTTTCGTCGTCGAAGGTTCCTCCCTAACTCTACTATGTTTTTTGTATGTGATCGCCTCAAATCTGTTCTACTTTTTTTTCAGATCTGTCTACTTTTTTTCAAATCTGTTCTACTTTTTTTTTCAGATTTGTTCTACTTTTTTTCAGATCTGTTCTACTTTTTTCAGATCTGTTCAATTTTTTTTTCAAATTTGTTCTACTTTTTTTCAGATCCGTTCTACCTTTTTTTCTCAGCTCCGATCTTTCTTGGATATACGTTATGAATAGATCTTTAACCAGTCATGATCTGTTATATTTTCTATGTGATCCCTTCTTTAATCTTTCTCCTCGTGTGCTGCAAAGGCTTGTGCGGCTGCATTATGATGGGAACATTCGTTGATAATTTCTCTCTATCTCCTATTCCTCCTATCTTTTACACGGCACCATTTTGCGAATGTCCCAGTTTGTCTCCCTTTCCACCTTCCTATCTTTTATCGTAGCTCTTTATTTAATCTTTCAATGAATATCATGTATAGGATGATACATAACACTGCAATGTCCATCCAAATTGTAGGCAATGTTTGAACGTAAACAAGAGACGTTGCCTAAATGTTATTGCCAAGAAGAATGTGTCATTAAAACTTCTTGGACGGAATATAATCCTGGACGAAGGTTTTATGTTTGCAGTAATAACCAAGTGGGTAACATGTGATGTTCTTTTTTTTTCTTCTTTCAATGTCTGAAACCATCATTGAGGTTTTAACTTATATATGTATCCAAATTGAAGCTTGTCAATATTTTCGTTGGATGGATAGACCTATTGAAGCTCATTATAAGAAGGTCATCAATGGATTATTGCGAAAGATCAATAGATTGGAGAATGAAAACCAAAAGATCGGCGCTCAATCATTTCGGAAATTGACCACCTTCATATTGATTTCCGTATTAGTAGTTATGATGTTATCTTAACATGTGTATGTATTAAAAATGTGGAACAATGAATGTTGAACATCTAGAATGGAACAGTGTATGTTGAACTTATGTGTATGGAACAGTGTATGTTGAACTTATGTGTGTGGAACTGGAATGGATAACTTATTTTATGTATGGTCATTGCATAGCGTGCATTGCATAACCGTGTCTGTGATGAAGTGTGGCTGTGGTGAAGTGTGGCGATGTCTGTATAGGGTGTAAAGTCCTTTAATTATACCCAACAACATCTCTTCTCTATGCTCCAGCAGCTTGAAAGTTAATACTAAGATTTGGAAAATCAAATAGCGCGGATTAGGATCAATTTATGTACAGAAATTTATGTTCTAAATTATATTCAATCCTGCCAGGGACATGGTATGATTAAGCAAGTTTCAACAGAAAAAGAGAGCAATTTAGCTTGATGAACTTTTGCTTTCTCAACTTGTTGATCCTATGTAAATAATTAAGTAGAAAATTAATGCTGGAAATTATTTGTTAAGTGTAAACCTATAAGAAATGGTAACACTCACTTGTATTTTTTTAGTTGGACAATAAGTCACATAGTGTCCTTTTGTCAAGCAATAACTACATGTCCTTTTCTTCTTCTCACCTTGTGTCATTGATATTTCAATACTAGATTTTACCCTTTTTATGTTCCTTGGTCTTCCCTTCGATTTTACAATACTAGGATCATGTACCACTAATGAGGAGGATTGTGCATCTTGAGAACGTTCTACATCCATATTTATATCTTGTGAAGGGATTTGTTCCAACGAAGGAACCTCCTCAATATCACATCTTCTTATATTCTCTAAACTTTGAATACCTTCTTTCAAAAATGAAATTCCAACATTCAAATGTTCAGGTGAGCGTAAGCTCATTTCTATAAATTTTCGTGCATTCCTTCTAAAGTTCATTTTTCGTAAATGACTTACAACACATTGACCACTTGAAGAAGGGCATTCTGTATCATGAAACTATTGTACAGTTGAATATCAAGCATTTATGGTCAAACGATGAAGAATATACTTATCAGGCAAGAACCTGATCACTCTATTTTCATTAAGAATAAGCAAAGCATGAGAACACAATATTCCTTCTCGTTCAAATATTTTGCAAGAACAACTTATTGAGATATTTGGGAGAATGCGATACTGTACAATAATCCGACAATTGTCCTCAGATCCTGCTTCATATATAGAATACATCATCTTCTCATCATCTTCTGTAATCTTTTCTTTCCAAAACTGTATAATATTCTTGAATTTCTCTTGAAATATTTTGAAAATATTTTGAGTGTACAACTTTCCAACCTGAATTTCCATAAGACTTTTTGAGGTTGGGGCAACAAAGGTATTGAGATTTTTAAAATCTTCGCGCTCTTCAACCTCACGACACGTAGAGAGAGCTAAATCATATTGGTATACAAAGTCAGATAATAAAGTATTTGAATTCACAAAGCCATCAAAGAAAGCATTAATACTCTCAGCTCTTTGTGTAGATTGCATGCCTGCACAAAATATGTCACTTAAATAAATGGAAACCCAACTATGAGGCTTGTTGTACATCTATTCCAACCAGTGGCCATCTGGAATATCATACTTTTATTTCAACATTAGCCACGTGTCTTCGAACTCTTCAATGCTCAAAGAGTTATTAATCCACCTGAAGTAATCCTTTTTAAAATTGTCACATGAATATAAATCTTGAAGATGAGTCAAAGCATTTTTTACTATATGTCAAATGCATAAAATATGTCTAGCTTTAGGAAGCACTTTGCGGATGGCATTCCCCATTGCAATATCTTGGTCAGTGATGATACAAATAGGTTGCTTTCCCTGCATACATTCTAACCAAGTTTGAAATAACCAAGTAAATGTATCTTCGATCTCATCAGCTAGCAATGCACAACCAAGTAATGTTGATTGCCTGTGATGGTTAACTCCTGTAAATGGTGCAAAAGGCATCTTCAATTTGTTAGTGCAATATGTTGTATCAAAAACAACGCCACCGAATGTCATATAATTATCTTGTGATCTACTATCGACACAAAAGAAACTCTTACCAACATCATTTTCATCCACCACCATTCTAAAAAAAAGTTCTCATCATCAACTATTTTCTTTTGAAAATAGTTTAACACAGTCATTAATTCCCCTCCTATATTATTTTTCCGTAATGCCCTCATATAATTTATGCATTGCTTGAGGTGTTACAAATGTCTCTCCAGACATTTTAAGATACTTGGCAATCTTAGAAGGTCCAACCCCAGCATTTCTGAGATCTCTTATTGCTTCCTTTATAGGGGTCAATAATTTATTGTGAGAGGGTAATCTGCCATCATCAAATTGTGAAGCAAGCTTGTGTGTATGCTCTTCATTAAATTTTTTTACCTCCCACTTGCCATCACTTGCAACTTTAGCTAGTAATAAGGAACCACAATTCTCTCTAATATCTCTTCTTCTTTTCACATCATTTTGTAAAGTGTGGTTGAACTTCACATCTTTTTTGCCTTCTTTATAGCATACAAGCAATCTACCAATGGGCATCTTTGTTTTCCTAGATTTATAAGCATAATCTTTTCACACAAAAAATCTAACTGATCTAGCATATGCATTGTAAAAATTGTAAACGTCATCTTCTGTATCAAACTCCATGCCAACAAATGGTTTACTAACTTCCTCATTATCAATATTGTCTTCTTCTAAAATTTCATTGCTGAAAAATAAACATTTGACATAAAAATTATTTTATAGACTGTCACTAAAATTATAATATAAATGTTATCACATCTTACTGTTCTTTTGCAGTTTCAAGTCCTTCAATGTGTTCTTCAAAAATTGTAGGAGATGCATTTGATTCATTATTATCAACAGAAGACATGAGGTACTTCCTAAAGAAAAAAGCATTAATATCAAAGAGTCCCTCAATTTTGCTCTAGAATATATTAGCACAATTTGTTGGAACATGAAGCAAAATCCGATAAGAAGAAAAATGCTAGTTTATATCTTGCATAATGTTGGTTTCAGGATCATTTAAGAAGAAAAATCCGATGCGAAATGTACCCTAACTCTAACCTGGATCCAAGAAAAAAACCAACAAGGATGCATCCGCACCTGGATCCGCTTGGTCGTCGGTGCCTGCGCTTAAGAAGAAAAATGCTGTTTCAGGAGCGTTTAAGAAGAAAAATTTGATGCTAAATGTACCCTAACTCTAAACTGGATCCAAGAAAAAAAAACAACAAGGATGCATACGCACCTCGATTTGTTTCGTCGCCGGTGCCTGCGCTGTCGGACTCGCTCCACGATCCGCTTGGTCGTGGGTGCTTGCGCTGCCGAACTCACTCCACAATCCGCCGTCGCGGGTGCCTGCGCTGCCCTCCTCGCTACACGATCCGTTCCTTGCCGGACCAGCGGTGTCGCTGCCGGACTCGCTTCACAATCCGCCGTCACGGGTGCCTGCGCTGCCCTCCTCGCTACAACTCATCGGACCAGCGGTGTCGCTGCCAGACTCGCTCTACTTCTATGCTGTCGCAGGTGCCTGCCATCCTCTCTACACGATCCGTTCCTCGCTGGACCAGCGGTGTCGCCGCCGGACTCTCTCCACAATCCGCCGTCGCGATCGCCTACGCTGCCCTCCCCGTGGACCAGCTCTATGCCGCCAGAGACACACTCCAGCGATAATGCCTCCTATCACTATCATGACGCATCTGGGCCGCTGATAAAAAATGAACGACCACGATCACACGCCTCATCCACTTATATCCGTGGCCGTCGATTTCTTATTGGACGTCTTAGATGTGCTCAGCATGTATGTTGATAATAGGTGCTCAGCAGGTACATTTTATCCTATATATATATATATATATATATATATATATATATATACTTTCATATTTATCTTGTTATAGTTACAATTATAAACCACATAATTAATTATTATTGAATATTGTAAAAAATGGACATATACTATATAATGTAACAATGAATTTATTCATTTTTTTCATAAAACATTATAAAAAGTATCATAAATTCATTTATAGATGTTTTGTTTTTTAAAGTGATCTAATTTTTTTATGATGCTTGAAAGTTATTTTATCAACCTGGTAAATATATTATATTATTATATTTTATATTGCCCCTAATATATTGGGCTAGCTTCGTGCCCAAGATGAGTCCTCATAAAAAGCTTCTAACTTCAACTTTGGCAAAACATGGGTCATTACTATAGCGACATGGTTCATATTGAAGACAACGTGGGGGCATTCCTGTACATCTTTGAAACAACTATCCTCCAAAACTTGGGTTGAGTTCAAGCGGACTTGGGCTCATATCCTAATTACATGAAACCCAAGGTAGGTGAGACAGCGTATGGGTTGGGTTGCCGAAATAAATATGAAACACACAAAGACATTTTTTCTACTTTACTTTGTAATCAACGTCAAGTCGCACAAAATGCTCAAAACATTCTTTTTTATCCATCAATGTCAAGTCATCACATTTGATCACTGAATGCTCAAAACATTATTTTTTTATCTTAACTTGGAGGCGAGTAGAAGTGAATGTGTCGGGTTATCCATGAGCTCCGATTGGGTTTCCACTTTATCGATGTTGAGTGAAAAAATATGATAAAATCCTAGTCGAGTTCTGGTCAGCTCTGATTGGATTTCGACATAACAGCACTCTGATAACTTTATATCTTCAACTAATTTGACTAAACTTTGTATACTAAAAGAATGTGATTTCTTCATGAATAGGAGAACATGTTAATTGCTTTTAAATGTTTTTGCAACTACATTTTGACTTTTGCACGACCTTTGACGTCCAAACATTTAGGCAACAATCAAGATTCACCCCCGATGCCAAGAGAACTCACACATGTGCACCATGGAGAGAGAAAATAAGTCACCTAGAGAGGAAGAAAGCTACTTCTAAGCTAGGGAGAATTGATGGAGGGAGATGTTTATTTATATGAGAAATAAGTTTTATGTTTGAACTAATTTTTAATTGAAATAATAACTTTAGTTCTTAACTAAAGATATTTCTGAACTCCAACAATATCCTTCATAACTTAATTAAGTTATTTTTCCCTTCTCTTTTTCTTTTTCTTTTTCTTTTCCATCAAGCTCTTATCTCTTTACACCATTCACTTATCTTCTATTTTTTAATAAAGTTTGGAATTAAATTATTATTATTATTATTGAATTTTTAGAATTAAATAATTAGTTAGTATTTATTTTTTAAAAATATTATAGTAAAATAATATTATTTTATCTTCTATATACTTTTGAATTTAAAACTCTCATTCTAACTCTGGTGTTCTTTATAGCATAATTATGGCTAGAAAATTAAATATCTAATATTAGTCTAAACTTTACTTTTTAATTTAGTTAGAACTTATCTTTCCTCCTTTTCTATTTCTTATCTATACTTTTATTGTTTTTTTTAAGTTTACTTTAATTATTTCTAATGAGTAATTTGTTTTAAAATTTATTTAATTATAAAAAAAGTACTTTTTATTTTTGAAATTTTTTTGTTGAATATTTGATGTGTTAACTAATTTTTCTAAAAGTAACATAGTTTATTTTATATTCTTAACATTTCTTCTCACGTGTGGATTAGTAAGAGCTTAACAACGTTTTAACTCTTGAGCTCTCGCTCTAATACCATGTTAAAATTTGATGTGCTAATCATTTTTTTTAAAAGCTTAAGCCATTAGAAAGAGCAACATCATTTATTTTATATTCTTAATAATTATAGTATTACATTTTCAATGTTTTTGTCTAAAGAGGCCCTGGTCAAATGTTTTCTAAAAAGATTATACAAAATGTGTAGTGCATATTAAAGTATTCAATTCCATTCACCTATATATTACTTGTGCTATGTTGCACTAGACTTAAATTCACAACATATTCCTTTTACCTTTTTAAAGTAAAATATTTAATGATATATATAGGAATATTAGTGTGCTATCACATTAATTGGTAGCACTGTGTGACCATGTGATCATGCGATCATCAGTGCTTGCATCCTCCCATGCGCATCTAGGAGATCATCGTGGCGATGGTCGTGCTCACCGCCCTCGACACCATTAGATGGTGTCGGCTGCAAGGGGTACGAGGTAGAGAAGTCGGTGAAGCTAGAGGAGGAAGAAGTGGATGGTAGCACTTCCTCGTTCGGCTGCTAGAGAAGCTGCACGAGCCGAATTGAAGCAATGAATTCTACATCTTTTATTCAGCTTGTAATGTACACTTATATAATACAATCATGTACTGAGAGATCCGTTAACATCAGATGTATGATAACTAGAAAGTTAAATACATGGAATTAGTTATGAGAACTATTCTTTTAGTTCTGTTAATGTGTGCTGGTTGTGTGCTGCTGATACGACCCTACAAACCCGACGAGGTCGTTGAGTGAGGCGGAGCTTGTCACGAATGAAGCGGAATCGATGGCCACCCAATGGTTTGGTAAGTATATCAACTAGTTGATCTCATGTAGAAAGAAACTGCACTGTAAGATGTCGATTTGTCACTTCATCACGCACAAAGTGAAAATCCACTTCAATGTGTTTTGTGCGAGCATGAAACACTAGATTGACGGACAAATAGGTGGCGCCAACGTTATCACACCATAGAATTGGATGAAGCTGTTGAGTGACTCCAAGTTCCTGTAATAAAGTATGAAGCCAAATTAACTCTGCAATAGCATCAGCAATAGCTTTGTATTCGGACTTTGTGGGGTATCATGAGACAGTTTTCTATTTGCGAGATGACCGTGATATTAAATTGGGGCCACAGTAGATGAGGAAACCACCAATGGATTTTCGATCGATGGAGCACTCTGCCCAATCCGCATTAGAAAATGCCTGTAGGCACATGTTAGAAGAAGCTGTGATCTTGAGACTTAAATCACTAGTGGCAAGCAGATATCGAAGAAGGTGTTTAACTTGTTGCCAATCATGAGCTGTGGGAGTTTACATGAACTGATAGGCATGGCGAACTATGAAGGCAATGTCGGGTCGTGTAAACTGCAAATATTGGAGAGCTCCTACGACTTGATGATACAATGTGGGATCATTAAAGTGTTCAGTAGGATCACGTGGATTAGAAGTAGCTGCTTGTGGAGAAGTAACTTGCTTTGCTTAGTTTTGGACATGTTTGTGTGAAGGAGAAGGTCCTGAATGTATTTGTGTTGAGACAAGAAGATGACATTAGGTTGCCGAAGTACTTCAACTCCAAGAAAGTAATGTAGGTCGCCAAGGTCACGTACTGCAAAGTGAGTCTGAAGGTAGTTAATATGTAAAGCCCCGAGATTTTTTTTCTTTTGCTTGCCCAGAAGGCTATCTCGACGACGCCACTCAATTCTATACTTTGACTTTGACTTTGACGTCAACAAATTGATTTACATAAGCGGAAGACTAATTTACAATATTTTCTATTACAATATGCGAAAGATATCTATACCATATCCAATAACCTATGGGTTAGGGCCCACGTCTATACAATAATGGACTATATATCCATGTGCATGTCACTCGTCAGAGGAGCCACCAACCGTCTCACCATCGCCATCAACATCACCTGTATGGATTCAAATATAGGAGCAAAGCCCAATGAGATAACTCAGTACGTAGGGTCACTCATAAAAATAACTATATGAACCATGGTCAATATCAATATCAATACTACCACAATTATCCATAACAATATATAATTGGTCAGAATAAATAACATTTAACGATAATCAATAAGACATAAATAATTTGACCAATCATAGTAACTATCCATATCATCAATTATTGATGGCTGATATCTAATCAATTCGACTCAATTATCTTAAATCAATTATCAATTGTCCATAAGTCGGTGAAGGTCACAATGTATTATTTCTATTAACAATTTATCTATTCAATTTTCATCATCAATTATGGAGTAATTCAATTAACAATTCAATTAATAATTCAATTCAATTAAGAATACATCCATCGACTACGATGGGCCTCACAAGGATCTCCATCGACAACTATGGCCTCAATCGATCACGAGGGTCTCCATCGACCGTAAAGGCCTCAATCGATCACAAGGGTCTCCATTAACTATTATGCATTAACAATCGACTCCATGAACCTCCATCGACCATAAAGGCATCAATCGAAATGCATCAACAATCGACTCCATGAGCCTCTATCGACCCAATGGGCATCAATTGATCACCAAGATCTCTATCGACCACGAGGGCCTCCATCGACCATGAATGTCTCAATTATCAATTTAATAATTCAATTGTAGCAATTTTCCATATCGTCACTTGGACGATGCACAATCAGTATCAATAATTCCATTAGTTATCAATTTTGTGCCAATTGAATAATATGTCATGAATCCGTAATCAATTATTATCAATTAGCATATTACAATTATAGTTCATTAATATTAATCAACATAACAATCACAATCACTAGACCAATACATATCAATGCATGATCATGAACAATCAATGTTATTAAACGATGCAATTAACCTTAAATAATTATTTAAAAATATATTTTTAACTCTCAAAATCCGACCGGGTCTATCTTTGTTTAATTTCATATCAGTCATTTAATACTTGGGCCGAATCGGCTCGGTTTCAATCCATTAGTCTTCGGAACCTGGGCCGAGTAAGCCGGAACCCGGTCCGGTTCTATTAATCTAGTCTCATGTCACACTTGGGTAAGGGAACCCCGGCCGCGCCTATGAGAACTCGGGCCAAGTTCATATAAATCGATCCGGTTCCTACTACGATTCGGTCTGGATTTTGTTAAACTCAGGCCGGGCATAATAAAACCCGAGCCGAGTTCTATCATCATCAAGAAATTGTGTTTTCGATAACCTCCGGTCATTCTATTTATGCCATACAATATCTAATAGATGCAAACAATATATAATGTAATCTCTATAAAATGAAGAAGAGTTCAGGGTCCATGTCGCGGAAAAATCACGCCATGGGGATCTCCCTACGTACCTCAAGTTGGTTGGAAAATTAACTCTGTTTTCAATCGTGATTGCACCAATGCCAGCAATTACTCTCAATCCTTTTTCTCTATATATTCTATTTTTTCCTAATCGAGAAATTCCATTAATAAATTTTCTTATAAAAAAATCATAAACAAACAAAAATTATTATTGTTATTTTCACATGTGCATTTTTTCTCAACGCATGCTTTCTCTTTTTTTTCCATCTTCTCTCTCCTCCTTTTGTTTTGCTTTTTTTTTCTTTAATCTTTTCTCTTTCCACCTCTTTACTCCCTATCTCTTACGGCCGTAAACTCAATCCCTTATTTTTTTTCTCTTCCCTTAAGATTCTCTCATTTCTCTCTCTATCTTCTCTAATTTTCTATACGGCCAATCATACACCAAATCATCCCATCACCATTTTTTTTTCTAATGTTACGACCACCATATTTCTCCCTTGAAATCCTCTCCTTTTCTCTCTCTTTTGATTTTACCCCTCTCTTTCTCTTTCTACTTCTTTTGCGAGCATGAAATTTTTCTGTTTTTTTTTCAATTCTTCTTTCCAAGTCTTTTACGCCTTCACTTCTTCCCTCTCCAACCATGTTACGACCAATCTATTTTTGGCCGCCAACTGTATTTTTTTTCTTTACTCCTCTCTAAATTTCTCCTTCACCTTACGCCCTTTTTTCCTCTTCAACGCCAAACGTTACTCTTTTTTTCGATTCTCTCTCATATTGACATAGCGCCAAAATCGGTCGTAATGGATCATAAAGAAAAATAATAATAATCATACGATACAAAGTTGATTCCCCGTGCATACCTATGTGAATCCTTTGCTGACGTCTCAAATCCCACCTTCACCATTGAGAAAATTGTGTCCATCGCCGAAGAATGCCACGCACAGAAAATAATTCCTTTCCCTTTATTTTTAAGTTTAGTCAGAGAACTTCTTATTTATAGGATTTATAAATCATTAATTTAATTCTACCTATAATATCTAATCTCTCTCAAATTTAATCCTTTTTTTATCTCTCTAACTAAGTCAAATTTATTCCAATTTAAGTAAATTCCGAATTTATTTAAATAATCCCATCACTAATCAAACTCCTCTCCAATTTTATTTTATTTTTCAGAAATTCATTTATTAAATTCTCTGAAATCGAGGTCGTTACATAATAACTGCTTTGATCATTTCCGGAGATGAACCTGTAATGATCAAACTGTCAATGTATATGAGAACATAAATGGTGGCGGATGATGTATGAAGGATAAACAAGGAAGAATCAGTAGCAGAGCCATGGAATCCATATGAGTGGAGAGCTTTCGCAAGGGTCGAGAACCATGTGTGAGGCGACTGTTTGAGACCATAAATCGATTATTGAAGTTTACACTCATGATGTGGCCTGGATGAATCAAGAAAGCCCGGAGGTTGTTCCAAGTAAACATCTTCAGTAAGTGTTCCATGAAGGAATGCATTTCCAATATCGATTTGGCGAAGCGACTAGTTTTGAGAGACAACAAGAGAAAGAACCATATGAATAATGGTCGGCTTAATGTCGGGACTAAATTTTCGTGATAGTCGATGCCTGCATGTTGATGATAACCTTTGACGATGAGACGAGCCGTGTAGCAATCGATTGAGCCATCAGGATGGAATTTAGTCCAAATAACCATCGACAAAGTACATTCATGTGCTCCTAGCGTGGGACAAGCTTCCAAGTGGAGTTATGGAGAAGTGCCAATGGGGATGGAGGGAGGCTTTAGTATACCAGGTAGGAGTGGGTGTGACAGTGGTAGTATGGAGGAGTTTTAGACCAATGAGCTAGCGATAGCCAACCAGCTGACGAGGCTAGAGAACACGTCGCGGGGGTGGTGAGGGAGGGACTTGGAGGTGGAGATTCAGGGGACAGAGGTGCAAGGGAAGATGAAATGGGAGTGGAGGGTGTCATGGCTGATGGTTGACTAAAGGATGTGAGGGGAATGGACATCCATGGAGTGGAGGGAGCTAGCGATGGAGGAGCTGTGGGAAGGTATGGCAGTTTGAAGGGAAAGACATGTTCATCAAACTGCACATGACGAATTATATAAATATGATTGGTGGGAAGGTGGAGACATCTGTATCCGTGTGAATTAGATGGGTAGTCGAGAAACACACACTGTAAGGTGCGGAACTCAAACTTGTTGGTGTTATAAGGCCGCAGGTGTGCAAACGCAGCACAACAAAAATTTTTAAAGAATGATACATAGGAGGACGATGGTGGAGGGTCTCATATGGAGTTGTGTTGTTGAGAACAGGTGTAGGCATACGATTAATTAAAAAAACAGACGTCTCTGCTGCAAAGTGCCAGAACTTACGGGGCAGTACAACATGACTGCATTGAAACCAGGAGTGGACAATGGGTGACCTGCTGCTGCTGATTTATCTGCGAGATATTTCACATGATGAAGATAAGATGACAAAGACTGATATACTTTCTTGAGATTATGTAGTTGCATCTGCAATTGTAATAGGCGAGTTTCGAAGGGTTCACCAAAGGTTTTTTGAAGAGAAAATCAAACTTCATGAGAAGAACGGAGACCAACTACCATTGGTAGTATTTCGTCTGAGATGGACGCGAGCAGCTAGCTAAGAAGTAGCTGATCTTTGTGTTGCCATTCAACGTATTTTGTTAAGATGGTAGAGGATAGTGAAGTTGCAGGTTCAGCTGAGACATTGAGTGTCACCTGGGGAATACTTGGGCATGGATATGAACCATCTACGAAGCCTTCTAGGTCGAAGGCACTTAATAGTGGTTGCATTTGATTTTTCCATAATAGATAATTGGAAGTGGTAAGTTTTAGTGTAAGGAAGGATTTTATCTGGTTAAATGGTGGAAGTGTAGGACATAAAGAATTAGACTCCTGGGTAACAAATGAAGACGACCATAGTTGTCAAACTCGTGTATTAGTACTTAAACTCATACAAGTTTAAGTACTTTAGGTTGGAAAACCGAATGAACTCGGTATAAAATCACAATTTGCACTAAACTCGTATGGAATACCGATTTAAATCATTAAAATTGTTGAACTCGTGCGCTTAACACTAAACCCGTCAACTTTATGACAAATGTACTATGCGGGCTTGATGGCCGAGACGACCATACCCCTCCCATTTTTACTTTATCATTCTTTTTTGTTTTTCTTCTTTTTTATTTT
Source organism: Pontederia crassipes (assembly GCA_030549335.1). Lineage (NCBI taxonomy): Eukaryota > Viridiplantae > Streptophyta > Magnoliopsida > Commelinales > Pontederiaceae > Pontederia > Pontederia crassipes. Next base: position 30,919,441 of record CM060183.1, on the reverse strand, counting down.
CTTTTGAATTAATTTGTCCTTAATCCTAGGGTTAATAAAAATATAAAAATGAAAATTATGATATATTTCATTAATTAAAAATGCATATCATAATGATATAACTTTAGTGTGAGTTCATATTAGTGTTATATTTTCTTTCTTTGTTACTTAATTTCTTTGTACTGAAATATCAAAAAATAAATAATGTGACAAAATTTTTAATATGAATTATTTTTATGATAACAAGTATCATATATATATATATATATATATATATATATACTTGTTTAGTATATATATTTCATATAATTTTTTGGACTTTAATTGAATAAATATAAGTTTTGGAACTTTATTTCAACCCCCCCCCCCCAAAAAAAAAAGAACTTACGTAGATACTCGAATTTGACAACCTTGAAGACGACGAAAAAGGATAAATTTGACAACCATGACTCTCTGCTAATGGCTCTGATACCGGATAAATTACACGATTAGTCATCCAACTTTGAGTCGATATTCAAATTAGTCCTCCAACTTTAATTTGTAATTAGAACGTTCTTCATCTTTAATTTTCTTGCACGATTAGTCCTCTTGACCGATGATAGTAGGTTTGTCGATTGTCTTGCGTATGTGGATGCCACGTGAGTCGTTTCTCTTTTCTCTACGTCATTCAAGTCATCCACGTCATTTAACGCTACTACACCGGGTAAATTACACGGATCATCCTCCAAACTTTGAATCGATTTCTAAACGGTCCCCTAACTTTAATTTGTAACTAGAACGTCCCCCAACTTTGATTTTATTGCACGATTCATCTACTTGACCAGTAATTGGCAATCTTCCGGTTACCTTGCTGACATAGCGTATAAAATATAATAAAAAAATTTAACTTATTGACATGATACAAAAAATATTATAAAATTAATAAAAAAATGGGGGGGGGGGGGGGGGGGGGGGAGGGGAGGCTAACGCCCCCCTCTAGTAAAGGTGCACGAGCTAGCGGGCGTTGGCCCCCCTTTTGCTCCTCGCCACGCATGAAGACGAAAAGGGGGGCCAGCGCCCCCCTATGCAGCTCAACGGCGTGCGAGTTGGCAGAGGGGTGCGCCGGCCCCTCTTTTCTTCCTCGCGCGCGGCGAGCCGAAAGAGAGGGCTAAATTAATTCCTTTTTATATTTTTTATTGTGTCATATCAACAAGTTAAATTTTTTATTATATTTTATTATGCCGCATCAGCAAGGTAGCCGGGAGATTGCCTATTACCGGTCAAGTGAATGAATCATGCAATAAAATTAAAGTTGAGGGATGTTCTAGTTAGAAATTAAAGTTGGGGGACCGTTTAGTAATCGATTCAAAGTTGGAGGACGATTTGTATAATTTACCCGGTTTAGTAGCGTTAAATGACTTGAATGACGTGGAGGAAAGAGAAACGACTTACGTGACGGCCACGTACGCAAGGCAACCGGGAAATCCACTATCACCAGTCAAGGGGACTAATCGTGTAAAAAAAATTAAAGATGAAGGACGTTCTAGTTATAAATTAAAGTTGGGGGACCAATTTGAAATCGAATCAAAGTTGGGAGACTAACACTACAAGAAAATCGCGATTTTCCGACGGATAATTTCTGACAGTTCTAAATCCGTCGCAATTTGCGACGGATTTTTTGACGGTTCCGTTTCCGACGGATTTTTCGACGGTTATGACCGTCGAAAATAATTTATATTATTATTTAATTTTTTGACGGTTAGGAACGTCAATATTTTCGACGGATATCCATCCATCGAAATTTCTGACGACTTTTCCGACGGTTATGACCGTCGAAAATAAAAAATTAAATTATGTATTTTTTTATATTATTATTAAATTTTTCCGATGGATTTTCCGACAATCACGACCGTCAGAAATAAAAAAATTAATTATATAATTTATTATATTATTATTTAATTTTTCGACAGTTAGGAACGTCGATATTTTTTACGGATACCCATCCGTCGCAATTTCCGACGACTTTTCCGACGGTTATGACCGTCGGAAATAAAAAATTAAATTATGTATTTTTTTATATTATTATTAAATTTTTCCGACGGATTTTCCGACGGTCGTGACCGTCGGAAATAAAAAAAATTTAATTATATAATTTATTATATTATTATTTAATTTTTCGACGGTTAGGAACGTCGATATTTTCGACGGATACCCATCCGTCGCAATTTCCGACGACTTTTCCGACGATTATGACCGTCGGAAATAAAAAAATTAAATTATGTATTTTTTATATTATTATTAAATTTTTCCGACGGATTTTCTGACGGTCACGACCGTCGGAAATAAAAAAATTAATTATATAATTTATTATATTATTATTTAATTTTTCGACGATTAGGAACGTCGATATTTCCGACGGATATCCATCCGTCGCAAAATCCGCCGCAATTTCCGAAGGTCGTAACCGTCGGTAAATGTATAATAATATCATATAAGGAGTATTTTATTAATATAACTAGCGACGGTCCAAACCGTCGCAATTACTGACGGTTTTGACCGTCGGTAATTAAAATTTCGTTATCCCGCTTTCTTTTCCATTTTCCCGTTTTCTTTCCACTTTTTTCTTTATATATATTCCTCCTCCCTCTTCTCTTTCTCCCTCCTCCCTCCACTCCTCTCTCTCTCTCCCTCCTCTCCTCTCTCTCTCTCCCGACTGCGAGCACCCCGCGCGTCGGACTCCGGCGACCCTCCCACGCCGGACGCCGGCGACCCTCTCCCGCACCGGCGACCCTCTCCCGCGCCGGCGTATCTCTCTCTCTCTGCTGTCGGCCGGCCGGAGGCCGGATCCGGCCTCCAGGCGGCCGGATCCGGCCGCTAATTTTTTTTATATTTTAAAAATTATTTGCAACGGTTGCGACCGTCTAAAGATCGACGGTTGCGACAACCGTCCAAAGTTTCGACAGTTGTGACCGTCGAAAAGTTGTGACGGCTCGAACCGCCGCCCTTTTCCGGCGGTTGCAACCGTCGAAAATTTCGACGGTTCGGACTGCTGGCCTTTTTCGGCGGTTCGAACCGTCGAACCGCCGGCCTTTTCCGACGGTTCGAACCGTCGGGGCCTTTTCCGGCGGTTGGAACCGTCGAAAATATCGACGGTTGCAACCGCCGGGGACTTTTCCGGCTGTTGCAACCGTCGGAAAATTTTGACGGTTCGAACCGTCGGGGACTGTTCCGACGGTCAGAACCGTCGATATTTTCGACGAATTTTTTTCAACCGTCGCAAATCCATTTGCGACGAGCGTTTTTTCCGACGGATCGATTCCGACTGAAAAACCGTCGGTAATTGTGTTACCGATGATTTTCGGACTGATTACCGACGGTTCGGACCGTCGGTAATCCGCATTTTTCTTGTAGTGTAATCATGTAATTTACCCCTCTGATACTAAATTAAGAAGCAATGAATTTTGCATCTTTTATTCAGCTTGTAATCTACACTAATATAATACAGTAATGTACCGAGAGATTCGTTAACATCGGATGTATGATAACTAGAAAGCTAAATACATGAAATTAGTTATAAGAACTATTCTTTTGATTCTGTTAATATGTGCTGATTGTGTGCTGCTGATAAGGCAGACGCCGGATGACGAGGCAGAGGAGGAGGGAGAAGAAGAAGGCGACGCCATGTTCAACGTTCATAAGGCCGCGATCTTCTCTCACGCTCGAGTTACAAGGATGTCGTCACGGAGAGCCTCCATCGACGAGCACTATCGCCCATTGTGCCCTAATTTGTCGACACCCGTGGAGCGCCGGCGACGTCCTGCAAGAACAACCTTGCATGGTGGGATCAAGAAATCGCCTCGTTTGAGTGCAGCGGTGACATGTGGGAATTACTCATGTTGCATGGCAAGGGAATTACTCACCTTGGCATCGCTTCTAGGAGATCGCCTCACGCGATCTAAGCTTCTAGCGAGCAATGAAGTTGTCGTGTGGGAGGACATCGCCGTGGCATCATCGGGCGGTAGCGAGTCGATGGAGAGGTGGATCCCCTTGGCGGCGAAAGGCGTGTGCATCTGACGGCGTAACGTGTCCATCGATGCACATCCAGATGAATTGGATGGCCTAAATCGCACGGTCGGACATTGCAATCAATTAATGTGGTAGCATACTAATATTCCTATATATATATATATATATATATATATATATAAATATAAAGTTGGCAAGCTTAAGAGGTTATTGTGTCGATCAGATAACAAAATAAGGTGAAGGAAATAGTTTTAATATTGATCATGATGAACTAATTCTGAAATTATAATTAGACTCGATCCAATCAAACTCATTTATTCAAATCGGACTGAGAACATGATCAACAGGGCGAATTAAATTATCCAATACTCACAAGGTTACATGCAATATATCCAAAGTTCTGAGAGCACTAAATTCTGAATTCAAGAAAATAAGAATTTTCTCAAGGGTATTGCAATACAATTTGACCACAAATATACAACATTAACAAATAATGTAGCCTGATCCAGAACTCTTCTTACCTGATCACCCAACGTCTAAATGCCCAGACAAACCTCAGGATCACACACACAAAACAAAAAGGATCACAAACGCATATGACCTTGGCTTCAGTTTGGAGTTGAACACTTTTTTTTTCGCCTAGACGAGTTAATGAGTCGAATCCGGGATCTTTATTTTTAAGTTGAACTTTAAAGTTTATGGTGAAAAAAGTTAGGAAAATAAATAAGCTTACAAGTTTCAAAATGAGTATGGAACTGTAGATCTTTTTAGTTCACGAATGCATATTAATTTTCGGATAAAAGGAGTATGCTGCGCAAAACAATGAGTCGATCGACTTACTGTTGACGATAGATTTTTGTTATACAATAAGTCGACCGACTAACTATAATATGTGCAAAGTGCCCTCTTACTTTTCTTCCAATTTCGAAGAGTGCATGTTTTACCCGCATCTTCATTCCAGTTCACTGGGAACGATCGTAACATTGGAGTTGATAATATGACTCGCTTGAAATAGAAGAAATCGAGTGCATGATCGAGTGGAGGAAAAAGGAATAATACTTATTGATCTCGAAATCGATATTTGCCAGAGAAGAGGGAAGCAATTCGTCATGCATATCGTGTATGATATGAAGTAGATCTATCTCTTAGATGCAGCCCACAGCTCTTTAAGTGGATATAGGTTCCACTTTATTTTCACAGTGCTCCATGGAGGTCCTCGTTTTAAGTACAAAGATAACCATTAATTAAGGGGCCAATACTCCACTTATTACTGTCATAACCTTTTTCTTCCTGTTTTCCTGGATTCAGTCACCATCAAGTTGGATCAACAAAGGAAATGACACCAAAGTTGGTGTCCCTGCTGACAGGAAATAGATAGACCTGGTGATGCGATATGCCAAAAGGTACAGGGTTCCATCATCATCTTGCATGTCATTCCCTGGCCAAAGGTCCAGGACTCCATCATCTTGATCTTTCAGCCCGGTAAAATTTGTGTGTCAGAGAGAGAGAGAGAGAGAGAGAGAGAGAGAGAGAGAGAGTGATATGAGTAAACAAGATCTGAGATCTTGCGGAGACAAGTCATGGTGGTAGAAAACCTGGACGGTGGTCATTGACTCAATGCATGGTTCACAATTTATCTTCTGATGCGGAAAATAAAATATACAGCCAAATCTTCACAATTCGTCATGTTTAAGACGTCAAATTGTTCATGAATATGTGAACGTAGTATAGTACTCGTACATTTAGATGTATACCAAATTAATGATTACAAGACGCGCTAAAAACCTTTACCATCTACATCATTTTTCCCTTGAGCTGTACTAATAGTCCCCTCCAAGATAGCAATAGTTCTGCCTTTTCTGGAATTTACAGTTGCACTCATGAGTTTGCTCGATCTTATTACCACGTCGATGTCAGATCCAAAGTCTAGCACTCGTACCGGGTAATGCTCCATTATTATCCTTGATATTTTTTAGAACTAACGCGAGCTACGTGCTCTATTTAACTCACTACGCCCTTGCATGAATTTTCCACTAATTCAAGCAGAGGGCGCCCTTCTTCACCTTTGATAGATCAACCAAGATGGAAGCACTTTCCATCGACCAGGAAGAAACAGCAAAGCCGAAGGGTGGTCTGAGGGCCATTCCATTTATCATTGGTAGTCATTTGTTTCTTCCCTTTCTATATTGTCATCAATATATTAATCCACTCTTCGAGGTTCTTGTCTAGTTATGTACATAGGTTTTTTAAATGCCCTTATAAAGAATGACGTCCTGATATAACCTCTGTAAAAATGTTTCATTTGCTGATCATTAGTACTGTGACTCTTGTCTCCATTTTTTTGATGCCTAGCTGGTATGTGGAATACGATACTAATACCTTTTCTTTGTGAAGGAAATGAAATCTTTGAAAAGGTTGCAAGCAACGGACTCCATGCAAATATGATTATCTACCTAACACAAGCATATTACATGAGCCCTGCCACTGGTGCTATTGTTCTGCTCATCTGGGGAGCCATGACAAACTTCACACCTCTACTTGGTGGCTTCCTATCTGATTCCTGTTTCGGCCGATTCCGCACCATCGCTTATGGATCAATAGTAAGCTTAATTGTAAGCTCAACTATCTCTCTCCTATCTTAGAATCCTCGTTAGACCTTTGATTTCTTTGCTGACTGTATATATAGAGCACTTGTGTGATTGCATATGTACGTGTATCAATCATTACACAACATCTCATAATGTTCTTTGTAAAAGGGCATGGTTCTTCTATGGCTGACGGCCATGCTTCCCGGAGGCCACCCGTCATCTCATGTCAACGGCATTACCTCGCCGACCTCTTTGCAACTCACCCTCCTGTTCTCCGCTTTCGCAATAATGGCCGTAGGTTCCGGCGGCATAAGGCCGTGCTCCCTGGCCTTCGGCGCAGACCAACTGGACGACAAGGACAACCCTCAGAACGAGAGGGTCCTGCAGACCTTCTTCAACTGGTATTACGCATCGGTTGGATTCTCTATAATGATAGCGGTCACAGTTATAGTGTACATACAAGATACCAAGGGGTGGGCTGTAGGTTTCGGCGTACCAGTGGTGCTCATGGTGCTTTCTACATCCTTCTTCCTCTTGGGCTCTTCTATTTATATGAAGGTCAAGGCCAACAGGAGCTTGCTAGTTGGACTTTCCCAGGTTGTTGTGGCAACCTTCCGAAATCGGCACCTGACGTTGCCTGCAAATGCATGTTCAACCAGTTGGTGGTATCGCAAGAAGGGATCTAAGCTTCTGGTTCCAACAGATAAGCTAAGGTGCTGAGCCGGATGTCTGTATATGAATGAAATTATAAGCTAACATTTTGTTCTTTTTGACATCTTTGTAGATTTCTTAACAAAGCCTGTATGATTCGAGACCCTGAAGAGGGCGTGAACCCTGACGGATCGGCCTCGAGGCCGTGGCAGCTTTGCACCGTGGACCAAGTAGAGGACCTAAAGTCAGTTCTCCTGGTGCTGCCCATTTGGTCGTCAGGATTCATGGTAGCCGTGGCCGCCACCCAGTCGTTCCCGGTTCTGCAGGCGAGCACCATGGACCGCCGCCTGGGCCCGAGGTTTCAGATCCCCGCGGGCTCCTTCAACGTCTTCTCCTTCGTCACGATGACCATCTGGGTGGCCGTCTACGACCGTCTGCTCGTCGCCCGGCTGGCGAAACTCACCGGCAGACCCCGCGGGCTCAGCCTCAAGCAGCGGATGGGGATCGGCCAGGTGCTGTCGTGCACGGCCACGGCGGTGGCGGCGGTCGTGGAGAGCGCCCGGCGCAGGAGGGCCATCGAGCAGGGACTCGACGCCGTCGACGCGCGTGGCGGCGGGCTGGTGAGCATGTCGGCTATGTGGCTCGTGCCGCAGTACTGCCTGAACGGCTTAGCGGACGCGCTTAACTTCATAGGGCAGATCGAGTTCTACTACTCGGAGTTCCCCAAGAGCATGTCCAGCATCGGAGTGTCCCTGTTCGCGTTAGGGCTGGGCGTCGGGAACTTGGCCGGGAGCGTGATCATACTCCTTGTCAATAGAATCACTGGAAGGAATGGGAGGGTGAGTTGGCTCGCCAAGAACTTGAACAAGGGCCACTACGACTACTATTACTGGCTTCTCGCACTTTTGGGTCTCCTCAACACGCTCTACTTTTGCCTGTGTAGTTGGATGTATGGCGAGGAAGGGAAGAATAAGGTTTCTGAAGGGCAGGAGGAGAAGGTTAATGGTGCTGAATAGTGAATACCTAGCTCTACATTGCACAGGCCTTGACTCCAGCTCGCCCCATGAAAATGCATGCATGCCTAATTACGTAGATTAATCATATATATATATGCTAATTCTTAGTTGGTCACGATATGTATTTTTAATTTTATTTCCCTGCTAATATGATTAAATCTACTTTACTAATAATTACTACGCACCGTCCATCGTGTTGTTTAACGTGAACAATATCTTTGTGTTGGAAAAAAAAGAGTTAAAAAAAAAACATGTACTGCACAAAATCGTGACGCGCTCAAAATTGGCGTGTTCATGGGGGGTCCACAACGAACGGTTCCTAGTCGTTCTGGGAACGTGGCAAGACGCGTCTAAAGGACACATGGGCTGCTGTGCTGGCCCATAAAAATCTTGTTGCCATAATAACTATATTGTGTGATTTATTTGCCGTAGTTATTAATTTACTATAAAAAATATTATAATTTTTTAATGTAGTTATTAATTTACTAATTTAGCCCCAAGGCTTCTGGAGCCTTCGGCTTGTCAAAAAATCACGGTCTACTAGTGCCTTCTTCACATCCCGGAACGAAGCCACCAAACAACAATCTACCGCTAAGAGGGAGAGGGAGAGGAGAGAGAGAGAGAGAGATGGCTCCGATCGCCGTTGGAGACTCGCTGCCGGACGGGACGCTGGCATGGTTCGACGAGAAGGACGAGATGCAGCAGCTCTCCGTCCACTCTCTGGCGGCCAGCAAGAAGGTCATCCTTTTCGGCGTCCCAGGCGCATTCACCCCCACCTGCAGGTATGTCCCTCCTTTTGGTTTCCTTCTGATGCGTCAATGGAGTCTTTTTTTTTTTTACTCATCTGTACGTAAATCCTTATTATTATTGTTGAAGAGAGTTCGCGTGATGTTTATTTGCAGCATGAAACATGTGCCGGGTTTCATTGGGAAGGCTGAAGAGCTCAAGGCAAAGGGCGTTGATGAGATCCTTCTAATCAGCGGTATGTTTATTTATTTTGCCTGAGTTGGATCTCGTTAGGTATATGATTCATATGTTGCCTTTCATTATGTTGGAATGATCCGTCTCTTCCATTACAGCCCTCAAGGAAGACTCCACCTTTTTTGGGGTGTATTTTGTTCCGGACTTACTTGTGTTGTATGTACATGTTGCTTCAACACAGTACCAACTGGTTTCATCATCAGTTGTTAACATTAAGCATCTTCTAAATATAGGAATTGTTATGCATTTTACGAGTCATTTGCCCTGTTTTGTCAAGAAGTAGAGTAAAGAGAATGCTTTCATCAAGCTTTCTAACTTTTTTTCTGTCCTTTCATGACTTATATTGACTTTGAGTATAATTTTCCTAGATGTAATGCTAATAGTAGTAAGTGAAACCAGTAAAAATCTTGCATGACTAAGGCTGCCTTTTAGTAGCTTTTAGATTGAGTATTCCAGTGTCCTATTTTCATTTAAGAATAGTGCCCGATGATGTTACTCTGTAGTTCTATGACAGGACATCACAACTTATAGATTTCAGCTTGGTTTTGATATTCACTGACATGTATAGCATAGCCATATTGGTTTCCGTATGCCGATACATATGAAGATATTATTATTGTAAAATTTCCTAGGACCTCAACAACATAGCAGCTTAGAAGTGTTTCCAACCTCATAAATTGATATGCATCTTTTAACATTTCGTTAGACTTTGTTCCAGGGGTTTCCTAGGGAACTTACTTTTGCACTTTGGTGACCCAAAATTCATTGAAATAATAGTTAGTGAATGTCATCCAATATTCTTCTTTTGTTATTGATGTAGTTAAGACCAAAACTAATTAAGTACCTTGGGATTTTAGTTTGCGAATGGAGTTAATTCTGTTCAGCTACTTCACTTCATTGGATCCTTTGGTGCCATATACTTTCAATGAGAACATCTAGTCCGAAAATAATAGTTACTGAATATCACGTACTTCTTTTCTTGCTAGTATTGTAGTTAAGACCAAAAGTAATTATGTGCCTTGGATTGTGATGTGCAACTCCGCCTATGTTTTATAGCCGGTCCCAAGTCCGGATAAAGGAGGAGGGTTGTGTTAGGCCCCGACGAATCTTATGAACATAGATCAACGAATAGGCGTCGTATGATCCATGTAGCCGACCCCACCTAGTGGGATAAGGCTTTGTTGTTGTTGTTGGATTGTGATGTGCAAATTGAGTTCTGTTCGGCTACTTCACTTCATTGGATCCCTTAGTCCCATTAAATTCTATCACTAGTCCTTGTTGACATGTTTTTTAAGCTTTGTTTAAAATGAACAAGGGGATAGAAAAATTATCCACTTTCTCAAACCATATGGTACAAGATAAAATAAAAGCTCATAGTACCTGATGTATGAGATTTTAACTTAATCATTGTACGTGATCTTCAGTTAATGACCCCTTCGTCATGAAGGCATGGGCGAAAACATATCCTGAGAACAAGCACGTCAAGTTCCTTGCCGATGGTTCTGCAACTTACACCCACGCCCTCGGGCTTGAGCTTGATCTCTCTGAGAAAGGACTTGGTGTTCGTTCCCGAAGGTTCGCTCTCCTTGTTGATGATCTCAAAGTGAAAGTTGCAAATGTTGAAGAAGGTGGCGCATTTACCATTTCCGGCGCTGATGAGATCCTTCAGGCACTTTGAGAAGGGGCAGTAGCTTTATGAGTACATGGTTTATCATAGGTTCATCCAAGCGGATTAATGTGGCCTATGCAACTTAGAAGCATCCTTTTGATGAACTTGGTGAACTGGCTTATATATTAAGGGTTGCTCTATTCAATATCTGATCAGATGTGTGTTTATCTACTATTCAATTTATTTAATTCGAAAAGAGAAAATAAGAATTGGATAGGAGATAAAAGTATAGTTAGATAAGAGAAAAAAGTAGAAAAGATAAATGTTACTTGGAAAAAATAGAATTAAGTTAAGATACGAAAGGTAAAATAATAAATTTTATTAAAATTAGTCCAATGAAAATTCAATAATAAGTTTACCTCTCTGGAGATCATCTTAACATTAAATTATAAGTTCTAAATTTAAAATATTTATAAAACAAAGTGGTACTCAAAATTAAGAGACAAAAATAATATTTATTATTTAAATATGAAAAATGAGATAAAAAATAAAGGAATAATAAGTTTGGTTGGATATAGAATAATATTTGGAGAAAGAATAAAAAGATCAAGAAAGCTGGTTTCATTTAAATCTTTATTACGATTCTTGAAATTTAAATTGACTTGGAAGAAGATCGTGATACATTTCAACTCCTTATTCTACTTCACACACCTTATTCTACTTCACACAAATCCTTTCGGGCGTATGGTTAGAGGTTAGAAATGCATGGAATAAATACAAATATTCTATCGGATTAATTTTAATTTTTTTTTGAAGTTTACATATATTCTATCATTTTAAAAGAATGTCTTATTTCTCAAAAGTACACTGTTTTCAAGTTTAACTTTTTTTTAAAATGATAAATTTGTCTTTTGTACTTTTTATGAAATAAATCATGTGTTTAATTGTATTATGATGAATATTCATTTATTTTGTCACTTAACCTCCAACCAAACAGCACAATCTGTCCATCTTTTATGGACGTATTTTGAGGCTTGAAACATCAAAATAATGAAGTCACGACGGAAAGAATTAAGTTAAGACATCGGAGATATGTAAGGGATCCACGCTTGACTTCGCTACCCAGGTTTCATAGTCACGATGACAAAAAAAAAAAAAGTCTTTAAGTTAAGCAAGAAGAAAGATGAAAACTATGAGCCCTAATTGTAAGTCGTCTTTGGATTGAAGTTATATACTATCTCTGGGTCAGAGTTATAATATGGTAGGTTGATAGAAATGATTGTTTTAAAAATATAGAGAGAAATGATTGTTACGAGTATTAATTAATTATCTTATTTATTTACTTATTTGTTTACTATTATTGAATTTGAATCGTAACTATGAGTTTAAGAAGAATTAAGTTAAGAGTTTTATGTTCAAAAATATCTAGAAGATAAAATAATATTATTTTATTATTTTATTTCGAAAATTAAAAGATAATAATAATAATTTATTTAATTTATAAATTCAATAATAATTATATTTAGGAGAGTTAAAGTAAAAAAAGATTAGTAGAAAAGGATTACGGACTAAATAGGTTGAAATTAAGAGTTTTAAAGATAAAAAAAAATTCAGAAAATAAAATAATTTTAATTTATTATTAAAATTTTGAAAATTAAGAAATACTATTATTAATTATTTATTTAAATGAAAAAATTCGTGAAAAATAAAAGATAAATTATAGATAAGAAGTATAGTTAGAAGTTCTAATTAGATTAAAACTTAGGGGAACTTGTCACTATAAATAGGACCCCAAAGTCTCATTCAATGCATCTTTCTCCTCTCCTCCATTAGAGTTTTTTCATCTTTGGCTATGTTTTCTTCTGTCTCAGTGCGTGTGTGCGAAGTTCCGACCGGGCATCCAATCTTGGATCTACCCTCTATCAAAGACACCGGACTTTTCGTCGGAAGCCTCTCCATCGTCTTGAAAATCATACATAAAGTTAGGATTCCAAGTAATTCTACTTGGAGAAGTATGTGTAGATTCAGGTTCATTTTTTAATGCAATGTCTTGATAAAATAAACAAAATAAAAGAATATTAAAGTATAGTTTATGTTCTATGATTATCCAAGAATAGATTTCATTTTGTTTCATGTTCAAAGCATGTCTAGATTGATTAGAAAATGATGTCAAAGTTTCAATATTTCGACATCATAGTGCTCCGATGTATGGGAACCCAACCTGAGTTGGGATGAACCTAGCTGAGTTCATCTAGGATGGATGATACTTGGGGCGTGCTAGCTAAATCTGACCCGGATTTGTTTGTGTCCGGTCTAGGTTTGCAATGACTTGACTCGGGTTACCTGATCGAAATTATGCACGACCTCGATTTTCACCATGTGAGACTCGGCCCGAGCTATAGTAAACTCGGCCCAAGTTCTAGAGGCTAAATGGGAAGAAATTGATGCATGTTTGGCTTGATCCGAGTCTCCCTTGACTCGGCCTGCGTCAGAGTAAACATGGCTTGAGTTTGATCGTGCTCGGCTCGGATTCTGCATAATTTGTAGATATGATTTTGTAGTGATTTGTATAAATGTCAAATGACATTTTTGCCCCTGTATTGACACCCGATGAACTTGACAAAAAAGATAGATAAATAAGAAAAGATAAAAGTTGTAAACTGATATCCTTATGTGCATTGTTTGTTATAGGACAACAGGTGGGTATTAATAGTCCCACTATGGGGATTTAAAGAAAGTTTTATCCATTTTGACCCATTTTTATAGTCACATCAAAATGTCATATTGATTCATAATTAAATAAATCGAGCTCACCTAAGATAATGAATATAAAAATTTATAAGAATTATTAAAGTAAAAAATATAGTGCAACACACTAAAGAAGAATCGTTCAGAAAAGAAAGAATTGAAAAATATAGCAAAGAACGAAAAAAACTTGAACAGTATAGCAAAGAATGGAAAGAAATTGAAAAGTATAGCAAATAATAGAAAAGAAATAAAAAGTAAAGTATATAAATATTATGATATGTTATATAACTATTTTGGTTTCAATGTTAATTGATCACGGATATTTCATGTCACTGTGTTTGAAAATCATAAGTAACTGAAGTCAAAGATAAATGCATGTGCAACAGTAGAGTTTGCGGTGATCTTTAGAATTGCTATTTATTTACATTATTAGCACTTTGACTTTATAAATATTTTATAGTATGTTTTATAGAATTGTTAGCTTTCCCTCAATATTATTATTACGAATTAGTCATTTTTCACATTTTTATGAAAGTAATTATTAAAAGAATTATAAATAACGCCGTCCAAAATAAATTCAAATTTTGAATGTCACATACTACGTACACTGTATAATATATATTGTTAAAAAATGGAATATCATATAACTTTAAAAAGTTATATGAAAAAAGAAATAAACATTTAATTTTATCATATTAGCATGTCATACCGATATTCTCACCATAAAAAACTTTAAATAAATGCGCTTAGTTATGCAATGTTTTTTTTTTCGTTGTCGCCCTAATATTTGTCATCCTCATTAATCATTTGTAAAAATAAAAAATGTTGCGAACATTAAAAAGGATATATCGTAAAAATACGTCACCATTAACATTGAAACGTCGACATACGGTTTAAATAACATTTTTCTTTACCGAAAAAAATACAATATTGTATTTGTCAAAACGGTATACGTTATTTGAAGTTTTTTTAAATTTATCGATTATAGCTTAATTCTAGAGAAAAAAAACATTGTTGTATGCTAAACATAAATTTGCGTTTATGACTCATGATTTATATTTTTCAATTTGGATTTGAATTATTATGTATTTATTAATGTCCTAAAATAGCTGCAAGTTTCTTCCTTCAAAACTTAATGGTGTTAGTGATTCGAGACTATTAACACATTGAGTCATTTTTCAGCCCGCCTCTCGATCTTTATAAAATGCTGCCGACGATAAAAAATTTTTGCGCTAATAGAAAATGATTTATTTTCATAAATTTTTTTTTAAACTATTACGATTCTTCGTATTTAACTTCAAATTCTGAACTTATTTTTTCAAATTTTTAAATTATCATGACTTTTTCATTTTAATCCTTCTGTTCACTTATATTACATTTTCTATTTTTTTTTATTTTTTTATTTATGAAAAGATTAAATTATCGTTCATTATGAAATATATCAAATAATAAATATAGAAACAAAAAAAGAAAAAAATTATGGCAAAACTTTTTCCGCATGTCGATAGTTTTTTCTTTTTTATATTTATTATTTGATGTATTTGAAAGATAATTTAAGTTTTATTTATAAATAAAAAAGTAAAATTAATAGAAAATATAATAAATGAGAATAAATAAAAAAAGTAAAATTAATAGAAAATATAATAAATGAGAATAAATAAAAAAAGTAAAATTAATAGAAAATATAATAAATGAGAAGTCGTGATAGTTTAGAAATGAAAAAATATAAGTTCCTAATGATTTACCTAAGTAACCTTTGTAAAAAATCTAAATCGAAACCTTACATACCGCTCCACCCAGTCCACGTTTGTGGCACTCATTGAATCATCTGACATGGTTACCGATTGCGTTAGTCGATCAACGTTAGCTGCGTAAACAGTAAATAGCGCTCCCAGACGTTATAAACTGCAAAAATAAGATATCGTCCCGGCCGTTATAACTTCATAACCAACGGCTTCCTGCTCTATTTTTAGGTGTTCCGTCTCGTTGGCTTTTCCGATTTGAAGGTTGTTACCTTCCAATCTGTCGGATTCTTGGAGGAAATCCTGAGAAAACAGGGCGACGTTATCGGGGAATCCGACGGAACTCCTTCTCTCTCTCTCTCTCTATCTCTCTCTCTCTCCACACACACATCCATAATGGAGATCCATCTGTCTTCAGGATTTTTCCATCATTTTGATTTCCGCTCGATCGCCGGTGATAACATTTGCTGGGAAGGTAAAAGAACTCTTTTTTAACTTTTTATTTCAAGTTAGGGATAGCTGGAAACGAAATTGGATGCTTTTCTTATGAAAAGGCAAATAATGAGTTGTGTGGCAATCCGATGCATGCAATTTGTCCTATTTGGAAAATTTGATGCTTGTGGCTGCCAGACCTTGATGTTTATTCTTGTAGTTCGTCTTGTACACAATTCGTAGTGATAGTTGTTTCTTCTGTGTGGAATTGCACAATAGTTTGCTGAAGGGAAGAGCACATGTAACAAATGGCCACACTTGGGGATATCAGCGTAGGCGGGGCGATAAACATGGCGTCCGTCCTTTTCTTCTTTGTGGCTTTTGCCATGCTGAGGCTGCAGCCATATAATGATAGGGTCTACTTTCCCAAGTGGCACCTCATCGGGAAAAGAAGTGCCCCATCCGGAGACAACATACGCAAATTTGTTAACTTGGATTGTAAGTCGTATGTCAGATTTCTGAATTGGATACCTGAGGCAATTCGTATGCCGGAGGCGGCATTGATTGAACATGCAGGGCTGGACTCTGCCGTATACATCCGCATTTACATACTCGGGTGAGATTTGTATATGCAATTTAGCATTTGTTCTCATCTTGAAATGTTATTGCGAACCCAAATACTGTAAGAATGCATACGACAAATTGACTTGCGGTTAAGTCCATTCGTTTTTATTTATTTTCTTGCATTTCCAATGAGTTATCTATTGTTGCAGGTTAAAAATATTTGTTCCTTACACTGTCATTGCTTTCCTCGTGTTAATTCCTGTCAACTGGACTGGTGGCACTCTGAAGTATGAAAATTTGACGTACAGCGACATCGATAAGCTCTCTTTATCCAATGTTGCAGAAGATTCTATGAGGTTTTTACTTTTACGTTGTTTAACTTGTATTTCTTTGCTTTCCCTATTTTTAAAGGTCCGCCTTCTGAAGCATGCACACCCGATATCAATGATTATGTCAGTTGGATATAGACTATACTTCCATTTATCAAACATTATTTGGTCATAGGACATGGAATATCAAACTAGTCCTCATGTGTTACACAGTTTTCCTGACGCCCTAGAACAAAATTCTTTTGTGCCACCAAAGTAGCTCCTCTCTGTAATTTCCTTCTTTCTGGAATTTGTTCTTTTTTTAGAGTATTCTAGAATTTGATAAACACTTTCTTCTGACATAGCCCTCCAGTTCCAAAAAGAAAAAGATATTGTCGACCATTTTTTTAAGATTAATTTGTGAGTTTGATTTGAAGGGTTGACCCTGATGTGAAACTTTAGTACTTCGTATTTACATATAATCATTAGGAACACACCATTTTAACCACATGAAAGCTCAATGGAGGCATCTGTAGATTTATGACATTTGAGAATATTTATCTCTAGATATCTAGATGCCATCTTGGTCCGTCAATTCCAGAAAGTGTTCATACATTATGGTTTTATGACAAACAAAACAAAAAGATATCTGTTGCATTTTCTTGACATCTCTACCATTAAGAGGCGCTGATAAGGATGCCATAAGTATTTACTTAGGATTTCCTGTATTTTAGTTGTCTATACTTTATACATATTTCATTAACCTGACATATTTATTGTTCCTGCCCTTCCACAATGTTTCTCTGCTTTCTTGTAGCATGTATATTTGTCTTACTGAAGTTGATTTTGTCAATACATTTGCTTTCAGATTTTGGGTACATCTAGTGGTGGCTTATCTTTTCACTTTCTGGACATACTATGTACTGTATGATGAATATAAGACTGTGACATCAAAGAGATTGCAATTTCTTGCAACTGCAAAACGCCGACCAGATCAGTTCACAGTATGTTCAGTTTTCACTAAATTAGTTGATTTGCGATGAAGTTTCTGTTATATACATATTTTAGAAATAGTATTGAAATATCATTTGTCCTCTTGTGATGTAAGAATTTTTTGCTTTCTATATGATTGACAGCACTGGAATTATTGTGATGCTTCTATTCTATTGTTTCTTTCTTTTAGGTCATTAGTTCCTGTTATTGCATATGGAAACTTTCTAGATCCTCTTGCTGGAATAGTTTGCTCAACTTTCTGATTGGAGCCAGTAAGAGAAATCCAGGAAGGGACTTGGACAACTTCTTTTGTTGCTTTTAAAAACACACTATTTCTTGAAATCTTAAGATTTTTCTTAAATACCACAGGTATTTTATATTGAATGCTAATTCAGTTATAACCACAGGTTGCAAACAGCATATGTTATAAATGGACAAGCTGCACGTTGCTCAAACCATAACGATGAAACATTGTTGCCAATGTCATCAATAAAAAAACTTTTTCTAATCATATAGGGAAAAGGACTACAAACTTGTCCACATTAGCTGAGATATCAAAATGGAGTCTTTTGTGTTATGTTATTCATGTGATCTCGCATAACTAGAATGAAGCAAATATTGTCTATTATTTTGAAGAAAAACCTTAAATACTTGATATGATACATTGTAATCTTTCATGTTACATTGCCTTTGTTTCTGTGTACAGGTGCTTCTGAGAAATATTCCTCCAGACACTGATGAGTCAGTTAGTGAGCATGTGGAGCACTTCTTTTCTGTAAATCACCGTGATAATTACCTTACACACCAGGTTTGGATCTCGGAAAAACCCACAAGAATACCTAATAAACTCATTTGTTTTTGTTGAATTCATCTCATATTATTGAGTAGATTTTAATAATTTAATCCATCTTGAAATAACAGACAAGTGCATTCCTTGTTTGAAAAATAGATTACTTAATTAAGATTCTAAGTTTTGTTATCCTTCCTATACTCAAAGTGCTCTAAAAAAAGTGCTTTAAGGTCTTCTTGGTTGTGGGATGAAAGGCTTGGATAGGCTTTTATCTCCATTTTTTATTACTCAACAATGTGTTTTCTCCCCAAGAGTTTCAAGGGGTAAAAATGCCATAAAAGAAATGTTATCCACTTATCCCAGATGAATTGTTTGTTCTTATTTTTATTCCAAAAAATAAAATGTGAAATTTTCCCTATTCCATGGATAGGCCATTGAAAAAAGCAAGGCCTACATGTCTGCACAATAAGCATTTTGAAATACATTAACCTTGATGATAATATGATTGACCAGTATTTTTATATGCTGCCATATGTGAAAATTGGTTATTTTTTTGGTTCTTGTTGTTATGTTATTTTATGCACATTTATGAAGAACCAACTTTTATTTAAACTGGCTGAGGCATTTCTATTCAAGAGGTCAAATGTTCAAATCTCTAGTGGGATATGTAACCCTATTTATTTTCATTCTTTTTGTTTCTTGTACTAGGTTTTTGGGTCTTCCTTCATAACTGAAAGAAAGCAACTTTTCATATGTACCTACTCTACGCGCAATATAGTACCAGTGTTCTATGTTGTTGTGATGTAGTAGTATTTGCTGACTGTAGCCTCTGTATCATCTGAATTCTGTAGATTAAGCTCTCAAGGATTCTGCCTTTGGGTTATTAATCTTTAGTTATAAGTCTTCTTGATGTAATGGATGTACGAGATACTCAAGAGGAGGTTGTTGTCATCATCCTTACATGCATCTCTCAAAAAAAAAAATTTCTTTCATGCATGGTTGATGGTGGTTGATTCTTCTGAAGCTTCTGCATCAGATTTTAGTCAGTTGAAGGCATCTTAATTTGCTTTGCTTTGTTAGTTTAGATTAGATTAGGATGACATCAATCTGTTAGTTGGTTATTTCCATTTTCTGCAATAGTTGTGTTTGTCCATGAGAGATATAAGTCTATCTCTTGTGAATAAAGACTCATCCCTTATTATCATTCAATTTATGAACAATTAATTCCAACTTCTATTTTCCTCTGGTGGAGCTTTGTTCCTTCTGGGCCAATAGTGCTTCCTGATGTCAGAAAGTTATTTATTTCCTCAACTTCGTCTATGATCCTGTTTTTGCATCACTTATGTCTACAGTTTAGTTAGGAGCCTTTTATGTGTTTCCTTAATTAAATTTATTTCTAACTAGTTTTTCTTTTATTTAGGCGTTCATGTTATTTAGAATACAAGATGTTCCTGTATGGTTCCTTTGGAACATAAACTTGATGAATGAAAGTTAATCTCTAGTTAACTTAGTGAATAACTAAATTAGGACTTTGGGGGTAAATTAACTAAGTAGATATCATTTACTGTGTCAATGGAACGTCCTTATGTCTGTTTTTGAGTGTTGAACAACTTTATATCACAATCCAGAAATTTAGTCACAGACCTTATAAAGTGATGCAATATTGAACATTTATAAAGGCCTGTTAAAGACAACAGGAATTTCCTAGCTTGGTAGTCATTTTTTGTGAAGACATCCTTTTGGATAATCTTCAAATATCCAGTTAGTTAACTAGTTTATTATTATTTCCAGGTCGTATACAATGCAAACAATCTTGCATTCTTGGTCGAGAAAAGAAAAAGTTTACAGAACTGGCTTGTCTATTATGAAAACAAATTTCAAAGTTCTAAAAAAAGGCCAACTACGAAGGTGGAGTTGTAACTTAACTGATATTTTCCTTCTTGATGTACATGTTTCATTTCATAACGCAAGGGTTTAAATTATTTTGTGTTCTTACAATAGTACTTATACAAAACAGATCGTTTGACTTCAGTTTTAGACAGGATTTTGGGGCCTCTATGGACAGACTATGGATGCCATAGATTGGTATACTATAACAATTGAAAATTTGGCAAAAGAGGTAGATAACTGCATAATCTTCCTCTTCTTATTTTATCATTTTATCTTAAAGACTTTCTGATGTTATCTGATCTTAGATCCTCTGTATCATGTAGAGTGCTCAGGAACACAAAGTTGAGAAATTTGCTATAAGGGGTTCATATATACCAAATATAGACCATTTAGACATTTAACAGAAAATAATATAAGCACAAGGGTTATCGAATTTTATTTACCACATTCTTCGGTGCTTTGATGTGTGCCACCTTCAATGTGTATGAAGGGATAAGGTCCATCATGCA
This sequence comes from Pontederia crassipes, assembly GCA_030549335.1. NCBI lineage: Eukaryota > Viridiplantae > Streptophyta > Magnoliopsida > Commelinales > Pontederiaceae > Pontederia > Pontederia crassipes. The sequence continues at coordinate 30,898,636 of CM060183.1, read as the reverse complement.
TATATTCTTTTGCACAATTCTGCATTTGTACATCACATAGTAGTCAGTCACAAGCTACCATGCCTCAACAACCAGAACGAAACCATTATTTTCACTAAGAAAAAGCAAGGACACCAGTTTTCTTGAATACAAAGGGACGTTAATGGGTCTAGTGCGTCGGGAAAAAATAGGAAATTAAAATGGCTTGGAAAATCTTATTGTGAGAATTATTCCAAAACCTCTTGGTCTATGACTAGATTGTCGGTCAATATATTATAACTATATCCTTCGAGAGCATCATTTTATCTTTGGCCATTCCTGTATTTCTGATGGGAATTTGTAATAAATTTGCGTTTTGTTATGGACGAGGCCTTTTTCTTTAGAAACATACAACAACAACAAAGCCTTATCCCACTAGGTGGGGTCGGCTACATGGATCATACGACGCCATTCCGCATTCGTTGTTTCATGTTCATGCGATTTGACAGGGTTTTACGCAGGCTGTCGGGGCCTAACACAACCCTCCTCCTTTATCCGGGCTTGGGACCGGCTATAAAACATAGGCGGAGTTTTTCTTTAGAAACATAATAGTTATATTTTCTGAATAATTAATAAATAAATTTTCATATATATATTTCCATTTATTATACAGATGTGGAATTTCTTCTTTATATATCTCAAACTAAGGCTAAACTTGTGAGTTTGCCAGCTAGGGTTGCAACATGACAAGCATTGTTATGGTGCATCGGTCCTTTCTCTAGACCCCCTAACTAACTCCGCTTTGCCATATGGTGCTCAAATCTCAACTACGATGCATAGAATAAAACTCTAGAAGCAAATCACTTTAAAGATAAAGGACATAGCTTTATTTTGTGTTACATAGATGCAATCAGTTTTCTACCTTACATGCAGAATCGGATGTCAATATCAGCATAATCATTACGTTGAACTATCCTAAATTTCATTACATTTTCAGGCCTCCTAATATATTATGGGCATAGTCAGTATTTACAACTGATAAGACTTTCTTTTCAATTAAAAACCAGCCATCACTCAGACTCAACTGCACTTCAATTTTCGTTTTTCCTGTTGCTGCAATTAATGTACTCTAGCTTATCTTTCCTTAGCTAATGAATGTGAGCCATACCTTAAGAGATTTGCAAAAAACTAATTGTGTTCGTAACTGCTTTGTGTACTATTGAACAACATCATATTTCTAAAAACTCAACCTTTGCAGGAAGCTGCTGAAAGACAAAGAGTAATGAACGATCCTAAGGCTATATTGCCAGTTGCATTTGTATCATTTAAAACCCGATGGGGAGCAGCTGTTTGTGCTCAAACTCAGCAAACCAGTAACCCCACATTGTGGTTAACTGAATGGGCTCCTGAACCTCGTGATGTTTATTGGTCTAACCTTTCTATACCCTATGTTGAGCTCACACTACGGAGGCTGATAATTTCTGTTGCGCTTTTCTTTCTTACTTTTTTCTTTATGATCCCAATTACGATTGTTCAGACTATGGCAAACATTGAGGGAATCGAAAAGGTTTTTCCTTTTTTGAAACCTCTGATAGAAATGTAAGTATTGAATGTTCTTATTTTCTTAAGCATGACAGAATTCCTTGCCTGTGCCTATTATTTTCTCATATTGATTCTTCGGTTAACATGCATTATTTTTATGATTAAGAGTTTTTAATTGTTTCTGAGCACATAAGTTCTTGCAAATAGCATGCACTTTATGGAATCTGAAGGCTTTGGGACAAAAAAACAACTGTAAGTAACATAGCAGACCCGTGTCAATCATTCAATGGTTACTGATAGAGGATCCAAGAGGAATGCCACAAGAAATGTTGGGAAAACATGGAAAATCCTAACTTGCTAGTTATAGACTTATACCGATAGAAGGTTTAGGAAGAAATTAACTCGAAAATCTCTTAGGATGTATGTACTTGAGGGCTAAAATACATTTAGTTCACATTTTACAGGATGCTAGATGCTTACAGAGCAATGTGGTTGGTATGATAGCCTTCGGACTAGCTGATTATCCTCTCTATGGGTAGATATTAAGGACAAATGAGCAGCCCTCTTTTCAGTAACTTTCTCCTTGACATGCAACCCATGGTTATGTAATATTCAACTTAAAACTTACTTGATTATCATATTTTCTCCAATGTGTTATATTTGATATCTCTTTTTACCAAAAAGACAATGCAGTTATAGTGCATGCAACCATTTGCTCTGGAAGGGCTGAAAATACATTTAGTTTACATCTTACAGGATGCTACATGCTTACAGAGCAAGATGGTTTGTATCATAGCCATTCAGACTAAATAATGTTCTCTCTATGGCTAGATATTGAAGACAAATCAGCTGTCCTTTAGAAATTTCTCTCTGTGATGCAACACATGATTAAATAATATTCATCTCAAAACGTACATGATTATCATATTTTCTCCAATGTGTTTTGTTGATATCTCTTTTTACCAAAAAAAAAATGTTGCAGTTATAGGCATGCAACCATTTTGTAATTGTGAAAAATTAGTATTCTACATATTTGACAGTACTATCTTCAGCTGATGACGCTTGTTGATTCCACAGAGAAACTTTACTTATTTTTTACAAAGACTGACATTATTCAACCTTGGCATCTCAATACTTAACATGTTTTACAGGGATTTTATTAAGTCAGTAGTACAAGGTTTTCTACCAGGAATCGTATTGAAAATTTTTCTCATCCTTCTTCCAACAATACTCATGACCATGTCCAAGATACAAGGATACACTTCCCTATCAGCGTTAGATAGAAGATCTGCTTCCAAATACCATCTTTTTCTCCTGGTTAATGTATTTCTTGGAAGTGTAATTGCGGGGACAGCATTTGAGCAACTTGATGAGTTCATCCATTCATCTGCAAATCAGTAAGTTTCTTTCCAAACTTGGTATGTATAAGGGTTTTAAGATCCTTATAATTTATGGAGTGGCATTAGGATGATACATTTTATTGGATTATGTTTGAAAAAATAATTTCTTGGGAGTTTGATTTGTTATTCAGTTGTATATAGAAACATTATTGCAACCTCTGAAATAGATTAGGCCATTGTTGTATTCTTTAGATGTTCTTGGTTTTTATAGTTATATTCCATTCACAATTGTTTTGTTTGCACTTTTACTTCATCAGCGAATTTGCTGTGAAGTTCACAAGGATTTATTGCGAAACAACTTTACAAAACTTAAGGTTTTTATGGTTTAATTTGTTATAACAGATGTTTCCATTATGCAGGATCCCAAAAACTATTGGAATGTCTATACCAATGAAAGCAACATTTTTTATAACTTATATAATGGTTGATGGTTGGTCTGGTGTTGCTGCAGAAATTCTTCGATTGAAACCACTAATTGTATACCACTTGAAGAATCTATTCTTAGTAAAAACTGAGCAAGATCGTGAGCAGGCTATGGATCCTGGGTGCTTGGAATTTGCCTCCTCTGAACCTCGGCTGCAACTTTATTTCTTACTTGGGCTTGTTTATGCTGTTGTTGCTCCAGTTATCCTGCCTTTCCTGCTTGCCTTCTTTGGATTGTCATATGTTGTCTTCCGACACCAGGTAGGTTGATTTTTTGTCAGTCTGTTATGTTTGACATAACTTCTTATTCCCATTGAGATCTTTGGATTTGTAATCTGCATTATTCGTTCATACTGTAAAAGTTTTTGAGGAGCAATGTTTTTGCAAGTTTTGGAATATAAAAACTTCCACAACTCCTTGCAAAAGAACAGTGGTATGTTTTTGCTTATCTAGCATTTATTTCGTTGACGAGTTATTAAAATTGTGTGGAGGACCTGTTAACATTTATGCATTTCTGCTCAAGAAACATATGAACATTATATGAAAGAATATGGTTGTGCATCTTACGAAGGTATTTTATAAGTTTTTTTTAGAGCAAAAGGTATTTTATAAGTTGTCACATATATGAAAAAGTCCTTAACTTTATGATAAACAGCAGTCTCATTTACAGATAAACTGATGCTCAAAAGTATATGCACCTTTTTCATTTTGGTTAAAAAACTGAACATAATTACTCTCTCAACGTTTGAGCTCCCAACTACCCTGTGTCACACCTTTATCTTTACATTTTGGAAAACCTTTTACTGAGTTATAATTTTTCTGAAAAATACATCCATCATGAGTTGTGCATTTTCTGCTACGTTTTAGTTTTGTGCATAACTGACATTTCTTTGGTACTAGATCATAAATGTATACAACCAAGAATATGAGAGCAGTGCAGCCTTTTGGCCCGATGTTCATAAACGAATAATCATGTCAATGGTCATTTCACAACTCTTGCTTATGGGCCTGATGAGCACAAAGGCTCCTTACTGTACGCCAGTTCTTCTTGTGCTTCCTGTGTTGACAATAGCATTTGACTATTACTGCAAGGGTCGATTTGAACCAGCATTTGTCAAATTTCCTTTACAGGTATTTCTAAGCCAACAAATGAATGGATACATCTGTTATCTTCACGTCTATAATATTTTTGGTTCAAGGTTTCTGCTGCATTACATACATTTTTTGGTGTCATCTCAATATTTTTCAATCTGTAGTTTGATGAGGTTGACTCAATTATAACAACATTAATCCAATTTTCCATTAATCCAATTTTCCAGTATGTGGGAAAACTCACTGTAAAATCCTAGAGGCAGTCCTCATATATGTAATCAAGTGCTTTTTAGTGCTTCTCTCGTGACGTTTAACTTCATGTGTAAATACATCCGCTTCTGCAGGATGCCATGGTGAAGGACACTCTAGAGAAGGCCAATGAGCCAACCTTAAACTTGAGAAGTTACATCCAAAATGCATACATTCATCCAGTTTTTCGTGCAGAAGAGCTCAGCCGGTCAGCGGTTGTCGACTCGGAAGAGGACAGCCCACTCGTCAGCACAAAACGCGTTTCTCGACTTAGTACACCTGGGGAAAGCAAGAGATATAGTTTTGACATTGTTTCAGATGGCTGAAGCTGCTGGATCGGAATGCTTCCATTGTTGCAGAGCTCTAGAGCTGGGTCTTGGGTCTAAATAAGCTCCATATCTTGTCGCAAGGCATGGATCATCAGAAATTGTGCAGGTTGCAAAGTTCAGGTGGCTTTGGTTCTTCCATGTGGTGCAACTGACCCAGGTGGGTCTCAGACGCAATGGATTGTTCGTGCACTGTCCATCATCCAATCCATGGGAAATGATTTGCATTACTAAATTTTAGGGGCTCCCAAGAAATCCCTCTGTTGTTTTCAGTTGCAAGCATCTTTTGTACAATTTTTGTGTTGTCTTTCGGCCTTCGTTTTTATAATTTGTGCTCCTCCATTCAGATACTATTCCTTGGTAGGATCAGGATGAATGTGTTTTAAAGATAAGATTATTTTCTTGGGTATGATGAGTGAACAAATATATGAAAGAACTAATTTGCATCTTGTGGTTATGCAACAAGCATTCAAATAAAAAAAAAGTACATTTTTTAGTCCCTCATATGAAAGAGGGACACGCCCATTAAGCCCTTTTAATGAAGGGACATTATTTCTATCTATTAAATTAGAAATCTATAAATTTTATTTTATTTATTTTTATTTAAAAATTTTAAATTTGATTCATAAATTCTTGATCTGATGAATAAGAAGTGAGACATCGCGTTCCTCGTTTAGAAGAGAGACACTTTCATTTCCCCTCTTTAAAGAATGGATATTGTGTCTCCTATATTTCTATTCATTGAATTAGAAATCTATATATCTTATTTTATTCATTTTTATTTAAAGATTGCCCATTAAGCTCTCTTTTATAGTATGTTATATGTCTTTCCCTTGTTCATTCTTTTTATCCGTCCGTGTTTGAGCAAATTAAAGATGAAATTCTTTTTATTCGTAATTTTTTTTATTATAAAAAATAGTATTCATTTTAAAATATAAAATAGATTTTTAAATATTAAATAAATCCCATATTTGAAATATTTTATTTCAATAATTTTTTTCTTAAATTAAACACAAGGTCGAAATTAAATAAAAAGGTATCAAAAATAAAAAAAAAGATTTGCCGGATGGAGTTAAAAATGTTTAATGTGCTAGGAACATGGTCGAATCAGTTGAATCCGATCCAAAATAATTCAGATGGGTTCAACCCAATCAAAACTTGATCCCTCTAGTTGACCCAATATGATGAAGACTCTTATTGTCCGGTTTTATAAATTGTCACTGATATCAAATCTCAAAAAGCAAGTAGCCCGGGTTAGATTCTTCGAGCCATCTCAAAAAGCAAGTAGCCCGGGTTAGATTCTTCTAGCCATCGTATTGACTCGGTGCTAATAGTTTTGAATATCGATGGATTGCGATGGAAAAAAAGAAAAGCTAAATGAAATCCAATAACAAGATAACGCTGAATATAGTACAAGCATCATTATATTAAAGATAAGGGCTAAATTAATTTTTCATAATTATTAAGAAAATAAGATAACAAAAATTTTGATACAATTTAACTGAACGATGAACGTCGGACTAGATATTTGAAATTTTATAATTTATGATTAGATTTGAAAAAGGTTGTAGATGAAACTTGAAAGAGTGTTATGGGAAAGTAATCCTAAAAAATAGTGCTGTCTTTGAATTTTGATAACAGGAGGGAAAATAAAGTGACACAACACTTTCTTTTAGTTGCACATTTAGATAGTAAAATCATAATTCTTTAGACTTTCATGTTAATAATTAAAATGATAAATTAGTTCGAAGTATGTTTAAATGAAGTGCAATGTAATAATAATAAATTAAAAATTTTATATGATATAAGAAAATAGATATGATAGATTAATTTTAGTGTGCGTTTGAATAAGAAATAGATATTTTAAATTTATGAACTAATGAAAATAATAATATAAATTATTTTTTATTTAAACTTTTATTAAATATAATAAATTACATTTTTAATTGATTATATTTAACAAAATATTAAAGAGTTATAAAATAATAAGTAATAAATAATATTTAATTATTTTTTATAATTAATATATTATATTTAATATTAAATTTTTGTGTGCGAAATGTAAAAGAGAAAATAAGGAAAGAAAAAAAAATTAAAAAAGACAAAAGTACTACAATAGCATGATTGGAAATTACGGTCACAGCAAATATGGATTATTGGTTCTGCTTTGTCAAAGGAACCAATTGAAATTAGGCACTTGTTTTACCTAGTTTCAATTATGGAATGTAGTCTTTTTTTTTTGAAAGTAAGATGGATTTTAATTAACCAACAGCGTCATTATACAAAAATTGGAGGAAACACGAAGGGGGGACATCCTCCCAAAATTGATCGCCATGTGATCTTCTACCAAAAGATGCTAGAGAATCGTGACAATATCATGAAAAATGTTCTTAAGACGCCACGGACAATGAGACTTCTTGACGATAATATTGACAGCAAGCTGGAATCCATCTCGAGCAGAATATGGGTGATGCCCAGGCGCTGTCAGTGAAGCAAGCCACAGCGAATCGCTCAACCCTCAGCCTCCAAAGTCGAATGGAACCGATTATGCAACGCTCCTGCACAAAAAAATCCAGTATTAGAAGCTCTGACAATAAAGACTGCTCCCCCACCCCAGAGTTGCTTAAGAATAAGCCATTCGTGTTCAGCTTGAATCAGGATTGATATGGAGGCTCCCAACGAACCAAGGGATGGTTCATGGGGGAAGTCCCCTCAGACATATAGGACGTTTGTAACTCATAATAAGAGGTCTTAACCCGTGACCAAATCGCAGCAGCGGTTGCCTGGATGAAATTAAAATGGGCTGTAGGATCTCAAAGGGCACCAGGGGGGGTGAATTGGTATTCAATCGAAAATGTCGATTTCACAAAATATGTTGTGGAAGCACAAAACTAATTCTTTAAAACTTTTAAAATAAAGCCATTCAGATCATATCAAACTCAATGTGAAAGGGAGAGAGAGAATCAAACGCAAAGGCACGGTGATTGTTGACGAGGTTCGACCACACCTTGGCCTACGTCCCCGCTCCGACTTCTCGGCCTCGAGACCGTCAGAGATTCCACTAATCTCTTCCTTTGTTCCAAATGGGATAAGGAAGAAAGCCATTTACACCACTGCATTTTCTCCGCTTCGAGAGGTAAGGCATACCTCTCCTTCAATGAAGCTAATCTATTTCTCTCGCTCAAGAGGTAAGATTTTGAACCTTTTTTACATATGAGCTCTCTCAATTTTTTGAACAAAAGTGTTTGTCTCTTTTGCAATTCTATGATCATAAGAAGAGAAGAGATACAGAAGAGAAAACTATGAAATGAAAACTTCAAGAAATAATCTTTCTTTGATAACTTGAAGTTTTTCTTCAACGAATGAATGTGTACATTTTCCTTTGGCTTTGGCACTCCTTTTATAGTCTTCAGTGTGCGAAAAATTTATCCAAAATTTGCTCCACAAATTTCTCCTTCAAATTTGACCGTTATTGTTCATTTGACTGTGAGGCCGGTCAACCGCATATTTACACTGTTTTGATCATAACTTTCTGTACAGATATTCAAATCAGATAATCTTAGAGTCTATGGAAAGTTAACTGAATTCTCTACAATTTTATGTGTATCATTCATCTAAAATATAATTATATCATAATCAATTATGTAATCAAAATTCGTGTATAAAGTTATCTCTTTTTCTTAAACTTTTTTAGCATTTTAACTTTAATCTTTTGAGGTTTGTTTCATCAAAATATAATTTTATATGTCATTAAACTTTGACCCAACAATCTCCTCCTTTTTTACGAAGACAAACCGAGAAATATGAAAAATATATAAGTTGACGAAAAAGTTGTAAAAAATAATTTTACTCCCCCTAACTCTTAACTTTTCTTACATTGGGATATATTCATATAAATATTAATTGTAAGGTAATCTTCATACAAATTATATTCAGATCATATTTCTCATATATTTCTCTCCTTTTTATTTCATCAAAAAGTAGTTTGTAAATGAAGCATATAAAAAATCATATGGAACTCCCCCTTAATCGATTTTCAAAAAAAAAATGCTTTCCCTTTTTTGTCATATAATAAATATGTAGAGTAGTTGCAAGTTTTGAAATATAACTCTCCCTAAATTTATGGCTATTTTATAATAAAAACCAATTTATGAAAATCAAAACAATGATATATTAAAAATATGACATAAAAACTTTAATAAAACAATGTGATATCCATGATATGTGAAAATAATATTTAATTATGCTCCCCCTATCACTGTGACCAATCTTTTATATATTCCTCTTTTCTGTTGAAGAAATAGTAGTTTTGAAATTTTTGGTTGAAATAAAAAAGTAAGTGATACTATAACCTTTGTGCCTTCACCATTTGTCATTTGCTTTGCATGTGAGACACATCTGAAAAATAATTATGTAATCTTTGGTACCCAAATTTCTTTGGATCCTATTTTGTTATATAATGTTCCTTTCGGAATCCAAAACATGACATGTTGTGTTGATTTTCTTATTTTGCATTGATATGCATAATGCCCATAAAATCCACATGTAAAGCATCTAAAATATGATTTTCTATCGTATGGATGATTCCTGAAATTATTTTTCTTTGCATAAGAAATAACTTTCTTTTGTATATCTTTCAAAGAGACATTTTCTTTATTTACTTTTTCCAAAGAACATACTAGTTTTACAACTTCACATGCATGCATGATTTTCAAAGTATCAATTTCGTTTTTTGCTTTTTCATTTTTCAAAAAATACGCATTATTTTCCTCTTTTAATTTTTCAATTTCATGTATTAATGTTTCATTTTTCTTTTTAATTGAAAAATATCTTTTTATAAGAGAGGAGAGTTCTTTGTTCACATTTAAATAAAGAATTTCTTCGAAAGAGTTTGATGAGTCATAATTTGAGTTTGAAAGGTTAGAGATTACCTCATCGTCGTGGGCCATCAAGAATATGTATGCTTCTTCACTAGAAGAGCTTGATGAACTACTTGTTTCACTTGACTCTTCATATTTCTTCTTTTTATTTTTCCAAGATTTTTCTTCTTTGTGGTGTTTGTATGATTTTCTAGTTGGTTTGTCATTCTTGTCTTTCTTTTTAACCAACTTGAGATACTTATCTAATTTTTTTGAGTAGAGTGTGAGTTTCTTTTCATCCACTTCCTCATCACTTGAATCTTCTTTTATTGTATTTGCCTTTCAATGCCAATGTTTTCTTCTTGAGAGTTTTTTCTTCTTGATTTTCTTGGATTGAGATCTCATAGGTTAAAAGTGAGCTCAAAATCCAATTTGTTCAAATCTTTTTTTTCGATCACGGTCCTCTTCGTATGCCACTTGGAGGAGAGAGACCTGAGAATCTTTTTCACTTTTTAGGAGTTAGATCTTGGCTCGCCCAAGGAGGTTAAGCCATTCAAAATATCGTTAAACCGAGCAACCATATCATTTATGGATTCATTTTCATGCATCTTGAAGGAATCATATTGATGATTCAAAATATTTAATTTAGATTCTTTGACATTATCCATTCCTTCATAATTAGTAATGAGTTTCTTTCAAATTTCAATTGCATTTTTGCAATTAGAAATCCGATTGAAATTCGTTGAATCCAAAGCACAATAAAATATATTTTTGACTTTCCAATCAAGTTTTGAAAAAATCTTTTTTTTTTCTTTAGTATCAATAGGTAACTTTTCATTGACATAATAACATTTTTCAACTATGTCCCACATGTCGATATCAATAGAACAAATATATGCTTGAATTCTAATTTTTCAATATGCAAAATGTAATGCATCCAAAAGGGGAGGACGACTAATTGATTGCCGCTCGGTAAAACTAATTCCACTTGATGTCATGGCTCTTGAAAATTGTTAAATCTTAAAACACGATGATTGAATCTTAAAATAATTAGATCTAAAGAAAATTAGATCTGAAAAAAAGATGATTCAAAATCTAAAACAAAAGTAACCCGCTCTGATACCAATTGTAGGATCTCAAAGGGCACCAAGAGGGGGTGAATTGGTGTTTAATCGAAAATATCGATTACAAAAAATTACATTGCGGAAGCACAAAACTAATTTTTTAAAACTTTTAAAATAAAGCAATTCAGATCATATCAAACTCAATGTGAAAGGAGGAGAGAAAATCAAACGCAAAGGCACGGTGGTTGTTGACAAGGTTCGGCCACACCTTGACCTATGTCAAATAATTTTACTCCCCCTAACTCTTAACTTTTCTTACATTGGGATATATTCATATAAATATTAATTGTAAGGTAATCTTCATATAAATTATATTCAGGTCATATTTCTCATATATTTCTCCCTCTTTTGTTTCATCAAAAAGTAGTTTGTAAATGAAGCATATAAGAAACCATATGGAACTCCTCCTTAATCGATTTTCAAAAAAAATTATTCTTCCCCTTTTTGTCATATAATAAATATGTAGAGTAGTTGCAAGTTTTGAAATATAACTCCTCCTAAATTTATGACTATTTTATAATAAAAACCAATTTATGAAAGTCAAAATAATTATATATTAAAAATATGACATAAAAATTTTAATAAAATAATGTGATATCCATGATATGTGAAAATAATATTTAATTATGCTCCCTTTTCATTGTGACCAATCTTTTATATATTCATCTTTTCTGTTGAAGAAATAGTAGTTTTGAAATTTTTGGGTGAAATAAAAAAGTAAGTGATACTATAACCTTTGTGCCTTCACCACTTGTCATATGCTTTGGCACTCCTTTTAGAGCCTTCAGTGTGTGAAAAAATCATTCAAAATTTGCTCCACAAATTCCTCCTTCAAATTTGACCATTACTGTTCATTTGACTTGAGGCCGGTCAACCGCACATCTGCACTATTTTGATCATAACTTTCTGCACAGATATCTAAATTAGGTGATCTTGGAGTTTATGGAAAGCTAACAGAATTCTCTACAAACTTGATGCGTATCATTCATCTAAAATATAATTATATCATAGTTAATTATGTAATCAAAGTTTGTGTATAAAGTTATCTCTTTTTTAAAATATTTTTAGCATTTTAACTTTAATCTTTTGAGGTTTGTTTCATCAAAATATAATTTTATATGTCATTAAACTTTGACCCAACATGGGCATCATTCCTCATTTTACAGATTCCCCATAAAGATAGAGCAAAAATGATAAGAAGTTTTGAACGAGAGGTCTGATCTTGGAGGTCACAACCCTCCTTAATCCAATCCCCCTCTTCCAAGTAGACATAAACATAAAGGACTCGTTTGGTTGCGGAACCGGACGGGAACCGCGGCCTTATTTCATCCGGTTCAGCCAAACATCGTCCCAGAATCTGATTCCGGGGCGGGAACAATATTGATGGAATTGGGGTCACGTGACCCAAAGGTGGAACCGGAGGTTGCCCTTCTTTTTTTTTTTGTTTTGATGTTGACGTGACTTTTGCTTTTTTTTAAAAGTTTATTTTTTTTCTTTTCTCTTCACACACTATCTTCACTAAAATAAATTATTTAATAGATAAAAAATAATTTTAATAAGTGTTTAATATAATATTATTTATTACCTATCTTTTCATTAAAAATTTTAATATTTCATTAAATATAAATAATTTAAAAAAAGATTTTTTATATTTAAATAATATAATTTTTAACAAACTTTTTCCCATAAAATTTTTTATTTTACAATTTTATTTTAATTAATAATAAAATTATACTTCACAATTATAATAATCATTTTTAATTCAAAACACACCCAAAATTCATCTATCACATTTATTTTTTCCCATCACATCAACCACCTTATTCCTTATCATTAAATTCCACTCCAACCAAATACACTCCGAATTAATCTGTCAATTCAACTATGCACTGGGAACTTAAGAGGAATCACGATTCTATTTCCAAACGACCCCAAAATAGTCATGTCAAACACTTAAATACGACCTAGTTCTAAGGATTGTATTTAAAATTGGATTGTATTTGAAATTGGATTCGTGATTTTTTTCAAATTCCTCATGCATAGTTGATTTAATAGGTTAGTTTGGGGAGTGTTTAGATAGTTGTAATGTAACGAAGAGAAATTAAAAAGTTAATGCGAATGAAAAAAATAGATATGATAGATTAAATTTAATGGATACTTAAATAAAAAATAGATATTATAAATATAAAATATAATTTTATTAATTAATAAAAATAAAAGTATAAATTAAAATTTTTTATGGAAAAAGTTTTGTTAAAAATATATTATTTCAATAGAAAATTTTCAATAAATTATATTTAATGGAATATTAATTTTTAATGACCTAATGAGTAATAAATAATACTATATTAATTATTTATTATAAATATTTTTATTTGATACATAAATTATTTTATAAAAGAAATGTTGTGTGAGAGAAAATAAGAAAAGAAAAAAAAATTAAAAAAGCAACTATCACGTGAGCAAAAAAAAAAAGAAAAAGAAGTTAAAATCAGCTATGGTGCCCGATTCAACCATGATTGAAGTAGAGTGAGGCCATATTAAATGAGGTGGGACCATTGGTTCCACCATTTCCAAGGGGTTCCATTTTTTTTCCTTTTTTTTACCTGATCTTTTCTTTTACAAACTTTTTTCTATCATTTTTTTCCTTTTTACCTTTCTTATATAAATTAATAAATTTATTATATATATATTTATTATTTATCATAATGATTAATATAATTTTATTTATTACTCATTAAAAAATTTAATATTTTGTTAAATATAATTTATTTATTATATTTCAATTCTATATTTTAAATATTTTAATAAAAATAATTTATAGGATTATTTTTATTAATTAATAAAATTATATTTATATTTATAATATATATTTTTTTATTCAAACACCTACTAAAATTAATCTATCACGTATATTTTTTCTCAATGTTATTAAAATCTGATAGGATCGATGAGTTCAACTAGTTCAACTACGAACCAGAGGACGGTCTGGTGCGATTCATGTACAAAATTGGAAATGGCATTGAACCAGCCAAAATATCGGCTCAACCCTTAAATCGAAAAAATATGTTCAAATTGAAAAATGATAAAAAAAGAAAATAAAGATAAAAATAGGAAACAAAAAGTTAGAAAGGAAAGTATTTAAATTAAAAATAGATGAAACTAAAAAGGAAATAAATATGGAAAATTAATAGGGAGAGATGAATTAATGAAAAAAGAAAAAAGAAGGTATTAAAATGAAAGTAAAGAAAAAAAAATAAAAGGAAGTAAGCCTGATATATGACAAAATGAATTAATATATTATCATCATAAAATAGTATTGAATAATATTTTAAAAAATAATATAATATATTAATACTAACAACTTAAAGTTTCCTAATGAATTATAAGTTATGATTAACTTTTTTTTATTCATTATATAATATTAATTATTATTTATATGTTTAAAATTATTAAAAATAATATTATTTTAATAAGAAAAATGGACCCATGTCTCCATACGAACACAAACGCCACTAAACATGGTGGATTTCCCCCATCTATTACCAGTTTACTGCTCGCCTGCGCCACCACCATCACCATTCACCAGCATGGGGACTTGGGAGCGTTGCAGCACACGACACAGCAGAAGACATTGTAGAGCATGATGAAGAACATTTACATTACACAGGGAGGTCTCCGGTGTTTTCTTTTTTTTTATTATGTCGCCATGCCTCTCTACTCGTCTAGTTGCAAAAATTGATCTATTCTAGAGCTCAAGTATGTGGAGGTTCTAAAATATTTTTGCACCATTGTTGGATAATCTTAGAATCCTTTGAACAATTTGAAGTGTCTTAATCTTCCGTAAAGCTAATCGAATTGTGCTCTACGTTACATCTTTTGTATTGATGCATTCTGGGAGAAGGCTCCTCCTCGAGAGTTCTTAGATCTTTCGCATCAGGAAGTTTCTGGTTCTTGCAATAATAATAGATGACTTCTTTTGAAGAAAAATACGCAGGAGAACAGTCATCAGTTCACTGACAAATCCACAAGCAAAAGATCCGATCCCCACTCGCACATTCTTGAAAAGAAATGTTGTGATAACAATACGACTTATAAGTATAAAGAGATATCAATTTAATTTCCCCAATCTTCTGCATAATATTCTTTTATAGTCCCACCCTTTTGTACGGAAAAAATAGCACCGTCAAAGCCGAGCTTGCTTTCAAATTCAACTTGACAACATAACGGGGGCTTCCCTTCCTTTCCTCGTCTCTCTCTCTCCCCCTCTCTCTCTCTCTTTCTCTCTTTTTTGCATATTTTACTTTGTCGAGAACTCCAGCCCCACTTTCTTGGTGGCAACTGGCAAGTCTGCTACTTTAACTATTTTACGAATCCACTCTGATATTTTACTAGATTTACGTACTAAATTTTTTGCATTGCTCAGGCAACAGTTTCTGGTTTCGCACATAAGTTAAAGAGCCTCAAAAGGGCTAAAAGACACCTTCTTGTTGCATGCGAACTGTGCACCCAACGCACGACGCCTCCTTCTTTGTCCCCATTCCACTCCACGGGGACAACAAACAACGTGATTACTGTATTTATTAACGCATCAAACCTTTTGCTTTGCGCTCTCTCTCTCTCTCTCTCCCTCCCTCCCTCCCTAAAACCACTCCCTACTCTGCCAACTTTATAGAGAGAGCATTAATAGCAGTTTGTTGTCGTTGTTGTTCTATACCTGCTAAGCCATTATAGTTCGTTCTCCTTGGCTTACAAGACAAGCCCCCATCTGCATTCGTTGTAAATGCTCTTCTTCTAGCTCTCAGTCTCTCCTCAGCGGTCGACCTTTTGCTACCTTCCTTGATCTTTCCCCTCCCTCTTCCAACGGGCAGCTCTGATTGAGGTTGGCTGGAAAAGAAAGAAAGAACGGAATGAGCGCTACAAAGTTCATTAAATGTGTCACTGTTGGTGATGGAGCTGTGGGGAAGACTTGCATGCTCATCTGCTATACCAGCAACAAGTTCCCTACTGTATGTAAAAGAATCTGGGGTTCAATCCTTTTCCTCTGATTTTTTTTTGGCCGCTTCCTTCTTTTTAGGATTTCTGTTTCCGGAACTTATGTCAGGGCTTCTTTTGTTTCTGAAACATATCACTCATCCCTCTGATGTTTCATCATATTCATCATGTGCCTTATATATAATTTTGTTGTAAGCATAAATCTTATTTCGGATACAAATATTATACATGCTAAGACCAAAACAAATGTTTTCTCTCCAAAGAAAAAAAGTATAATAGATGGATCTCCATTTTTGTGATTTGCAGGATTATATCCCCACTGTTTTTGACAACTTCAGTGCCAATGTTTCTGTGGACGGAAACATTGTCAGTTTGGGGCTATGGGATACTGCAGGTGGGTACATCATTTTATTACTTTGTTTTCTGATAATGAGATGATGCGGCGTGTGCATTCACTGATCATTGCCAATTTCTACAGGCCAAGAGGATTATAGCAGACTAAGGCCATTGAGCTATAGAGGCGCAGACATATTTGTTCTGGCTTTTTCATTAATTAGCAGGCCGAGCTACGAGAATGTCCTCAAGAAGGTATTGAATGGAGAAACAACTTTTTCCCTGCTGTTATTGTTGCTTTTCAGGTTCTGATTGATATCTATTTTGAATTCAATAACGACCACTACTTTTTTTTTCTCTTTCTAGACCTTCATCTTGTCGAATAAAGATGTTTCTTAGAGAAAAATATTCTCTTTTCATCATGACAACTGCAATATTCCAGCTAACATCGACTGTAAAAGTTGACCTTTAACTTCAAATCAAGCATAACTTTATGTATCCTGGTATTCTGAAGACGAACTATTTCCATTCTATCTCTTTTTTGTTATCTTCATTCTAAAAGTGAACATCTCATGTTCTTAGGCATAACCATCAAACTCATTTTAGTCAATTTAGTAGCCGTAAATCCGTAATCATACTTGTGACTTCTTTTTCATGCACATTATGAATATTGAGCATGTTTTAGTGTTTTCAGTATGGTAGAAGCTCTTAAACTTACTTTGTTTCCTTCCGTCGACCAGTGGATGCCAGAACTCCGTCGCTTCGCGTCCAATGTTCCAATTGTTCTTGTTGGCACCAAACTAGGTAGGGGTGGTAACTTTTAGTTTTATCCATGTCACTGACCTTTGAGAACCCCAAGATGGCTTCTTTCAAAAGTTATTAATCCTCTTGCAATCTATCAAAACTTTCAGATCTTAGAGACGACAAAGCATATCTTGCTGATCATCCAGGTGCAACTCCAATAACCTATGCACAAGTAAGTTTGGGATAAATAACCTAAGATAACCAACAGTTTGCAGTAAACAGGTAGTATCTGTTTGTGGATACTAAACCAGTTCTTCATGCACTTGCAGGGGGAAGAGCTCAGGAAGCAAGTTGGTGCTGCAGCTTACATAGAGTGTAGCTCCAAAACCCAGCAGGTATGCGGACCCCAACAAGATGGCCGCAAGATAATTGTTCCTTGTCATGCTTGGCTTTATATACTTTTTCAGATGGCATTAACTTGAAAAAAAAAAGTACCTGGACATATCATGCTAATTTCTTTATCAAGCATTTACAGTAATTAAACAATTGGCTCTTTTACTTGATCAGAATGTAAAAGCAGTCTTCGATACCGCAATCAAAGTGGTCCTTCAACCACCCAGAAGGAAACAAGTGCCAAAAAAGAAAAGAACCTCTGGTTGTCTGATGATGTGAGTGGCTGGCAATTGTTATGCCATGATTTCTTCATTCTTCCCTTTACATGTTTTTACTGTGTTGTAGATTGCTTAAATATCATTTGCAACAAACTTTTTCTTCCTTTGGCTCTCCTTTAGTACATTTTTTCATTGTATTTACAAAATCCTATGCTTTAAAAAAATAACAACAACAATAAAGCATTATCCCACTAGGTGGGGTTTAATCCATGTTCATGAGATTCGACAGGGTTTTACGCTGGCTGTCGGGGCCTAACACAACCCTCCTCCTTTATCCGGGCTTGGGACCGGCTATAAAACATAGGCGGAGTTAAAGTAGGAATTTCATACTGAGAAGGAATTTCCATTAAAGCAGCAAGCGCAAATGCTGCCTCTTTCTTGCTGACTGGAATATTTTTAGACATGATCTCTGTAAAGTTCACAAACTACATAAAATAATATGAAGATTAAAAAAAATACTAGGCATAATAACCATAGTTAGGGCACACACAACTACATAAGTATACATCTTAAATGCTTCATCCAACCTGGAAATTGTCAAATGCTCGAGATGGTATGTTATCATCAAATTGCCGCATCATCTCCCATGGTCCATCACCAACTCCAACCAGAATTATGGACAATGGATATTCACTATGCTTTAAAAAAAAAACCAAACAAATAGTTTCAATCTGTTCTTGATACCAACTCTGTGTGCAGGAATTTCACATGTGGAGGCATGTGTGTGACCTAGGATTTTATACAAGAAGAGCTCATTTTGGACATCTGGTAATGGTATGCTGCTACAAAGGATCAGAACTTTCGGGGCTTTCCGTTCAAGGACTTCTGACAAGTTTTTTTGTTTGGCCAATGGAATTAGGAACCTCTTTGGTTCCTCCTCGTGTTTGTTGTGCTCTTTTGCTTACTGTAACTTGTAATGTTTTATATTACCTATTATTTTTCATGTGACCGTTCTTATTGACTCGAAATTATCTGAGTTGAAGTCTTTCTAATGGTAGATGTAAGATAACGTTAATGCTTAAGTTGGAACAGAAGATACAGCTTGGACAACTAGTTTATATATGAACCTTTCAGAAATCTGTCACATCCCTAGGAACCGAAGAGGCACAAAAGTGATGCCTTTTTATGCAGATGCAAAATATATCCTACAGCATCAAAACAATCAAAATTTTTGCTGATGTGGTTTACGTCAAGAAGATATGATTTGATTCATAGCATCGTGCATCTAAAAAACAAAAAGCAGCAGAACTTTGAATGAGCATGTGCAAACTAATTATCAGCAAGTAGGTCAAGAAAGACAAAGTATGACTAGGATATGTGAATAGAATATTAGCTCCACCTCGAGAGAGAGAGAGAGAGAGAGAGAATTATCAGCAAGTAGGTCAAGAAAGACAAAGTATGACTAGGATATGTGAATAGAATATTAGCTCCACCTCGATCGAGAGAGAGAGAGAGATGGCCGAACTACAGTTTGCTCGTGATCCTAAATGTTGAGCTCGGTGAATCATGTTGTCTTAATCTAACATAAATTCCAACTTAAATTTATTTTATAACAATGACGTATCGAACAAATATAATTCGATATTCCCAACCAATATAAGTAGTTTTTTTATTGGGTCTTACTTCATTTAAGTGATTTCTATTGTTGGATTTTTTGTCTTACAAGATTCATTTTTTTAGCGTTAATGATAATAAAAAATTGAATAACAAAAATGGAAGATTCACATAGTTCAAATTCGAGTACCCCTTGTTTAGTAAAAATCTTATCTCCACGGTGATCATTTGAAGTTTGAACCAACTGTGAAGTCCGTGTACTTGATGTTAACACAGAGGAATGACAAAGTTTGGAAAACGACCAGTATGCATGCATGCACTGTCGTCATCGTCGTCGTCATCACACCCTGGGAACACAACATTTATACTTTTTTGTGTTAGAGCCAATAAAATTTATAGTAGCATATAAAATTTAAACTAGACTATATAAAATTTATAATTATAATTTAGCAGCATAATTATATTAAAATTATTGTAGTAGCATAACTAACTATTTATATCATTCAACATTATATTATATTATATTATATTATATTATATTATATTCAGAGACAAAACATGGCCATCCTCATTCGCATATAAAATAAAGTTATTTTAAAAAAAAGATATGATGTGTATAAGATTTAAATGTATGTTACATTTTGTTGAAATGATCTAATCTAGAATCATGATATTCAAAAGTCAGTTATGAAAATTATATAATTTTTATTTATTCATATTTTTAAATACAACATTTGTAACTATAAATAGAGGATACTTCCAAATTTCAATAGCATTCTAGATGTCCTCTTTGATACGGTAGACCATGTGAAGGACGTATGCTAAAACATATTGTACATATTTTTAAAGTATATATTTATATTTTTCTTTGAATCAAGTAAAAATATTAAATATTATAACTTGTGTGTTTGGATAAAAAAACTTACATCCATGGGCGGTCCTACATAGAGAGTAATGGGGTCAATTGACCCCATTAATTTCTAATTATTAGTCTTATTATGTATTAATAATTAAGTAATATATTATGGATATTTTAAATATTATATATTGTTTCTTTGAATGTTTTTTTAAATATTGTCTCCTCTCTTATATTCCTACTATTTTATAATATTTGTTTTTTTATTAATTCATTTTCCCTCTTATTCTAAGTGATATTGGACAATGATTGTTTGTCAAACTTTTTGTATTGTTCCAATACTACATTTCCTTATACAACAAGAAAACATTGATAAAAAATAAGAAATTCAAAGTTACATATATATAGAACTTAAGGTTAAATTTTATATGATTAACAACATGTTTTTCTAACCATATGTACGCATACTTTTATTAATTATTTTTAATCTCACTCATTAATTAACAAATAAATATAACGTGAATAAAATATATGATATAAAAGATAAAGATAATATGGTGCATATTACACATTTTCAATTACTTTATTTATTATTATAAATACAAATTTGCACCCATTAGATCTGGAGTCCTAGGTCCGCCCCTGCTTACATCTCTTACTCTGATAATGATGTCTATATTGATGATGAATGAAAGAATATTAATATTTTGACTATAATATTGTTATAATAACCATAATGAATTAATATTTATAAAAAATAATAGTATTATAAACTTAATAATTTTAACGAGTATCACATCATTTTATCTTAACAACTTTTTTGTTGAAATTAATATATATATAAAGTAAAAATATAAAAAGTGCCATGTGACATCCCCTTATGAATCCGCATATAAAATAAACCTCCTTGAATTGCATTGATATTATACTAGCATATATCAAAATTGTCAAGATATCGATCTGAATGTTAGGATCTTACGATTTTATGATTCTACTATCACTTACCTTGATCCTATCTTCAGGATCTTATGTGTAAGATCTTAATATAATCTTAATTTTTATCACACAATCTTATAATTTTATCCAATCTCATATCATTAGTATAATAATTTAATTGTTAATTAAAAAATATATGTATGATGATAAGAATTAATTTAGATGGAGTTCGATATATTTTTTCAGTTTTATATGTCTTGACGTAATTTGGCTTGAGTTTCGATAAAAAAAATGAGTTAGTGAGGTGTAATTTAAGATGTAAGTGTGAGTGATAAATTTGTAAAAGATATTTAATTATTTTAAAAATATATTCTTTTATTAATATGTAGGATTCTAGAATTTTGATCTCCTTCGATCTTATATAAAATTTCGATCTTGACAACATCGGTATATATTATAAACATAACTTATAAATATAATTAAAAATATAATTTTATATTTTAGTATAACTTATAAAATAATTAATATTTTTTAAAATTTCAACATTCTTATAAATATCTTATAACTTTTAAGACAATATGCTAATTAAGTTTGTATCCATTAATAATAATAATAATATAGTTTGAAAAATAATTAAAATAATAGTATTTATTTCATCATATAGCAAATAATAAATATGTTTTAATGGGCTAATCAAGGTGTGGCAGATAAAACACCGGTTTACTTAGAGTTGTTACCAATTATTGTAACCTTTGCAACTGCATCTACCCATGAATTCACAGGAAAAAAAAAAGACTTTTGGAATAAATTTTGGTACTAAACTGAATCGAAAATGGTGAAGACGTAGCAGACGACCTTTCTCCTTCCTCAATCTCCCATTCTCTTCTTCTAGCTCATTGGTGTAAGCCTGCAAAAAAAAGGAAGTATTTTAGTTCGACCAACTCTAGTAATCTATTGATGCATGAAAGAGCTATAACTAAGATTAAATACGAAAATAGTAGAGCGGAAAAGAAAACGAAAAAATGTGCACATTTATCACTTGCCTCCTAGCTCGTGAGACTCCCTGTTCTTGATCATTCTCTTTTACCTCCTCACCATTATCTTTTCCATCATGCCCTCTGCTGCCCACCTCTTCCGCCCGGATGCTTGCGGATCAGACACCTCACCAGCCCTCGGTGAGGCATCGGTCCCTTGCTCCTCGTGATGCACCGAGTTCATTACAGCTCTGATGCCGGCACTTAGCCGTTGCACCACTGGTCTACTCACGTAGATAGGACAGGGGCACTCTGATGATGCTGCAACCAGTGTGCCCCTGTCCTGTGCAAAGCTCACACTGCCGTTGCTGCACTTGTTGGCGCCTTCATCCACGACGTCAGCTTTGGCCAAGAAGTGCTCAAGGGAAACCAACGTCCATAATGATAGAAGAGAGAAACAGAAATTAATTGACTACTTCTTTTATGCCTCCGTTTACCATATAAAGCACACAAAAGAAAGATCGTAACATTTACAAACATGAATGGGAATAAAAGAAAGAAATATGCAAAAAGCTAATACCAAAACAAAAACTTTCAGATACATTTGAAAATAATAAATTCAAGCAAGGTTCATTGACAGAGGAAGCTTTTAGTACTTGAAGGAAAAGTGAATGCAATTACCTAAACAGATGTGGCCGGAGCTATATATTTGCGGATGAAGCGGCGCCGGATGAAGAAAAATGACCTGAACGAAACAAAACCGCAAGCAATCTACAAAACCCAAACTCGGTGCCTCCCATGGGGTATTGCTCTGCGAAATCGACCAGGAGCTGGTATGACTCGCTCGCATGCGGCGTCCCCGGCGCCCCGACGATTTCAATTATCCATCTGCAACCAAAGTCCTCGTCAGACAAGAGAAGCCACGTGGAACAAATTTAGAATCTCGTAGAAAGAGGGGGAGTGAAGGAGGGACCTTTGAAGGTTATCGGTGACCCGGTGCTTGAAGCTAGAAAGGGAGGAGCTCGTCATGGCCGGACGGGAAAAGCGAAAACGAAAGGTAAGTATGTAAAACAAAAGCAACGGACGTTCATTTTTAAATATAAAAGATTGAAACGTAAGAATTGGAAGAGAACTAATTTTAAGTCATTTAAGATTAATTATTAATTTGACAGTTAAAAGAAGTTAAATAGATTTAAGTAGTAGATTCAGAAAAAAATGGAAAAAAATGTAAAAATAAATAAATAAATAGCAATGCTAAATTGTGGAGAGTTTGAAACTAGCATTTACGCATGGAATTATATAAATACAAGATGATATACTAAAATTATTTTGTTAAACACCAGAGTGTCTATACATCTCCTTTTTGGGGGAGTACGGAATGTGTTAAAAGGTCTTTGAATAAGTTCCAAGTGGATAGTCTCACGCACAAACTATGAACAGAGCCACTTCTTGGAAGATCGACCTCCCTATTGAAAGGAAAAATACATGTTTAGTGTGCTAGTCAGGTTGCGTGCACAGGAACAAATTCAAGCTTAGATGCAAGATACTCATGGAAGAACATGTCAAAATTCAGGAGGCAGCAAAGCTTCTACGAGCTGAATATTAGGACAAACAAAAAACAGAGAACAATTGCCCTTCCAATAGGAATCGCCAATTTGAAATGTTTTGTATTGAGAAATACAGTACGAACCGACTTCACTACTATTGGTCGGAGCAGATATAACTTAACCTCATACATCATGAGGCATACATTAAACAACTGAAGACTTAAAAGACTGCGATCTCTATATGTTACAACATCTCTACATCTCACTAACTTAATGTAAGGCTATGTAGTATGTAAGATTCACCTACATATAAGCTTTATTATATTCATGCATGAAATAAAGTAAGATTTTATGTTCCCTCTTTACAATAAAGTCACCAGGTATACTATAGCTGCTCCATACTGTATTCAGTATTTGCTTCAGAGGATTCCGAGAAGTATTTATTATACTGGTACAGGAAACAGTCGCCTCACGTTGCCAACATTCAGGGTTGAAGGCCGATATAAAGAAACCAAAATCATATATGACATGAACACGGACTTGAAACTGGGAACATTTTTCTGCCTTTTGAGCTCTTAAAGTAGAATCCTGATTCCTGATAATTCTCCTTTTTTAAAATATCCATCTATGGTGTACATAAGATTAGATTTTCACCTCTCTCATGTATTCATTGTCATCATCAGGCAGGGTGAAATCAGCAGGATTTCTGTTGATAACACAGTGTTCAGTTGCACAGGTATTCCTTGCATGGCAAACTGCTTTCTCTTTCCAGGAAATCACACTGTGATCCCTTCCATACCTTGAGGAAGAATATCCCTGCACAAGAGAACTTCCAGCAGACACGGTTGGCATACTTCTCATAGAAACAGTGTCATCCATATTTCTACAACTTAAGTGAATGGGTGAATAAGAGAATTCTGCTTTGCCCCCACTTATTTGTAGATATGGCATTTCATCAGCCTGCCTAACTTCAGAGCCTACTGTTGTTCCATACTTGTTTGTGTGAGTAGTAATTTCATCTTGGAGCAAAGGGCCGAATATGCCTATTCTAGCAACTGGACGGTGGGGTTGGGAAAAACCTCTAGGAATCTGGTCTTGACTAGAATATGCATCTCTCCAAGGTCCATTTGGCATCTCTTTATCCCTTATTCCAACTTCTGACTCACATATCACAGAGCATCGAGAATTACAGCGTGCACCAGAATTTCCAACAGAGTTTCTGTCCAATGATGCACCTGAAAATGCTGCCTGATTCACAAGCCTAAGCAGATTTGTTGCTGATACTGTACCATTACTGCACGAACCTGAAAGCTCCACGTTTCCAAAATGGTATGGATTTTGTCCTTCCATATGATGGGTTTCAAACGGAAGAAATACTCTGCCAGTGGATTGCTCAGCATTCATGACATAGGCATTAGTTGACTTCCTAGCTTCCTCAGACTTCTCAACAACTGTCATTCGTCTCCCCTCAGGAAAACTATCGTGACTTTCCATGTTCACATAATTTTGCTCAGGACAGCTCATCCTCATATTGGCTCCAAAAATCCTATCATTTCTTGGCAACGCCCTCATATCAGGAACAGTTCTGCTTGAATCCTGGGGAAAAGGCATGGGATATTTATGACAAGATCCAAAATGTTGCATTTTTACTTTATCCAATGGAAGATGCTGACAAGAATGACTTTGTTTCAAGTAATCAAAAGCAGGTGGAGATTCAAAAGAATTATGCCCAATGCAGTCTGACATTGCCTGATGAGAATCTGCCACTTGTTGGTTCAAATCAATATGAAGATTACGCTTGTGATGCTTAGACGAGTTACACACTTCTTGTCCAGCCTGAAAATTCTTGTTTCTAATATGAAGAGCATGTGGTGTATCATTGGAAATATCTAGATTGGTGTGCATTTCATTCCAACCATTGCTTTTGTAATCCCCGGAAATGTAAGAATCATTGGAAACTGGCATTGAATAATTGATATCAGAAGAAAATTTGGCACTGGTGTGCCTTTCATGCTGGATTTTAGCCAAAATTTCGACAACATCCATTGGGATGTCCTCCAAAATCTCTTTCCCAGTTTTAGTAGTTGTTCTTTGCTTCTTTGTCATTACCTTCTGCAATTGAAAATACATACATTCAAATATGTCATAGAAGTCAATTACAGGTAGTATGCCACTAGATATCTCTACTCGCAAAAATCAGAAACAGAGGTCAATCAAACCACTAAAAAATATGGTATCATGAAAACATGCAATTTTTTTTGCAGAAGATTAAACAAATTGAAAGAAAGGATCCACGAGTGTAGAACTAATGGTCGTCAGGCCAACTTAACTGCCAGTCCTGAGCATCTGCAACTTTGCTTCAATAAAATAAACCTTAAATTTGTGAGTCAGCGAAGGATATGAAGCATGAAAAAGAAAAAGATTATCTTTACGTTACTAGAACTTTGTTTTTGCATTAACAACGACTGAAGTCACTGATCTAGTGTAGATAAATATACCATTGCCTTGATAGGAAAAATTATTTGCAAACAAAAATTAGCCAGATAAAGAGAGTAGAATTGGATGACGAAACTCTTTTCCTTCAACAGTAAATACATTTGAGGAATCAACTGACATTAAGAAATTATATTTGGGCAGCAGAATAAATCAATGATATCCACAGGATAGAACCTGCGTACCTTTGACAACTTTGAGGACGAACTTCCGTCTCCAACTTGAAGCTTCCTTTTCGGTTTCTTGTTAGAATCAAACGTCTCGTCACAAGCTTCATCCATATCGTGATGATCAATATGTGAAGTCTTCTCAGGAATTCCATTTCTGATTATTGTCTGGCTAGTTTTGGAATGAACAAATTTTATCCATTCATCATCAGATCTCAAGTTCTGCTGGGATCCAAGGCATGGGTTTCCTGGTTGAATTTGAGGTCTCTTATTCTCCTTTTCATTTACATCTTTTTGCTGTGGTCTTTCTCTTGAACTTTTTTCTTTATGATATGCATCTTTCTGATTGGATGTGCCAACAGAGTTGCAAGCTATATCCTTTGTGTGCCTGGTTAAGGAAGATCCTTTATCAGCAATAGATTTCTTAGAAACTGACATTAGCCAATGCTTTAAAGAAGTGTCCTCGTCATTGTTTTCACCAGCTTGAGAACCAACTAGAGACGACTTAACAGTTGCCGATTCACCTGTTTTACAGTTTAAACTTTTCTGGCAAGAATGTTTTGCTTCACAATTCAATCTGCAAGGTGCATCATGAACACCTTTTGTTTTGGGTGATTCTGCATCTCCTTTAGAATAGCAAAGATCTTTAGGAACACATGATTCATCCTTTCTCATAATGTCTTCCAATGATCGTAGTCGTATCTTACGAGCTTTCTTATAGTTCAATTTTCCATTTGAGCTACCAGCCTCTCTTTCATGTTTTTTGTGATGCACGCCAATTGATAAATCCATACTGCATGCTACTTTGTCCTTGATCTGATCTAAGTTCGCCTGATTGGTTGAAGGAGACAGAGTAGTGGATAGTGGATCATCTCTCCGAGTACATGAACCATCAAATACAACACTATTTTTCCTGGCCACATCATCACAGAGCAATTTTGTTTTGACCCCTACGCTAATATTACGGTCACCATGGCAGGATGCCACAGTATCAGTTCTGTTATAAGTCAGAGCACCATCAGAAATGTCACCACCCTCGTATGTACGGTTCAAGTCTATTTCACTTCTTTTTACACACACCAGATTATTAGTATTGTTGTTGTAAGGACTAGCATTCAAGTTGTTCATATAAACTGTCGTATTTTTTCTAATGTTCTCTTCTGATTCAAATGAGTTGTGCTCTGCTGCAGCAACAGCGGATTTACTTGGCTGATGTTGATTTCCTTCAGACCCAGAGTGAATAAGTTTATAAGGGTAGCTACCTGAAAATGAAAAGGTGATGTCACATATGAACCTACGAAACAAAAAAGGGAAAATTGATATAAAAAAATGACTCACCAGTAGTAGATTCTTTTCTGAGATTTTGCAGTTCTTTACTACTGTGGCATACCAGTGGGCTAATCTCACTATCATCAGCATTGATGGAAGTAGTACCTACTTCTGCTACTTCTATTCTAGATGTTCCAATCTTAGACTGTTGTCGGAAGTTTGAAAGCAAATTATCTGCATCATTCTTGAATACTATAGAGAAATCTTTTGTACTTGCATCATCATTTTCTATTGTAACTGTTGCACTTCTTTTTGCTTCGTCAGATGTAATTCGCGAATCAAGACAATTCTGGCAATACCATCTTCCAAAGTCGGGAACAATGAGTGGTGGAAGCGAATTGGCAAGCACATCTAGTGTTTGATTATGTGGAACAGATAACGGCCAACAGATCTTTGCATCTTGCTTACGAACATCAGCAACATATCCACTATTTGAAAGTAAATTACATCTCAGAAAACATTCTCATTTTGGAACAGAAAGAGTTATAAGTTTTAAAAGTATCACAAAAAATACTATGATATATATAATACATAACAGGTACATAAAATACCTATATACATGTATAAATAACAAAAAAAAATTATGCATTTAATCAAAAGTAGAGCCAACTAATTTCAAGTAAGAAAACATCAATTAGTTATGACAAGTTTGAAGAAGCTTCTAAGTAATCCAAATAGAGAAAAAAAAGGAAAAAGTTACATGCAGGTCAGGTGAATCATAATGCATAATGTCTTACCGAATAGTGAAATGATCACACTTGTTTACCTTCTCCATTCCATCACCTGCAAAAGAATGAATCATTTGAAGTCTTCTTAGGGAAGAAGGAGAAGTAAGAAACAAGAGGATGATCTTTTTCTTTAGTGTCAACTCTCAACATCCTTTTGTAATAAATACTTTCCATATCTACCTTGAAAAGATCCAATAATGGTATAAATGAAGAACAGCCATTTTGAGAAACTTAGAAAGTTTATTTATTGAACTTGATAAAAGGACAAGTTTGAAATGAGCTATTGAACTTTCATTAGATTAGGAGTTGAAGTTGAATAAGAACTACATTCTTTCATTAATTATGAATACATATATTGTACTGGTATATGTTGCCCAGAAATACAGTAACATCAAAATCCAGATTTGAAGCATCTTCACAGTGTGCTTACTCTTTTGCATTAATTATTAGATTATAACCATGAGATTGTGCAAGCCACAAATAAAACAAGGATAACAATTTACAATATCTGGGATGCTCCCAAATCTGTGTGGTAGTCATATTAGAAATGTAGTCGTTACTATATAGTTCACACAAGTGCATAGAATATGGATATAAAGATTGTGTACAAATACTTAAGTCTAGCCAAGCAGCAGCCTCATGGGTTAATAGTTGCACAGGAAAGCAAAGTGGCATCACTTAGATAAGAAAACAACGCCCACATATCAATCATTTTTTTTTCATTACCAACATACCATATGGAGTAATTTCACATTACAACATAAGAGTAAATGAATAGTAAATCTTACAAGAAGGCCACTTCAAGGATAAACCAGTCCAGATGGTAAAAGAAAATGGATGGAATGAATAGAGTCTCAACCGATCCAACAGAATAATGAAAAAAATACAACATGAAATATAAGAGAAGGACAAGTCTCTCGAGCAAAATCTGAAGTTACAGCATGGATCACGTTAGGAATGTTTATTACAAGAAAAAGGAAAAAAAAGATTCCACAACTTGCAAACAAGGGCACCAAATAACGTGTCAAATAGCTACAGTAAGACTTGCAGAAAAACTGTGCATACCATGATGTTTCCTCAACTAACGCAAGCTGAAACCATGCTTCCTAAAGTGTTAGCAAGTACAGCTTAAGTCCTCTCCAAAACCAGGCAAGCAGTTCCTATCCAAGTACGATCTCCAATTCACAGCACAATCGTATGATTTGTAAAGCTAATCGTCCAAAACAAACATGGCAGTGAAGCAATCTAGACCAGCTTTGTCTAAGTTTAGACGAAGTTTCTCACATAAAATAATAGAACTGGAAGTAGGGGACGCATTTCCAAAGAAAGATCGACCCAAAGAGACCTAGGCGGAAAGCAAAACCACACCCCAAACAGCAAAAACAAGCACAGTGAAAAGGAAAAAAGAAGACGGAGCTTACTGGCAAGCACGTCGCGAAGAATTAGAAGGGAAAAAATTAAAGGCGGGGCCTCTTCGGCTTAAATCCCTTCCGGACAGTGCCCCTAACTGTCGTTCCTAAACGACAAAGATCCATCCCCGACATGCATAGCCGATCGAAAATCCACCGAATCCATGAGCTGATCGCCCAAACAAGCAAAGTATCAAACAGATCGCGGGAACCAAAGAACCACAAATCAAACACCCCCCAACCAGGCGACTCGAAGAACGGGAAGGCATCAAGCAGATGAGAATGAGAGCAAGAGCGCGAGTTACCTTGGGCACCACCGTCGCGATCCTCGCACCGGCCACCGGCCTCCGTTCTCGAGCTAAGCGTCGGCATCGACCATGAGATAGGGATTAATTAGCCAACGATCCGGGGGAATTGGAAGGCGAAGGGCACCTGAGGAGGGGACGAAAAAAACCCTAAACTTGAGTTTCTCTCTCCGTCCTCCCTGGCCCTTGTTTAGGGTTTCCTAGGAGAGAGAAAGTGGAGGCAGCAGCAGGAGAGAAGAATCTGTGGGCAAAGGAAGAGAGGAGAGAGAGAGAATTAAAATACAAATATAATACGAGGGGTAAACATGTGACATGTCACCCCTTCATCCCCCCTCTCTTCATCATCCCACATACTTATTTGTGTGCGAGCGAAGCAAACGAATGGAAAGAGGAAAGGGGAGGAAACCCCAGCAAATCGGATGCCTCCAACGAAACCCTCCGTCGTCGTCTCCGCTACGACTCCTCTATTTCTTCGCCTCATCTTTCTCTCTCCTCTCTCCTCTCTCCTCCAATCCTCAAAAACCCTAACCCTAATCCGTAGGTTGCTTAAACAACTCGGTTGTTCGGACAAGGGAAGGCACTGTCCACAATAACTTGGAGAGGACAGAGATCTCTGGAGAGCGAATCTGGACCGTCCGTGGTCAACCAGATCTTGTCTCCCTCCCCCCTCACGCGGGGCCCACCTGGAAAGAAGGGAAAAGAAATAAAGATGTGGTCCGAGGGATGCTGATGCGAGAGTGATGTGTGCCATGGGGTGAGGAGAGAGAAAGATTACTTTTTCCCCTCTTTTTTTTTCGGTGAGAGAGAGAGAGAGATCAGTTTGATGCGTATTTATCCGCTTCTACTTTGTTTGTTGGATGGAGAATATTTTTTTTTACACGTCTTTATTTTCCCATTCAGAATCTGTCAGCATCCACAATTAAGGTAATAATAATAATTTATTAAAACTGAGATTATAAAATAATAATAATTAAGGTAATAATAAATTATTTATTAAATCTGAGACTATAAGTTTTCATGGATTTAATGTTGTTGCTAATAAAGCTAATCGATTGAGTTTAATTTTTTTGTTTTGTTTTCTTTTTGCAGCGAAAAGGGTGGGATGGAATGTGTAATTGTGTGTGTATATATATATATGTATGGTGGTGAGTGCATGAAGGGTTTGGTTGGCTCCTTTTTGGGGGCGAGGAATGAGTGGCGTGCATTCATTACACATGCAAATCCCACCATGCACCTTTGATGCATGCATTAATTGCTCTTAAAGAAAAGACAGGAGGCCTCCATGCACCAAACCACCACCACCACCCAAATACACACATACGTATAATACCGTATATTGGAGTATAAATAAGTTTTATTGAGTTTATCAAACTTACAGCTGTAATGATAAACTCCATACGTAAACTGGCGTGAAGTAGGTGACGATGTTCGCCATTAATGTGTATGATTGTTCCGGATTAAATTATTTGGAAAAAAAAAGAATAATGTGTATGTACATATATTATATATAATAAGGAAACTCTTATTTGCTACAGGTGTTCCCCTGAATAGATAAGATTCGACGTAACCTTTTTGTGGGAATTTGAAAGTTTTTTACTTATTTTTAAGTAGGCAGTTCCATGATTAAAAATAAAATAACTGTTTTTTTTTACTACTCGGTATCAACGATTCTAACTCACGTGACGTTAACATTATATAAAAACTCTCAAAACATTTTGATAAAAAAATTTATCCATAATAATGAAACATGCCGAAGTAATACAAATTAGTGGAGATGATAGATTTGTATTTGACCATTTTCAGATATTATTATGGCAAGATAAAAACAATGCCGTTTCTTAAAACTAGACTGATGGGGGGCATGGCGAGATTCCCTGCTGAAAGGTACGACTAGGAGAGGGCCGGGGATTTTTCTCATAATAATTTGAGGACTTATTATGAAAATCATTTGACAAGAAAGGTTAAAGATGAGAGGTTAATGAGTAGGTAGATGATTTATTTTTATCATTTAATAAATTTAATAATTATAATTTATGATTAAATTAGTCATATAGTTTTTAGATGAAATAATTTTTTGAGTAATTTAATAATAAAAAATATATTATTTAAGATTAAATGAATTACATCCATTGAATTGATCATGGGAATAATTGGATGATCTTGATTTTAATCATCTTTCCTACTTCACATATACTTTAAATCAATATATAATTATTTTATTAATTTAATAAATAAAATTAGGATTGTATACTCGTTCTCCATATACGTACATCGTCCTATAAAAGTAGAATGCCGAGGTATGCAGTCAACTATTGTAAGCACCGCCTTTAATTAACCTACAAAATAAATAATGTTTATTTTTAAGGCCCCCACTCCGAGGTATATATTCAAACAATTCACTATAATCCTTTCATTTGTTTCCTTTTAATCATGAATACTATAGTCCTCGATACATTTACTAATAATTAATTATTTGTGATTGAATATATATCTAAGTCAATATGAGTGATGAATTATATAAATATCATGTTATATATTAATATTAGTAATTGTAATGACAGGTCATCACTATCTTTTAGTAATTATAATTAAACTATATAATATATATAATTAGAAATGCAGTAAAACTATTTGTATTTTATTATTGGGTTATTTCAATAAACCTCCTTATCGTAATTTTTCGCATCCAACTCTAAATTACGAATTAATTTTTTTTATATCCCTAAACTATAATAATTTTTCACTTTAGTCCTTCCATCTATTTCTATTACATTTTCCTTTACTTTTAATTTTTTTTTCATTTATGAAAAGACTAAATTATCCATCCCTCCATAACACATCAAATAATAAATAAAAAATAAAAAAATCAAGGTGAGGGTAATTTAGTCTTTTTTATAAATGGCAAATTCTTTTTGTTTACCACTTTAGTCCTTCCAATGATTTTTTTCATTTTTATATTTGTTATTTCATTTTTTTATGGAGGAGTAACTTGGTCTTTTCATAATGAAAAAAAAAGTAACAGAAGACGTAACAGAAGTGGACGAGAAGATTAAAGTGGAAAAGTCGCAATAGTTTAGGGATCCAAAAAAATAAATTCGTAGTTTAAGATTAGATATGAAAAATTATAATAGTTTAGGAGAAGTTTATGAAAATAACACTTTTATTATTGATTAATATAATTAAGATTATTTATTATCATAATGGTTATGTTTTATTTCTTTAGTTAGTTCAATGGAAACACAGTACAAATAAAAAAAACCTACTTATTATTACACACGTATTTTTTTAGTTAGATAGAAAAATATCATTTCAATTTTTTTAATCTCGAATTAATTATATGCTAATAAGATTGGACAATCAAATAGGCACAAAAAAAACAGTGGTGGCAGCAAAGAACATATCACAGCTAATTAAGCTGTGACTGTGTGTGGTGCTGGGACCCGTTTTTCTCTTTTGGTATTCTTCCCTTCAAAAGAGAGCTCTTTGTCCAAGCTCCTCGCCATTGGGAGTTAATTTCTAGCACTTTTTTTTTGTTAAGGAACGATCCATATTAAAAATATATATTTAAATATTTATCACATCAACAGTACTCTTCTTCTTTTTCTATAATTCAAATATATAATATATGAGAGAAATATATGTATATTTAGAATAACAATTCCCCACTTAAAAATACATATTTATCATTTTAACAAATGATAAATATGTATTTTTAAGTGGGGAATTGTTATTCTCTATTTGAACTCTTTGGACAATAGAAAAAAGAAGTACCATTACTACTCTCTCTTTTTTTAATTGTTGGTTGGTCACAGTTCTTTTTGCACGTGGTACCAAGGCAGGCTTCGTAGAGAGATAGATAGATATATGTATATAGAGAGGAAATATATGTAAGAGAGTTCCCTCTTCATATTTGTGCTACCAATGGGTATCGTGGAATTTGCGAAATGATGTTCATTTTTTTGTCATGGTATACAATCGCACAACTTGAAAAAGAACTTTGATTAATTTTCACACTTATGCTGACACCCACGCACCTCAGGCACCTAGCCCTCAAGATCCTTCAGAATTTGGTGGGAGTCACTCCCAACATTGAATTATGCAATGGGAGTCACTCCCAACATTGGATTATGCTATGGAACTACTAAGTTTGATAGTATCGATTACTTATTGCGCTCTCACGATTGTTCTCTTATTTCTGCAGATGTTGTTGGTCGTCATATCAACTCGGCCTTGGAAGTAAAAGTCTGGGCAATCTTCTTCAACCTTTAAAATGCATTCAATACGGATTCACGCACATCAAGCTTTGCTCCAACTCCGTGACACTTGTCAAGATCCTCTCCCGTGCTGCATCTTATCCTTGGCGCTTGAAAGGAATCCTCACTGAGGTCACATTCACAACTTACAAGATGCACACATCTCTTATTGTCCCCGAAACATTAACATAGCCCCTGACTGTCTAGCAGACTTTGGTGCAACAACCAAGCGATAATTTTTGGGATGGCAAATCCTCCTCCGGGACGGACCTATTTTTTGTATCAGGATGCTTTTGCAATATTTAATATATAATTTCTTTTTTAGAAAAAATAGAGAGAGGAAGAGATGGGATATATCCATACTATAAGTAATGATTAGAGATATCATTATTAATCAACGTGAGTTGATGTAGAGTCATAAGTATGAATTTTTATTAATATAGAAAATCTCATCTGCTAAGTACACTATTCAAAACGATTTTACTAAATTAGTTAGTGTGCTCAATAGTACCATATGGACTATCCTTAAATGAATCATGACGTCTTTACAGGATATATAATCAATTAACGAATTGAATCAAAATGAGTTGCGGCGATCCACGAAGGAGTTACACGTCAAGTTGGTTGGCCGAGTTGATAATCGAAAAGTTCTTATTTATTCTTTCTTCTTTTC
The DNA here is from genome assembly GCA_030549335.1 of Pontederia crassipes. Taxonomy (NCBI): domain Eukaryota; kingdom Viridiplantae; phylum Streptophyta; class Magnoliopsida; order Commelinales; family Pontederiaceae; genus Pontederia; species Pontederia crassipes. The sequence continues at coordinate 30,863,696 of CM060183.1, read as the reverse complement.
TTTTCTTTTTTTTTTTTTGAAGGGGGAGGGAATAGTCAATTACGAATGACTTATAACATGGAGAGAGAAGAAAAAAAAAAGATGACCGTGGCAACCCAGTTGGAAAAAAAAAATGTCACACCATTTGAGCTAAATTGCTGCTCTCCACTCGCAATTAAAAAAAAAACAGCCATACAATTCATGTATTAGTTTCCCGGATGCTTGGAAGGAGTATCATAATTAGGTTTATCATTTTTTTTCTTACTCGAGAGTAATTAAGATAATTTGGTTTGTTTAGATGAGAGGCGAATAATCTAGATAGGAGTAATAAAATTAGATAAAAGTAGAAAGAATAATTATTCATGATTTAGAAAGAGTTAGTTTTTTTTAAAAAATTTATTGTGTAATTATTGTTTTGACTGAGTAATTAATTCAATCTTTTTTTTACTATACAATATTCTACTTCTTCCAAACACCCCTTTATTATTAAATGATGACCTTCCTTCCAGTCTTCAACTTTATGTGGAATGGCATTTTAAGGCAATATCTCAAATCTCAAGTGAGAATTATTTTAGTATGCAGTTTCAAAATCCACCATATCACAGTATTAATAAATATTAAGAAATATTATTAATTATTTTCAAAAGATTATATTACTTCCTAGCATAAAAATTATTAGTTAAAATATTATAAAAAATCCTATTAATATAAACATTAAAAGACAAAAATAAACATTTTACCAATGAAAGACACTCTATAACGCCCCCAAATCGCACCCCACCACGTGGCAGAATACGTTTCGAGAATGCTACCGGTCATTTTTAGGTATACATCATATTGATCAAAAGTAAGACTTTGACTAATCAACTCAACATCGATAAAAGCGAATCATCATTAAATAACAAAAGAGTGTGACATCATAATATGCGGAAGACTGATAAAGAACTTCATGTGAGTCCAAAGAAAATCTAGTACATCAAACTAAAGGACTTAATATACTCATGTGCAACCACCTACGAATTCGATCTGTCACCGTTGGTCACCTTCATCATTCTGACTTTGGCCTACATTTAAGAACATGCAGGGGAGAAGCCTCCCTATGAGTTTTGCAACTCAGTATGTAAGTAAAGTAAAAATAATCATAAAATCATGATACTAGATCAGAATAAAAAAGACATCATCATCATATACAAAGAAAATAGGCATCATCATGATTTGAATAAAAGAATTCTTGTAACGTATCATATGAATAAAAGATCACTAAGATCATAAGAAATTCATAAATCATGTCATGATCTTGATATCATAAAATCAAGGATAGTATCATCATAAAATGGTAAATGTCGATCCTCATAAATATGAGGTCATCATCATATAAAGAATCATAAGAAATGATTGTACAAACATAGATATTCATGAATTGCATCATCTTCGTTAAGTCATATTATTAATAAATCAAGAGATCATGAAAAGATCATCATAAGAATGACAAGAGTCACTAATCATCATAAAGAGATTTCATTATTAATATTCTTCATCTTCTTCATAATTTTATTATTCATCTTTAACTTATAGTGGGGTATATTTCAACCTACGGAGAGACCTGCCTCAACTCGTCCATCATCATCATAACTGGCAAAACCAGCTCATAACTGACTATAGTCAGCTCATAACTGACCAAAGTTAGTCAATAATTGACCGGAGTCAGCTCATACCTAGTCTTCACTAGTCCATCATAAAAAGAGCTCTCCATTTAACATTTTTCATTTTTTATTTTGCATCTTTTAATTTATCTTTCATTAGGACATAAGAATCATGATTAAGATTTGATCATCATAAAAAAGGATCAACGAATCGTACTAATGAATCATACAAGATAAGTTCATGAAGAGAAATCAGAAATATATGAACATCATAATCATCATCATCATAAAGTGGATCCAGATCGATGGATATGAATCAATGTCGTCATAGATATGATAGCATCTAAATTAAGTCATCATAAGGTCATAATAGTCATCATCCTTATTAAGAGCGTAAATAACATAATCATATTACGACTTAGATCAGGATTACACACACGAATCATGATCAAAATATCATAAAAATCATCTTAGTAGCAACGAAACTCGAGTCGAGTCAGGTAGAACCTAGGCCGAGTTCATCGGACATCGTTCTAAAAAAACAGGGTTAAACTCGGGCCGAGTTCGGGTTACACCCGGGCCGGGTCGAGCCGTCGTCGAGTCGGGGCGGCCGTCGCGTCGGACATCTTCGTCGTGTGTGGAACTCGGGCTGGGTGATCATCAACTCGGGTCGGATTCGTCCTGTTGTAGAGCTCGGAGAGCGCGGCAATGACGGATCCGGGCCGAGTTCACAGAACTCAGTCCGAGTTTTGACCTGCCCGAGTCGGGTTAAGGTGAACTCGGACCGGGTCCTCTTACGTAGAATCTGCGCGGACGCACAGTGCGTGTTCCGATCATCTTTTTCGGCGATGACCGCCATTAAACATCATCGTACGACATCATACTATAACTAGGGATCAACTAGAACATGCTTCAAGTATAAAATCAAGATTCTATGATGAATTTTCCCTAATTCCATACCTTATTAGTTTTTGTCCAGAAACTAATCTACACTCTTCTTCTTCTTCTTCTTCTTCGTGTTCTTCCTCTTCCTCTTCTTCTTATTCTGATCGTTTTCCTCTGTCCAAGCTCTTCATCCACATTCGTCGGTGTCCTAATCTCCCGACTGATCTCCTGTTGAGCGGTAGCAGCCCGGCGTGGGAGAGGGTGAGAGAGACGCACGAAAATTAGGGCCGGCTTATGGAGAAAAATAGAGGGGCTGATTTGTTTAATTTGTCATCATATTTATAGGGGAGGAATTTGAAAACAATTGGAAGTTTAAGATTTGATTTAATCCTTTCAGATTTTAAAACTTTATTTCATATTTATCTTTTCCTTTATTTGGTTTTATCTTCCTATTTGTTTTAATCCTTTCCATCCTATTTTTTTCTTAAACGGTTTAAACTTTTTTTTTCTTCTTTGCCCAACTGTCTCGGGCGTTACATTATAAATCCCTTGAAATAAAATTCGTCCTCGAATTTAGTAATCGGGTAGAAACTTACTAACAAAAAGAAACTTCTTAAGTCATTTACATGGTAGTTTGTCTTACACTTAGAAAGGCATTTGTTCATCATTCTTCCATATTCATCATCTTAAGAACAAAATCCTTCCATTATCATATGCATTAGGACAATGAGTCTTTTATCATAACATACCTTAGGGCAAAGGTCATTTCATCATAAAACATTTTCTTTCATCCTTTCTTCATCACATGGTTCATCTTTTCATTTTTGCCTTTGTTATAATAAGAAAATAAAATCTACTTCAGTCAACACAATAATATGTTGTCATCTAAATCATCCATACGACAATTAGAAAATTGCCTAATATGAAGTTGTAAACTCTTCTTTATATAAGTCATGGCAATCCTCTTTTCATCTTCTTCTTCCTTAACCTAACATCCTAACTTTTGATCACAAGGGACCAATTAAGATTTTTAGGAGCAAAATCAACTTCAATCAGCATGAGAAAGCTTGATGATGTCAAGACATGACATCATTTGGACATATTTCAGTTTCCGATCAAATGGGTCATATGGATCAAACGCCTTCTTAGTAGAAGGGACTTGGTTGGAGATACCATTCATACAACTTTATCATTAGGTTTAAAAATCCATCTGCATCAGTCTTTCTTGGCATAAAATTTTTACCATGCCTAAGTTGTCTTCATCTTCTTTATATTAATTTCAACTTTATTGGCATGTTCATTTTGCTTATGTCATCTCTTTGACATTTAGAAATTTCCTTTCACTTACCTCATTCCTATATGTAGGTAAGCAGCATGGTATCCTATACAAGGTCTCGAAGGAAATCTTACAAATGACATAATCCTCCTTGACAATAGAAGTCATCATGAACAATGATATAGAATCGATAAGCATCGATGGGTGAAAAATAAACATTATCTCATGATTAATTCCACAAAAGTAATCATCATAATCATGAGCATATTACATCATGAGAAAATTAAGAAGATTGTTTATTTGGCATCAAAAGATACATCATCATCATAGGATCATTCCTTCATTATAGGATAATCATCATGTGGATCATTAAGATCAACAATGGCATAACCTAGCATGGTGGGAGAAAATTATCATAAGGGTCATTAACAATCAAGTACATCGATTTACAAAATCGATGATCATTCACAAGGTGTCATTGAACACAATCCATCATAATTAGTAGGCATCATCTTAATGGACACAATTGATTATAAATCATATAATAATTGTACATGATCATAAATATCATTAGGATTAGCATTGACATCATTAGATAGGATTGTCCTCCTAGATAAGGTCATCTTTATATAAAATTTTTAACGTCATGCATCATCTTTTCATAAGATTTTTTATGCTCTATTTTTTTCCACCTTCACATGCTAGATACTTAGAACATACTCTTGTATCTTCACATTTGATATCATTGATATTTGTTCATCATTATACATCTGTGTACTTCTCAAATGAATCACAACCTAGGCTTATGGTCATCATACTTCTTTGTACTTTCCAACTGGATCGCAACCCAGACTTATAATATTCATCTAATACTTTTCCTTACAAGGCACAATCCAAAATGGATCACAATCCATACTTATAACATTCATCTAATACTTCTTCTTATAAGGCTTATTTCCAAATGGATCGCAATCCAGGCTTATGTTATTCATCCAGTATTGTTCTCTTTAGGACTTCATCATTTAGGTTTCGCATGCTTAGTTCCTTCATCATTTCATACGCAGTCTCATGAAGCCTAGTGGACATTACTTGTGTCTAAGTGCATGTGTAACCGAGTTCATTTTACCAAAATGGTACTTCATAGAGAACTCAAAATCTTTCAAAAACTTCATGTCATCTTCATTATCACATATTAGGGTGCTACTAAAAGGAAGCATGAACACTTCAATTTTTTTCTACATAAATTTAGTCATAATTTGAATATAATGTTCATGAGGATCTCAAATTTTGAGGGGTGTTCTTTAGTCCAATGGCATCACTCAATTTATAGTGATAATTCATTGTCAGAAAAATTATCTTCCTTACATCTTCTTCAGCAACTCGAAGGTGCTGGTACTCACTAGATCGATCTTAAGAATACCTAACCTTAAATAGGTCATCTTTGCATGGTAACAGACACTTATGTCTTAATGGTTATTTTATTTAACAACTTGTTAATAAATCTCTAGATTCGTAGAGTCATCATTCATCTTTACAAAAGAAATGAAACATCTAGAAATGAGACTCTCGATCTCATAAACCCCTTGTCTTAAAGTTACTAAAATTTTCTCTTCAGTTCATGTGTCATGGGGCCTTTGGAATTAGAGTCATGCTTGAAAGGAGGTCGATATGACACTCAACTTATAACTAAAACTTTTAGTTCACTTGGGTACTAACATCTATCTTCTTCTTCTTGCATAATACTTATACATCTTAGGGGGCCATCATAATTCTCCTAAGAATTCGATAAGATTGATAATTGTATGAAATTATTTTTATAGGGTCATCATCCTTAAAGGTACCTTATGCCGTGCAAAGATCAATAGGGTCACTAAAAGTGTTGTCCATCATCGTAGATAATGACATCATCATATGATTCGATAAGATTGATAATGGAATAATATCAATATTCATCTTCATAAAATCAATCTAGAACCTATGTTTGATGTGACCCTTTCCTAAATATCATCATAAAAAGAATACTTATTTGATTGATAATCAGATCCATGATACAAAAGAGGATCACATATGAGATCAAGAATAGGTATTTGATCAAATCATTAAATCAGTACTTCATCATCTTAGCAGGATGAACAATGCAACTGTGATATGAAAAGATGTGAAGAGTTAATATGATGTACGTCAATTGTCACATCTTGTGGTCATTCTATATTCATAGAGTACTTCATTATTAATCATTATGAATTTTGATCATATATGAAAGAATCCTAAGGATCAATAAGATCCTATATTAGCATGATTAAATATCATGAGTTAATGTTCGTCGTCATAATCATTTAGCTTATGAGTGAAAGACATAACTTACTTAGATTTACATCAGGTGGCACGATTACTGCTCGTGACGCTTGCACATGGACCATGACATCATACTTAGGACATGAGAATGCCCTAACTTTAGGCTCTGATACCTAACTATAACGCCCCCAAATCGCACCCCACCACATGGCAGAATACGTTTCGCAAACGCTACCGATCATCATTAAGTGTACATCATATTGACAAAAAATAAGACTTTGACTGGTCAACTTAACATCGATAAAAGCGAAAGACTAATCATCATTAAATAACAAAAGAGTATGACATCATAATATGCGGAAGACTGATAAAGAACTTCATGTGAGTCCAAAGAAAAAATTAGTACATCAAACTAAAGGACTCAATATACTCATGTGCAGCCACCTACGAACTCGATCTGTCACCGTTAGTCACCTTCATCATTCTGACCTTGGCATGTATTTAAGAACATACATGGGATAAACCTCCCTATGAGTATTGCAACTCACTATGTAAGTAAAGTAAAAATAATAATAAGATCATGATACTGGACCAGAATCATAAGAATATCATCATCATATACAAAGAAAATAAGCATCATCATGATTTGAATAAAAGGATTCTTATAACGTATCATATGAATAATAGATCACTAAGATCATAAGAAATTCATAAATCACGTCATCTTCTTGAGATCATAAGATCAATGATAGTATCATTATAAAATGGTAAATGTCGATCCTCATAAATATGAGGTCATCTCATGAGAAATGATTGTATGAACATAGATATTCATGAATTGCATCATCTTCGTTAAGTCATATTATTAATAGATCAAGAGATCATGAAAAGATCAGCATAAGAGTGACAAGAGTCACTAATATGCTTCATCTTCATCATCATCTTATTATTCATCTTTGACTTATAGTGGGATATATTTTAACCCACGGAGAGACCTGCCTCAACTCGTTCATCATCATCATCATCATCATAACTGACCGAAGTCAGCCCATAACTGACCGAAGTCAGTCCATACATAGTCGTCACCAATCCATCATAAAAAAAACTCTCCATAACATTTTTCATCTTTTATCTTGTATCTTTTAATTTATCTTTCATTAGGACATAAGAATCATGATTAAGATTTGATCATTATAAAAAATGATCAACGAATCATACTGATCAAGGGTCCTAATCATCATCATTATATAAGATTTAATTAGAGCTACAAGATAAGTTCATGAAGAAAAATCAGAAATATATGAACATCATAATCATCATCGTCATAAAGTGGATCCAGATCGATGGATATGAATCAATGTCGTCATAGATATGATAGCATCTAAATTAAGTCATCATAAGGTCATAATAGTCATCATGCTTATTAAGGGCGTAAATAACATAATCATATCACGACTTAGATCATGATTACGCACACGAATCAGGGTCAAAAGATCATAAAAAACATCTTAGTAGCATTGGAACTCGAGCTGAATCAGGTAGAACTCGGGCTGAGTTCATCGGACATCGTTATCGAAAAAACAGGGTTAAACCCGGGCCGAGTTCGGGTTACACCCGGGCTGCGTCGGGTCGTTGTCGAGTCGGGGCGGCCGTCGCGCCCGACATCTTCATCGTGTGTGGAACTCGGGCCGGGTCATCATCGACCCGGGCCAGGTTCATCCTATTGCAGAGCTCGGAGAGCACGGCAATGACGGATCCGGGCCGAGTTCACAGAACTCGGTCCGAGTTTGGACCTGCCCGAGCCGGGTTAAGGTGAACTCGGACCGGGTCCTCTTACGCAGAATTTGCGCGGACGCGCAGTGCATGTTCCGATCATCTTTTATGGTTATGGCCGGCATTAAACGTCATCGTACGACATCATACTATAACTAGGGATCAACTATAACATACTTCAAGTCTAAAATCAAGATTATATGATGAATTTACCCTAATTTCATACCTTAGTCCAGAAACTAATATGCACTCTTCTTCTTCTTCTTCATGTTCTTCCTCTTCCTCTTCTTCTTTATTCCGATCGTTTCCCTCTGTCTAAGCTCGTTATCCACATTCGTCGGTGTCCTAATCCCCCGGCTGATTTCTTATTGAGCGGTAGCAGCCCGGCGTGGGAGAGGGGGAGAGGAAAAATAGAGGGGCTGATTTGTTTAATTTGTCCTCATATTTATATGGGAGGAATTTGAAAAAATTGGAAGTTCAAGATTTGATTTAATTCCTTCATATTTTAAAACTTTGTTTCCTATTTATCTTTTCCTCTATTTGGTTTTATCTTCCTATTTGTTTTAATCCTTTCCATCCTCTTTTTTTCGTATACGCTTTAAACTTTTTTTCTTCTTTGCCCAACTGTCTTGGGCGCTACACGCTCTTTTTCCATACTAGTAGGACGTGTGTATAATGTTTTCTTCTGTTCATATGGTGGTATGATGAAACTAATATAACTGTTTTTACCAATGAACACAATAGAGTTACACACAGAATTACTTGAGCGAAGTATGTTTTATATTTGTAGTGAAATGGAGGAGATAGGTGAAGAAATAATCCTTATATATGATTCAATATGGTAATTAATTGTAATTAAAAATATATAATTAATTAATAAGTCAAATATAAAAAAGACTTGTAGTGAAAAATCTTGATTTGATAATTAATTAAAGTGAAGATCTCATTAGAATAAATATTTAGTTTAGATGGGTCAATTTTCGGTAGGTCAAAATCGTTCGCATTTTTTGACAATATTTGTGAAGAAAGAGAAATATCCTTTCGAAATACCGAAGAACAAAATGCTTGTCATTAATATCAACGGATTTTTATCGTCGGTAAAATTTCGATGGTCGTGGCCTTCAGAACTACCAACGGATGGTTGAAGGCTAGGATCGTCAATATTTGAATTTATAATATATAATGCTATATAATAAAATATTGGCATACTGTTAATATTTTAATATTAAGATTTTTAACTGTCATAACCTTTAGAATTATTGACGGTCAAAAATATGTTTCTATCGATAATTTCTAAGGCTAGGATCGTCCATATTTGAATTTATAATAAAATATATTTTAATACTACATAATAAAATATTGGCATACGTTCAATATTTTAACATTAAGGTTTTCGACAAGCGTAGCCTTTGAAATTACCGATGGATGAGAATTCGTCGATAATTTTGAAAATTAGGACCGTCAATATTTAATTTTTTATAATAAAATATATTATAACACTACAATAAAATATTGGAATATGATGAATATTTTAATATTAAGATTTTTGACAGTCATGACCTTCAACATTATTGATGAATTTTTATTCATCGATAATTTCGAATGCTACAATCGTGATATTTGAATTTATAATAAAATATATTATTATAAAAAAGAAAGAGAGGAAGAAAGATAGATGGGAAATTATAATAGAGAGGGAGAGAGAGAGGCGGGAGAAATAGAGAGAGAATGTGAGAGAGGGAATGAAAAGAGGCGAAAAAAGAGAGAGATGCAAGAAAATAAGGAGGAAATTTTAATATTAAAAATTTCGATGTCTACGACTGTGGAAAACTGAAATGTTATTTGTCTCAAGTGATGTGTTATTGCAATGTGATTCTAGGGACTCAATCTCTAAATGCTACAAATAAAAAATATTAACTTCTCAGATTAAACTATAACATAATAACTCTCTCAATGTGATAATCTGAAGATAACGTAAATTGAAAATATGCAATGAATACTTTCCCAATCTCTCATAATCACAATTAAGAAGAATATGCTCGCACATTATATAAAAGACACTACAAGAAAAATTGTTATTTAATCGATGGCCTGAACTGTCGGAAATTGTGAATAATCTATCGGAAAGAAAATTTTACGACGGATATTCCGACTAGAGAGAACCGTGGGAAATATTCCCACGGCTTAAGCCGTGGCAAAAGTTTCCTACTGCTCAAGCTGTGGGAATGGGAAAAATATTTTTAAAATTTTTTTGAACCATTAAATTTGAAAACAAATTACATAAATTAGAAAAAAATATTAATTCATAAAATTTAATGAATTAAATAAATTTGAATGCATATATTTTTTTTTGAAAATTAAATAAATTCTAGTTTTCGGGTTCGTGGTCATTGTCATCATCTGATGCATCATTTTTTTCAATTCTTTCATTGTCGAACCTCTTCTCGGACCTTTTTGTTGGACTTCTAATAGTCATCCCACATGTTATGGAATACTTGTCGCACATCTAGACTTGGATAACGGAATATTAATTTTTGACCATATCCAATATCCGCATGATTAATGGAAGATCCGAGACCGTAGATGCACTCCTTCTTCACTCCGATACGATCCATTAATAGTTGTCAAAAGGTCAATGGTGTCGCTGACACCCCCTCCTATGTGACCTATGTATGGTGCTCAGCTTCTTTTGCTTTGTAACTCTCATGTAAATTTACAAAAGTGACATTTGTTAATTCATGTCTCATAAGAAAAGCTACATTATGAAAGTATACTCGTACATATGTCTCCCGAGCAAACGGTGAAATCCATTCGAAAATTTTTTTGATGAGTTTTAAGAAACATCTCATCTTTCGTGGGTGTTTTATTCGTCTTTTTTTCTTCCAATTAAAACCAAACTTAGAACATTAAATTTGTCAAATGAAAGTACAAAGTTACAAATGTTTACCCGTCTCCTTGCAATTGTCGATGTAGACACACAACCACTCACATGCAGGCATGCTCCCTAGTCGGATTCCCGATTTGTCTTAGTTTTTTTGCACTTAGATTTGTACACCTCAATGGACCATTTAGCTAATAACTCGGTCCAAACTGTCTCTAAAATTTAATTGGGCTATTCTCCTGCAGCCCGTGCATCCAACGTTGAGGACAATTGTCTCGAGCACTTAGAATTGAAAGTTTTTCACATTTGCTTTGTGTGCTCAGGGTCCCACCACACGTTAGCCTTTAAATGAAGACATTTGGATTAAAAATAAATATAAAAAAATTTGTATTGTAAACATAAAGATTTGTTAGTACGCAATTGAAGATTATAACAATGAAATTCTCCAAAATAACATGTCTTGTAGGATAAGGAATATCTCTCCATGTAAGACATGCCTCTATATACAACTATCTAATTACCTTAGTGCAAGCAACTATAGTAGGTTTTGATGAGGAAAACCTGTAAAAACATAATAATATATATATATATATATATATACATATATATATATACACACATTAAAAATATACTAAATATATGTACATCCACTTACCACCATCTCGTAATAAATATTTCTTACACTGATTTCATCGGTGGAGTCTTTCGGCATTTGTGTGACCATGTCAGCAATGTCAGGCATTTGTGTCCCCATATCCTCCACTGAATCATCATCCGAAGGAGGTTCCGGTGCAGCCTGACGCTCTATTATGCGAGTCCCCGTAGGCCTAGTCATAATGACCTTCTCTTCACCTCCCTCTTTTTCTCTAGAAGGAGTGGCCTTCTCTTTGCCCTTCTATTGTCCCTTCTCTTTCCCCTTACTTTTTCCTTTACCAAAACAAAACATTTACAAAGAAATAATATTTGCGTAATAAATTAACTTGTCACTGCACAATAAAAAGTATAATTATATCATATTAACTTGAAATTCGGTCACATCCTCTGTCGCATCTTCAGAAATTGAATTGTATGTATAACTCGAGAACCAAATTCTAATATCCGAAGGCGCTTTTGAAAAAGAATAAATTAATCTAAATTCCTGTGAAATGCTAAATCTATTGAGTAAAATAGAAACACTCACAAGAAGGTAAAGGATACGAATGTGATTCACTCTGCAACTGTTGATCCGATGATTTGTGTGGAGACTTCGTAAATTCTATTTGTAACAATTTGAAAAGCATAAATCATAACTAAATTGTGCTTTGACATTTTAAATAAGGACACCTAATAATTCCTTGTGTCAATCCTACACAACCGCAATTAGTTCATACTTGTGTACATCCACCGATGATTAACGCATGTCCATAATAATCACATTACTTAAATTACTAAAGTAATCCAACAAGAACTAATTTAAATAAATAACAAATAATAACAATTTGAAACTATCAACATGGTCATCATGGCCATGCAAGCCTAAGAAATCTCGCCGTTCATGGCCATCACGGCCATGCACACTCGGATCTCGGCGCTCATGGCCATCACAGTTGGACCTGGCCGTTAACTGCCGTGATGATTAGATCTGATTGTCATATACTGGATTCAGGCGTTCATGGCCGTGACGATCGGCTTGTTAATGGTCGTGACGATGTGAATGGCTGGATCTGGCCATTTGAGGCCGTGACGACCATGAACGGCCAGATCTAGTCGTGACAGCCATGAACAACCGACTTGTAGTGGCCATCGTCGGCCAAATCCCACTGGGATTGAGAGGGGGAAATCACGAGAGGGGGATGAGGCGTAACGTAGATGGTGGGATCGACTGAGGGAATCGCTGGAGCATGAGCAGGGTCATCGTTGTTGTGCGCACGTCCTTCAAAGGTCGATCACCAGAGCGGGAGCAAGGATCGCGCCGATCGTTAGAGTTGTGCACACGTCCTTCGAAGGTCGATCTCCGAAGCGATGGTAGGGATCGCCAGTCATCGATGTAGGTGAGCAGGAGCAGCCATCGGAGCGTGCGGGAGCAGTTGTCGAAGTCCACGCAGGGTCACACAGGAGAGATGTGAACAGGAGAAGAGGGGGCCGGATTAATATATGGATGAGCTTTCAATGGACTTACCGACGGCTTGTAGTGAGATAAAAGTCAAATAACATATAAGTGAGATAAAAGTCAAATAACATATAAGTGATGCCACTAAAATCAAGGGTAAAAATATGTGGGTCCATTTAGTATGATTTAGCTACACTAACTTCAAGACTAAGATCGATCAAGGTAGTAGAGTTCTTCACTACAGAAAACTTATAGATAAAAATACTCGATAGACAAAACAATAGAACCAGGACTCCTCCTTCACACTACCTCCTATGGTAGCCCCCTTCTCCAAGTGATTGATATTTTTTTTATCCTAAGATTCCCAAAAGTTTGACGACCTAGCATAATTTGCTCAGCAAGATTGTAATGGCACTTGATATCTTCGTTTAATAATTTAGAACGAGAAATATTGACAAAATAACATCATTGGATCATAAAAAGTATAATAAATTATAAATTTAGATATTTTAGGCATACAACAGGAGGTAATATACAACAACAACAACAACAAAGCCTTATCCCACTAGGTGGGGTCGGCTATATGGATCATACGACGCCATTCCGCTCTCGTTGATTCATGTTCATAAGATTCGACATGATTTTATGCTGGCTGTCGGGGCCTAACACAACCCTCCTCCTTTATCCGGGCTTGGGACCGGCTATAAAATATAGGCGGAGTTACAACAGGAGGTAACATAAATTGTGAAAAAAGATTTTAAGCTAAAAAGAAATATCAAAATGAGTTATAAAATAAAGTAAGATAAATGTGTATGCACACACGGACATCACAACATTTCATTAGATGAAAAAATTCTTCCAACTTTCAAGACCTATAACTACTCTACTTGTGATCAAGTTGAACTTATAATACAATTCATGCTTCATATCCATTTTTTCTCTTGGTTTCCACTACTTTTTCTTTATAGTTATTTTTTATCCATATACATTACTCTATTTTGAGTTGCTGAAGGGTTAAAGTAAAAAGAAAACCCTCTTAGCATATCATCACTTTTCTTTGGAGAATGTTAAGTTTGAATACTAGGAGTGCAGATTATCTAAATACTCTTAAATTTACAATAAAAAATGTTAGAAAAATAATTGATTGACGGAAAAATGCCTTATAACTTTTTGACATTTTTTCATGAAAAATTTACATGATGCTTGAGGAACTTATTAACAAAGAATAAATAAACCACAGCATCTCATGAGCAAAATGAGGATTGTGGAGGGGATAAAGACTTTTTAAATTTAAATAGACTAAGCAAATATATAATAAGAAAGCTTATTAAATTCCAGAACCTAAGGAAGACGGTGTGATATGAAACAATAAAGATGCACCTAACTTTGGCCCTAAAACATGGACAATTAAGTTCTTAGATCTTTTTTCATGTGCACAACGGTAATTGTTTCAAAAGATAATACATATATGGCTTGAAATTATGCTACATTATAACAAATGTTTCAAAATAAAACAAAAGTAAATTTGAAAATTTTAGATTGTATATAATATTATTGCAAAGATATTGTCAAATCTCTACAAATAATTCTAATACCATGATCATGTCTTTAACTTTAATGTTTTGAAATGCAATGGGTTAGCTCAAACATATGATGGAATTTTGAAACATGATATTTTGTAGAAAAAAATAAAAATAAATAGGCACTCAAATTTAAATCAAACTTTTTAGGCTGACAAACAATTCAAATAGGTTGGCATCTCATTAGAAATACTTGTAACAATAAAATTGCTATACTAATCATACGAACTAATAAAATATATTATTAAGGTTGTCACTACCACAAAGAATTATTTAAATCTAATTTATCTTGATGATTTACCAAGATAAATAATAATTTTGTTATATATGTTCAAAAGAAAAAATTAATTATGAAAAAATAAATAACAAAAAAATAAAATAAATGTTGAACTTTGGCATTATGGATGATTAAATATTATGGTTAACAGTCACGCATAATGATTATATTGATTTTACAGGATAATGAATAGTTTTATTTCTTAAAAGAGATTAAGAGTAACTAAGTTATTGGTATCTTAAATGAGGATTATCGATTTAATATTCAGTTTAAAAAATATTAACATGAGTTAATTACGTCCTAAATTATCAATCATCCATGTTTAGTAGAAAATGATAGACTGCATGAATTTTAGTGCAAACCTCAGTGAACTCATCTTATGAACACTTCAACTTTTAAATTAAAAATCAATTTATAGAGAAATATTCAATCCTACAATATCTAATTTCATAAATATAATAATCTTAGTAAAAAGTATTGCACATAGTATTTATAATCAAAAGAAAATAAATAAACTATATTAATTAATAGATGAGTTCATGCAGTTCTCTTGCAAGAATAAAAATCTTTACTACAACAAGAATTAAACTATGAAAAGTGAGCAAATGACATCTAAATAATGAGTAAAAGTGGAACTCATTGCATCCAATGATCTGTGTATCATTGTGAAGCACAAATGTTGAATTATTTTGCAATCTTCTCCGAACGATCATCGCTAACTCCGAAGTTCATTCTCATTAATGCAGCGTGGCTTCTAGACTTTAAGCACACATTTTTCTACCATTAATGCAGCGTCCAAGGCATCTCCATCCAACGTTGGAGTCCTTCCACAGTGATCGATACTAACTCATAAATGATGTCACTACTCTGGCCTTGGTGTTCTTTGTGATAATCTTTGGCGAAGATCTATCATGTTCACTTGAATCTTTATTGTCGACTTCCTCAAAGGACTAATTGCTTCCATAATATTTTTTTGGCACAAAGTTGACTGTAAGTTTGTAACCCTCTTGACTTGTTGACTGTTGTGCAATGTTGACACTTCACTCCTATAACTTTGCCACGTTGGTGTTCTTCCATTTTCTCCAAAGTCAACAAACCATCTCACCTTCTTCCAAGTTTTACTTAGCTCTTGCAACTCATTGTTGTCGTATTTTTTCTCTGCCAAGTTTCATCACCACAAACGCTATGGTCACGTCAATCACTATCATTACACCGTAGGATAGACCATAGGATAGCACCAACGGGACATCACTATTATCCTTATCTTCTCTGACAAAGTATTTTCCAAGCAATTGTTGAACAAAATGAGATATGTGTCTTCAAATCCTAGTTGAGTTGCCCTATTTTGTAGCAATATCAAAATATTAACAACTCGAGTCGAGCTCTCTTTGTACTCGGATGTGTTTCATCTGATAATAAAGACCTTAATTTTTCAACAATTCAGACCAAACCCACTTCAAACTTGAATTGGATTCCTTTAGCAAAACAACTCTCCTTTTTTTATGAGAATCATGAAAAGTTTCATTTCACCCAATTTGATGTTGTATGAATTTGTTGCATTGCCACCACATCTATCTTATGTGTGAAAATATGATGATTTTTATCTATTGTCATATACTCTTGATCCACTATAAGAAAGTTGCTTATTTTCGACGACATTTGCGATGACGAGAAAAATCCTTTCGAAATGTCAATGGTCAAAATGTTCATTGCTAGTTCCAATGGCAATATCCATTGGTAAGTTATCGACGATAGTCGCCTTTAGAATTACTGACGGTGTACTATCTGACGGTAATTCTGAAGGCTAGATCCATCAAAAACTATATTTATAATAAAAATATATAATATAATTTAAACATATGAGTAATATTTTAATATTAAAATTTTCGAAGGCTAGATTTTTTGGTAATGGTATTATAATAAAAATATATATAATATAATTTAAGCATATGAGTAATATTTTAATATTATTCAGATGGGTCTAGCATTTCGAAGTACTGGTAGATGAACTCAAATTCATCGATACTTCTGAAAGTTAGATCCATCAGTAACTATATTTATAATAAAAAAACTATATGATACAAGTTAGGCATATGAGTAATATTTTAATATTAATATTTTCGATGGGTCTAGCCTTCGGAATTACCGACAGAAATCCTCTGTCAATAATTTTGAAGGCTAAATCTGTCGGAAACATTAACTGACAAATATGTATATGATCAGAAAGCTAGCCCGAAGTTAGCCTAAGCTTATTGCTTATTGTTTATTCTGAAATAAGCTTACATTGCATCTCTAGCATTTGAAAGATTATACTCCAAATCACATCTGGAATATAATTAATTACATTACAAAGAATATCTATTATGCATTGGGATAGTTTTGGGATTATATATCCGGTAGTATCGAAGGACGGTATCTTAATTTTTATTAAAGTATGTAGTATTAATATTTTCAACGAGCACAACTTTCGAAATTATCGACGGATAAAAATTCGTCAATAAATGTGAAGGCTAGACCTATCGATAATTACGTTCATAATAAAATAAATTAAAATATTGTAATATTAAAATATGTTATAGTTATATTTTGACGGGCAAAATTTTTGGAATTACCAATGGATCAAAATTCGTCAGTAACTCTGAAAGTTAGACCCATCAGCAGTTACATTCGAAATAAGATAAATTAAAATAGAGTTTAGCCTTCAAAATTATCGACCTATGTAAAGAATAAATCTTAGTAGTTGTATGAATTTTTGGAATTAAATGTCAAAAAGATAAAATCCATAAATTTTATATGTGATTCCTATGAAAGTATAGTTTGCAGGAAAATTAGAATCAATCAAAATGAATATTTATTTATCGAGATATAATTTTTTGATTGATGATGTGTCAAAATTGTCGAAAGTTGACATATTATTATTTATGTCAATAATTGTTATGTTAATATTATGCATTTTCTTTAAATGTTTATATACATTTATTTATTGATGTATAATGCTTTATGATATTTCCTGCATTTTATATATCATGCTATTCATGAAATATTAATTGATGTATTGACGGTCATCTAAACATGCGTTTAGATATGCTCAGTCATAATTATACTAAAAGATGAAAGATTGATGTGAATCTTTGATGTATTGATGTCCCTAATAAACTATAAAATTGAAGAAAAATGTCTCGGCACACATTATGTGAAAGAAGTAAATGTCTTTCACCTTACGTTGATTGAGACTTCTCAGAAAATAATGTGGGTGTTTGAAATTTTCTAGGGGCCATTGACCTAGTTGTAATGGTGTTGCCCCGAGCCTTCAATTAAGTAAAGATGAAAGATGAAGGTAAAAAGTAAATGTCTTTCACCTGACGGTTATTAAGACTTCTTTGAAAAATAATGTCATCACTCAAAAAGTATTTGAGATTTCTCAGTACTCTATGAACTAATGTAAAGATGTGGTAAAGATGAAAGAAGTGGTAAGAAGTAAATGTCTTTTACTTTATGATGATTGAGATTTCTTTGGAAAATAAAATAATCGCCCAGAAGGTATTTGAGATTTTTCAGAAGTAAATGCCTTTGACTTTATGGTGATTGAGACTTTTCAAAAAATAATGTCATCATCTAAAAGGTGTTTACGATTTTCTAATGTAAAAATGAAAGATATCATATGATAAAGTTAGAATGAAAGTGTAGTTTAACATAAAAAAACTTTATAATAAAGAAAGTTAAAATGATGATAAAGTAAAGATGAAAAATAAAGTTCTACATTTATGTATGTATTTCAAGGAGACCTAAGCCCGATAACTAAAGTTTTGCATATGTGTATGTTATTTCCAAGGAATAATGTCCCTCATCATAAAGTGTGTATTTCTATAGATGACTAGAAATAAAGTTCCTCACTATCTTGATGTGTGTTCCTAAGGTATGACATAGAATGAAAGTAAAAATGATGTTATGTGATAAAGATGAAAGATGAAAATGACACATTAAGTATCACATAATAAAGAAAGGAAGAAATATGAAAGAAGGTCTAAAACAATTCTGAATAGATGTAAAGTATGAAAAATGTTAAGTAATAAGTAAAGATTGATGAGTTATAAAGAAACTTTTAAAATGTACATGACAATGAAAATAAAATCAAATGACAAGTTATATGCCATGATTCCTTATGAATGATATGAATGTATATTTTTATTGTGTGATGCTTTAGATGATGGGCCTAAAATTAAGTAGGTATATAACATGTTTATGATGCAAAAAATGTTATATGAAGAATGAATGTAAGCATTATGTAATGTTACGAGGTTCATGATATAATTTATGACATGTATGTTCATATATTAATTGTTATTATCATGATGATGCATCGCATGTAGTATCATGTGATAGGATATCATGGCATGCGTGACCTTTATATACTCTAATTTGAAAACCTTGCACTCTAAATTCCTGCAGGTAATCAAGATTAATTGATAGATGGTAGCTCAAGTTCATGACAAAGTGTTGCACATGCTTAGGATTAAATAAGTCATGTAGTTCTACATGAGTAATGTGCTAATAATGTAATGAATGCTTTAGGCTTTTAATGTCTTATGAATATTAGTCTTTATGAGTAATAGAAATTTTTATTTATTATGATTTCATCTAAAATATTAAGTCTTCCACTGTTAAATAATGTATGGCGAACGGACTAATGACGTTAAATTCTCCTAAATGACCAAAACTTTTAGAATGAGCTTTAGGTCGTTACAGTTGATATCATAACATAGTTAAACTTAAGTCTAAGTAATTTGATATTAAGAAGTCTAAGTCCATGTGCAATTGTCATGAGCAGCCATCAAAAGTCAAAAGGTATGTAAAGTTTAATGTCATTGTATGTATGTTTTGAATTAACTGTCTGGTTAATTTTTTGAAAAGGATGGAAGTAAAAAGTCTTCCGATGCTAGTGATAATGACGACATTTAAGTTGATGGTATTGTCAAGATGATTATGGGCAATATGTACAATGAGAAATATGAATATGAGATGTTAGAAGAAAAAAAGTGAAGTGTAATGGCGCATGAAACCTAAGTGATATTGATGGTATCATAGGATGCCCTCAAACAGAAAATGAAAGTTGTCGAAAGTTCAAAACCATCAATGATGATGACTAAGGTAAGCTTTAGGTAATATCCATTATGTCAATTTTATAGATAATGAATATATTTTCCTTTGATTATGATTGAAGTAAAAGATAATGAAGGAAAATTTTTAGAGTGCATAAGTAAGATTGAAATTCAAGGACGAATTTTTTTTTAGGTGGGAAAGGATCTAATAACTCAAAATTTTGGGTCAAGCGTATTTGGATTTTTTATCAAAACCCTAATATAAATCATATCTAAAGAACCAACAATCCTATTAATTCTCAAAAAAAAAAACTTAGTTGTCAATTCTTCTTCTCTCTTTTTCTTCTCCACCAAGAAAAAACTAAGACTAGGAGATCTAGAGCCATATTCTTCGTGATGACTATGTTTTAAGATAAACAAAGAGAAGATCAAAGTTTCTAGAAAAATGACTATATCCATTATGTCAATTTTATAGATAATGAATATATTTTCCTTTGATTATGATTGAAGTAAAAGATAATGAAGGAAAAATTTTAAAGTGCATAAGTAAGATTGAAATTCGAGGACGAATTTTTTTTAGGTGGGAAAGGATCTAATAACTCAAAATTTTGGGTCAAGCGTATTTGGATTTTTTATCAAAACCCTAATATAAATCATATCTAAAGAACCAACAATCCTATTAATTCTCAAAAAAAAAAACTTAGTTGTCAATTCTTCTTCTCTCTTTTTCTTCTCCACCAAGAAAAAACTAAGACTAGGAGATCTAGAGCCATATTCTTCGTGATGACTATGTTTTAAGATAAACAAAGAGAAGATCAAAGTTTCTAGAAAAATGACTATATCCATTACGTCAATTTTATAGATAATGAATATATTTTCCTTTGATTATGATTGAAGTAAAAGATAATGACGGAAAATTTTTAAAGTGCATAAGTAAGATTGAAATTCGAGGACGAATTTCTTTTTAAGTGGGAAAGGATCTAATAACTCAAAATTTTGGGTCAAGCGTATTTGGATTTTTTATCAAAACCCTAATATAAATCATATCTAAAGAACCAACAATCCTATTAATTCTCAAAAAAAAAAAACTTAGTTGTCAATTCTTCTTCTCTCTTTTTCTTCTCCACCAAGAAAAAACTAAGGCTAGGAGATCTAGAGCCATATTCTTCGTGATGACTATGTTTTAAGATAAACAAAGAGAAGATCAAAGTTTCTAGAAAAATGATTAGAAGATGCTTCTAGATGATGAAGAAAGATAATTAATAAAAAGGAGTTTTAGATTTAAAACCTAAATGTACGTAAAGGGTATCCAAACCCCTTTCTCGTTCTCTTAATGATGATTTCAAGAACACATTATTCTTAATAGGAATTTTGATTGAGGGTTACATAAATGAGGGTTATATGAATGAGGGTTTCATGATTTATGTTGCATAATCTATTAAATTCGTGACTATTTTGTAATAATTATTTGGATATATATTACTTATAAAAAATTACAAATAATATATGGATGGAAAGTCTTTGAAGTCTAGTTTCCGTAGAAATATGTTTCATATGATTTGAAGATGTATAAAAATATTTGTGATCTAAATATCGGACTACCATCATGTTGTTTTGGGTAACATCAAGACGAATTTATAAAATTTATCATAATTTAGAAACATTGAATTAGGGTTTTAAATTTATGCATAAGTTAAGAGTTTATGTCATCATTATGTGGAAATTGAAATCATCTGAAAAGAACAAGTATAAATTATAATTATTAATATTTTAGTATCTCAAAATACTATGTAAATAATAGATCTTAGTAGTTGTGTGAATTTTGGGATTAAATGCCAAAAAGATAAAATCTACAAATTTTATATGTGATTCTTATAAAAGTATACTTTGCAGGAAAATTAGAATCAATCAAACGCTGAGCTATAATTTTTCTATGGGTTATTTCCCCTAATCACCCCTAAACTATCGCGATTTTTCACATCTAACCCCAAACTACGAACTTTATTTTTTGGGTCCTTAAACTTTCACGATTTTTCCAATTTATCTTTCCGTCCAATTCCATCGACTTCTCCGTAATTTTTTTTCACATTTGTGAAAAGTCCATTATATCCCTCCCCTTAAGTTAGTTCGTATTTTCATAAAGTAATATATAATAATACCTCACCCCCTCTGTTGTCAATGCAGTGGGGCGGGCGACCCCCCCCCCCCCTCTTTCCCTGCACACGCCGGCTCAGGGAAAGAGAGGAGGGGGGAGGGGGGGGGGGGGGGGGGGGCAGTCGCCGCTGCGTCGGCGGCGA
Organism: Pontederia crassipes; assembly: GCA_030549335.1. Classification (NCBI taxonomy): domain Eukaryota; kingdom Viridiplantae; phylum Streptophyta; class Magnoliopsida; order Commelinales; family Pontederiaceae; genus Pontederia; species Pontederia crassipes. The sequence continues at coordinate 30,841,622 of CM060183.1, read as the reverse complement.
TGCTGACGATGACGCAGAGCCCCCCTCTTTCCCTGCGCGCGCCGGCGCAAAGAAAGAGAGAGGGGGGGGGGGGTCGTCGCCCCCTCGTTGTTGTCGACCTGCGCACGCCGGCGCAGGGAAAGAGAGAGAGAGGGGTGGGGTCGGCGCCCCCTCGTTGTTGTCGGCCTGCGCACGCCGGCGCAGGGAAAGAGAGAGAGAGGGGTGGGGTCGCCGCCCCACTCTGCATCGTCGTCTGCGACGACGACGACATAGAGGGGAGGCTGCGACCCCCCTTTCCCTGCACACACCCCTCTTTTTTTTTAAAAAAAATATATATTATTATATATTACTTTATGTAAAAATGAATTAACACCTAAGGGCAGGTGTATAATGGACTTTTCACAAGTGTGAAAAATAAAAAATAACGGAGAAGTTGATGGAATTGGATGGAATGATCAAATTGGAAAAATCGTGAAAGTTTAGGGACCAAAAAAATAAAATTCGTAGTTTAAGGTTAAATGTGAAAAATCGTGATAGTTTAGGGACGGTTAGATGATGTGTCAAAATTGTTAGGAAAGTTGACATTATTATTTATGTCAACAATTGTTATGTTAATAACTTTAAATGTTTATGTACATTCCAAATACATTTATTTATTGATGTATAATGCTTTATGATGTTTCATACATTTTATATATGATGCTATTCATGAAATATTGATTCATGTATATAATGTTATACTTTTTAAGAATGACCAACTAATTAAATAGTAAAAAAGTAAAGGGAAGATATAATAAGAATATAAGCTTTGTATTAGCTTTTTAATTATTGAAATGTTGGTTATTAATTCATAATGTATCTAATACATGTTAAAATAACAATAAAGTTTTTTAAAAAAATTTAAAAATGATGGGGTTTCCCCCTCATCTTCTCTCGTTGGCCGGCGCAAGGGGTGCCCACCCCTCCCCACTCTCCCTTGTAATGACGCGAGATGGGGGACATCATCCCCCTCCCTTTCTCTTCTTCGGCGTCGGAGAGGAGAGGGGTGGGGGTGGCTACCCCCTCCTCTTCTCCCTCCGGCCATCGGCGCTCAGGCAACCCCACCCCCCTTGTCGGCAAAGACGTCGATGATAAGAGAGAGAGGAGGGAGGCATTTTTTAAAAAATATTATTATTATATTTTTATTTTAATCTTATTTTATTATTTTTGTATTTATTATATTTTTAAATAATTTTACTGACATAAAGGGAAGTCTGAGTGATGGTGCATGATAGAGAGAAAGTCGCTACACAGTCGAACAACGGACGATCAACGATGAAAAGAGCATTTTGTAAAATGAGTTAAGAGTTGGAGAATAATCTTGATAAAACTAAAGTTAGAAGGCGACGTTAAAAAATGTTAAAATTTGAAAGTATTTAATAAAACCTTTTTATTTTCTAACTTTATCCTCCAACCTTATCTACTCCTCCTCTCCTTTGCACAGCTCCCTCTCGAAAGGAAAGATGGCAACCGCCTCCTTCCCCCTCTAGGTCCCCTCCTCTCCCTTCATTCAACTCTGAGGAGAGACTTCATTTTTATTTTTTAATTATTTTTAATGTTTATTTTATTTTATTATTGTATCATGTTAGCAATGCAATTCAAAAATTCACTATTCAAACAAGTGTGAGAAATTAAAATTTCCAGAATAATCTGATTAAGAGGACTATATAGTTACTGCATTATGTGCAAAATTGGAGGGCATGCAATTTACCTCGTAGGACATGTTCACCGTAAAAAAGAAATATTTTCTTTATCAAGATGAGAATTATTACGCAGAATCTATTGATCGATTTTGTCTTCACTCGTGGGCCCTTAGAAACTATTCAAATAAAATACGCATTTGCTGTTGGTGTTAACCATGTCTTTTTTAACCGGAAACTTTAATATACGCAATCAATTGAACAACAATAATTATTCTCTCCCCAATTACTTAACAAATTTACCATAACGTCTCGCTCTATTTAATAATCCGGTCGTTGCTGCCAAAAATAATTATTATATAATAACATTCGACTCGACTAATTAGGAAAAAAAATAACGATTTTATTTTGTTTTGATCACTTTTTATAGTATTATCTCATTCCCCGAAGAGATCTAAAAAGGAGAAGACAAATCTGGTGAACCGCAGATCGGAGAACTCTGTCGTCCATCGACAAGATCTCGACCGTACAAGTGTCAAGGGAGACTTTTAGCGCGCCTTCTTATAAAATCTATATGTATATATTTTGCACGCGTTAAATACTTCCAGATTTCCTCGAATTCAAACCGTCCGATCCATTAAGCATGATCTCGAGACCGTAGGATTTCCCGGCGCTGATGTGACGCACACAAAACTAATAATTGGATGCCACTGAAATATGTGCACCAACTCGGAAAAGAAAACTAAAAGAAATCGATTCCAGGCTCATCGGACGGTGGATACGGCGACATCGAGGAGCCTATGAATAATGGCCGCAGGATCAGTTAAATCCTCTCATGGCCATTGGATCTGTTTTCCTGGCCGGATCCGCCGTAAAATAAATTTAATTTGATTTCAAAACCAGAGAGGGAGAGAGAAAGCCTTTCGTTTCTCTCAGTCTCTCTCATCTCCCTCTCTCTCTCTCTCTCCTCTCTTCGCCCTCCTACTCAAATTTCCCGCACCTCGGAATAAAAATTCCTCCTTTTCCCTCCGGCCACCGCCCGCGCCGTTCTCGCGCCGGATCCCAGCCTTCGGATTTCTGTATTCTGGGGAAGATCTCTGGCGGTACCGCCGGAAGGGGTCTGACCTCCGGCTGCGGTTTCGTCGATAGTTGGCTTCCCGTTCCCCGATCTGACGGTCGTCGCCAATTCGTGAAGTGAGCGAGGAGGTGACGGGGACTTTGGCTGTACCTTTCTGCAGAGGAATCTTCTGTGAGAATTTTGGAGGTTTTGATTGGATTCGTTCCGTATCCCTGATTCGAAAGGGTTGGATGGAGCATGGCGGAGATCAACAGCCTCCATCATCGGCGCCGGCGGATTTTCCCCCAAAGAAGCTTGTTCGTCAGTTGGATTTCAAGCCCTCCACCTATTCCGGAGCTGCCCCTCCGGCCGCCGTCTCGGAGGCCCTCGAGCAACCACCACATCAGCAACAGCAGCAGCTTCTGCCGCAGCAACAACAAAAACAGCAGCAGCGGCAGCAGCCTGCGCCGGCTCCCTTGCCATCCGCCTCTCGAGGGACGAATCTGTTAGCTGTGTAAGTTCTTTTGAATCGAGGGTTCATCTAATCGTTCAACTGCTTTCAAACCAATATCTCTCTCTTTTTTTTCTTCACTCAAAATTTAGGTTAGCGTTAGGGTCCAGGGAAACTCTTTTTTCCTTCGATACATATTACCGAGAACTGACCGTGATTGTTTTGTACTTTGGGATTTGGTGCGCCTCCGTTGTATACACTTCAGATGTATTTTTTTAAGAAATTCTGAATCGCACATGAAAATTTTGGCTTGATTCTTTTTTTTTTTCATTTTTTTCATCTTCTTGAAATTGTGAGAACTGATCGTACATATCACAGAATGACCTGTGTTGTCTGCATTTAGGTTATCTTCTTCTATCTGTGATGTTTAGGATTTGTTCAACGAATTCACGGATGTGGTTAATGATCTCGTCTTAATAACTGGAATTTTGTGAAAACGGGATTCATTTTAGATGGCGGGAGCTCTGGGTTCAATAACGCAACTTTACCAAAATGGCAAGTTTTTAAAACTTGGTTGATTGCTTTTGTCCTTTGGGACTCGTGCTTAACAGTTAAAACCCGTTATATAATCTTCAGTGCACTATCTATACGTTAAGATTTGCATCACACGTTACTGGACATCGCATACCTAGTAGGTGGACCAAGGTTGAAAGCTCTTAAACAGAGTGGAAGTTGTTAGTCAAGTGTAAACAGAAAACATTTCCTTTATTGTTTATGCTGGCACTAGATTAAAAACTCAGTAGTGTCTCATACAATTCTCTGCAGCATCATTTGCCTAGTGAATTTTCCATCAACAAATAAACATTGTCAACGGCTTAGGGTTGAGATTGTCAGCTAACTGTTTCTTTTTCCTTTATCCAGCAAGCCAGAGTCCCCCAAGTCACGGTCACGACAGTCGTATGAAGTGAAAGAAGGCACACCAACACGAAAAAAAAACTGCAACTGCAAACATTCCAAATGCCTGAAGCTGTACGTCAACTTCTATCTCATCGCATGATCAATTTGTTCTAAAATGTCTGTCAAGCATTTCTATATCACATCTCATAACATACAACAACAACAACAACAACAAAGCCTTATTCATATGATTGTAAGCTCAAGAAAATGTTTCTTCAGTGAACCGGCTACTTGGTTATAACAAAATTCTGGAAAATCTTATATAATGTTTCTACTTAATGCCTTTGTGCAGTTCATACGTTAATACACTTCTACGTCTGTATTCAGACTGAAGTCTATTTTTAGTTTGTGATATCATTCATGCAGTAACTTTATATAACCAGAAACTTATGCCTCTAACTAATATCACTTTGCTTTGTTTTGAACTTGCTAATCTAATATCTAGTTTAATATTCACATTAACTAGCTTATGGTGTCCCCTGCAGTTTATTTTCAGTGTTCTAAAGTAGACATGCGTTGGGCACAAATTAGAAACTAAACTAGAATCAAGATGGTCCCTGAAAATGTGTGCCGAGTCAGTTTCATACTGGGTCCTCGATCTCTGCAAAGAGGAACCATTGTCCAAAGTCCCTAATCTTCCACCTAAAAGATGTTTGATAGTGTCCATTGCAATTTGATTGGTGATACTTTCTATAAGTACATTGCAATGAACTAAGTCTCTATCAATAAGATAATCACATTATTAGCTTCAGCGATTGTTTGTTCTTCATAATGTTTTGCTGGCATAGACAATCAGTATGCATCTGCCAGATGGTAGAAATTCTAGCAATACTATTAGGTGTCTGGGAAGATGTTTTATGAACCAATGTCTCTCAGGCTATGCTTTATATTCCTCTTCATGCTGAAGCTTTCAAATTAATTTCTTCATTTTGGATATTGTGATTTTTCCACTTGATATCCTTAATCACATTATGGATTTTAGGTACTGTGAGTGCTTCGCCTCTGGTGTTCATTGTGATGGATGCAACTGCACAAACTGCTACAACAATGTTGAGAATGAAGTTGCTAGGCAAGAAGCAGTTGAAGCTACTCTTGAACGCAATCCTAATGCATTCAGACCTAAGATTGGCAATAGTCCACATGGAACTCGGGATAATAGGGTATGTGTTTGATGCTCTATTATCAAGTTACCTATAAGCAAGACATGAATGTTAAGGATGTTACTTTTTCTAATTAAAGTTTATCTACTCAGAAGTAATTATCAATTTATTTAAATAATCATGGAAACCCAAACTTCTTACTTTTGATCAGTTTTAACTTCTGAAATAAACAATTCTACCGAAGTTTCTAGTCAACAAAGTTCTCATACTACATTGTACTAATTTCTTTTGCCTACATATCTTAGGATGAGGCAGGAGAGATGCCTTTGCTGGGAAAGCACAATAAGGGATGCCATTGCAAGAAATCAGGGTGCCTAAAGAAGTACTGTGAGTGCTTCCAAGCCAACATTCTTTGCTCTGAGAATTGTAAATGTATGGATTGCAAGAATTTTGAAGGGAGTGAAGAAAGAAAAGCTCTTTTTCATGGTGATCATGGAAGTAGCAGCACATACATGCAACAAGCTGCCAATGCAGCCTTAAATGGGGCTATTGGTCCCTCTGGGTTCATGTCTCCTTCGACATCAAGAAAGCGGAAAAACCTGGAGCTCTACTTTGGTACATCAGTGAAGGATCAAACAATGGACAGGCTTGCTCAACTTCCACAGGTATTCTTTTGGTTTTCCTGTGACTAAATAATATGAGTGAGAAGATTTTGTTTTCTCCTTTTGCTTTTTCGTCCTTCCGTCATCATAGTTTATTGGAGTGTTTCGTTGTTCGTGGTTTTTGTCCTAATGTGATAGCCAATAGTTTGTCAGTTTTAGAAAAAAAGGAAAATAATTTTTCTTAGAGATCAAGCATGCATTAATAATTGATTCTTGAGAAATATAATTCTAAATTGAGAATTTTGTACAATTGTCAGACGAATCAATTGAAGGCTTCATTACCAACTGCTCCATATTCTTCTGTTCCTGTTGTCCGTGCAAATAATCCTACGTATATGACATCGACGAAAGTTACTTACAGGTGAAGATCTAATATCCACACTGTGTCTAGATCTTTTTATCATTGATTAATAATATTTGTTTCGATGTAGATATTTTGTTAGATTTTAAATTTCTTGTTATTGTGAAGGCCTGTCCTCGCAGATGTAGTCCAACCAGAGCATGTAAAGGATCTCTGCAAACGTCTTGTGCTCGTTGCTACTGAGGCTGCTAAAACATACGCTGGTAAATTATACAATTTATCCTTATAATTTCTATCGTGGAAACTGTGGTACTTCACCATGCAGTTTTAGACAAATTAGGCCTGTTAAATACCTCAATGTGCATGGCAATTGCATACTGCATCACTAACACACCCTTTATAGAATTGAAGATGTGATCATATGGTGATGGCGTTTGATATCATACTGTTGCTTTAAACTACTAGAATGAAGTCTCCCTGTTGTACTTGATCGAATAGGAATTTCCTTTTTAACTCAAAATTCAAAAGAAAAAGACAGATGAAGTAGAATGATTCTCTCGTTTAAAAAAAAAGTAGAATGATTCTCTTTTGTTTTGTCTTATAATCTATTAAATTCCTTGATGTGGTGGAAGTCATTGGTTCGAGCTTGATTATCGCTAAACCCAATGTAAGTGTGTTCAATTTGATCATAAAGTTCAGAGTAGAGTTTAGCAATAAACTAATAGTATGATATAATACCAATTTATTACTCAAGAAGATAATGTGCTTAGGGTTTAGGGAAGGAAATAATGGTTGTTATAATTCACAATGTTTCATTAGTTTATGTCTCCATTATTAGCTTTACTGTTGTTGCAGTGACTAATTTTTCATGTTATTAGTACATTTATGAACTTTATATTCAAACAACTTTGAAAAATTTGTTTGACTACTTTGTAATTGATGTTTGGTTCACACCATAAGGATTATTTTATTATAGAAATTTGTCTTCTCAAATGGCCAAATTATTAGTAATGATTGTGTTTAACATTCCTGCATTTTTTTACGACTAGTAATTTCTATCTGATTTCATTTTAATAGTTATATAGCCAATTATAAACAACTATTTTGTAATAGTAATTGTGCAACCATTTTTTCTTGTGGTTTGATTCTATATTTAGAATAAAACCTGACATTTCTTACTAAAAATTCAAAAGTTGGAGTTGTGAGGTCAATTCTCATTGCCATGTGGACATTTTGAGTTGCAGCTGCTAGGATGTTTCTGTTTATTCTGCAAAGCATGTGGTCGGCAATCACGCAAGTTTGTGCTTCTTGTTCACATGTTTTTAGATCTCTGTAACTCCATGTTAGCTATTTGCTATAGCTTTTCTTTATAGATTAAATTACCTTCGATTAGTTTAGCTTTATTTTATAATCTTTCCATTTCTATTAACTATGAAAAGAAACCAACAACAACAACAAAACCTTATCCCACTAGGTGGGGTCGGCTACATGGATCATACGACGCCATTCCGCTCTATTAGTAACCAAACCTTTCGGACACAATATATTCGTTGATCCATGTTCATGAAATTCGACAGAGTTTTACGCTGGCTGTCGGGGCCTAACACAACCCTCCTCCTTTATCCGGGCTTGGGACCGGTTATAAAACATAGGCGGAGTTGGATACATGCCAAGATATTACAATAAATTTATTACCTGAATGTCACGATTTCTAGCCTCTTCAACTGCCAATTTTGAAGCTATTTCTCCAACTTGTTTGTATTTCTCATATTTCTTAGCCAATAATTCAACCTCGCGTTTATCTGCAGCATTCGACCTTTTGAAGCTATTTCTTCAACTTGTTTATCCGGGCTTTGTAGCATTCGACCTTTGTAACTATGAAAAGAAACCATGTATATCAAATCCTCTCTCGGAAAGCATGATATCATAATACTTAATTCAAACCATATGCTTACTTTCTGAGTAAAATCTTTTCAGATAAGAAAGCTCAGGAGAAGATAGGGGAAAACAAAGATATGGCTGAAAATTATGTTGGCTCTGTAAATCCGAATGGAGTTGTGCGACCAGAAGAGCCTGCTATTCAGCAAGTGCCAGATAACAATCTTGTAAGTGGAACTAGCATAGACAAAACAAGTGCAGAGGAGTCGAAATCAGATTATGCAGATGAACAGAAACCTGGGAGGCCAATGTCCCCTGAAACACTTGCACTAATGTGCGATGAAAATGATACAATATTCATGACATCTCGGAACTCAGGTGCTGCATCAACATCTTGCGATAACAATAGCATATCAGAGATATATGAAGAGCAAGAAAGATGTGTGCTGATGGAGTTTCGAGACTACCTTCGTATACTTGTGACACATGGGCTTATGAAAGGTAAGCTAAATCTTCTTACTAGTCGGCAACAGAGTGGTATCTTGTATTACCCCCATGAATGACCTACAGACCATTTAGTGACTTTATTTGAGTTAACCATGTTGCCTCTTTTCTATTTGTCAGTTTTCCAGAACAGTCTTTGTAGTTAGCCTTGCACTTCTAAAGTCTTTGCAACCGAAACTAAGGCAAGAATCGAACTTAGTTCCAGTTAGTTCTATCAAACATCCTTAGAACTAGAACATAATGATTACTAGAACTAAGCTTTGGTCAAACTATCACGATGACCAAAACGTGGAACATTTTAGTTTTTGCTTTGTGAGGCAGGACTAATTTCTTTTTAATAATGGTGTCCACTGCATTGCTGGATAGTACGGGAGAAAAAAGAGAAGAAATAATTTAATTTTAAGCTAATATTTTAAACTTTTATTTATTATTATTTAATTAACTCTTTATATTTAGCTAATTTATTTTTTAGTATTCAATTAATGCTAATTGACATTAGCTTTCATTTTTTTATTTTTATTATTGTTTTACATTGTTTTCTTTTTTAAAAACTTTTTTGTTATATTTCCAATATTATTTTAAACTATTTGTCCGTGTTAGCTTCTAAGTTACCCATGTTTCTGATCATGCTCATGATTATTTTTATTAAAAATATGAAGTTATTAATTAAATAACTACACTAAGTTATACTTTAATATCTAATGAAGTTGCTAACTGAAACTAACTTTTGATTTTTGCTTCTATTTTTTTACGTTGATTTTCTTTCGCTAACTTTAATTTTTTTGTTGTGTTATATTTTTATACAACAACAACAACAACAAAGCCTTATCCCACTAGGTGGGGTCGGCTACATGGATCATACGACGTCATTCCGCTCATTCGTTGATTCTTGTTCATGAGATTCGACAGGGTTTTACGCTGGCTGTCGGGGCCTAACACAACCCTCCTCCTTTATCCGGGCTTGGGACCGGCTATAAAACATAGGCGGAGTTTTGTGTTATATTTTTATATATTATTCTAAATTATATTTTTATATATTTTTATATTATTCTAAATTATTTTTCAGTATTAATTTTGATTAAATCTTTCTTATAATTAGCTCACATTAATTTATTTAATCGATGAAGTTAAATGTTGCAATAAGTTATATTTAAATATTTAGCTAAGTTGTTAATTAACATTTTCTTTTTCTTGCTTCTAATTTTTTTTAACTTATATAGGAACAACTGTATATTAATTATCAAATAGAATTTATAGTCAACATTCCATATAGTAATAAATTATTTATCTAGTTTTCACTTTTATCTAAAAAATGCTAGAAGTTATTTATCAAATCAATTTTTAATTCTCCATGATTACATTTTTCATCCGAACATCAAATTAAAATTTATTTGTTTAATCAATTAGTTATTAGGAGCTAATAAGAATTTAAATTCTTGGATTCAAACCATGCCTATGTGTTTCCTGTTAGTTAATCTCCTTTTAGTGTATTTGCAGGCCTGTGTATAACATCTTTAAACACAGGACATCTTTTTTCATGACTAATTTTGTCTTTTCAAACCTTGGATTTACTAAAACTACCAGTGCTATGTTCTGAAGTAAGCACTGTGATAATTTGTTTATATGCATGGCCGAGCACAATTAATTATTGCTTTCAAGGTATAAAGATGTGCTTCTGAACAAAAAAATTGACTTGATTTACTGAGTTTCTTCAGTCATTTTTAGATAGTTTTATTAGATATGAGTCCAGTATTCTTAAGAACTTGGGGAGCTAATGTCTTGTTGTCTATTACAGGTGAGAGGTATTCCTCTATGGCCAAGAAGTGTGAAGCATCTGATTATCAGGAGCCCGTCCTTAATGGTGTTGCAAGAGCTCCATCATCAGTTGTCGAAGAGTTACCTCAATCTGTAAAAGCAATTCCTACCAATCTGAATAAGCACCCGACTTTACACCCAACCCTAAGGAATGGAGATCTTAAACCTAAGATGGAGAATCCACAAAGGTAGCATAAAAATAAATGACGCGGCAATCACTTTTCTGTATTATACCAACGGGTTTGCTAGATGTGCCGGTGGACGCCTATATTCAAACTCGGCTGATTATTTGGCAGGCTAAGCAGCATCTTTTTATACTCTTTAAGCAATTGTGTAATTCCTTTCTTCACTGTACTGTAGGAGCATGGGATGTGCTGATCGAGGGCTATTAATCCTTGGTCACTGCCTATTCTCGTTTATAATTCATGGCTTATTTGGTTTTTAGTCTTGGGAAAGTTAAATTGCTCGATTATGTGAAAATGCATTTGTATGTTAGAAGAAGGTGAAGGAAAGAACAGGCATTTTCTTTGTTGGATGGAGGAGGGAGGGAGGGAGTTGGAGAGACAGAATGTTGATACAAAATAATATTACCTTCCTCTCATTTATTTGTATAAAAGAGGCGACTGACAGAAAAGAGGAGAATATTTACAAAAAGGAAGAAACGTAGGTTTTCTTTTTCCATTTTTTGAGCTATAAGTTTTTATTCACAACTTTTAATATTAATTAGTTATCTTTTTGTTAAACAAACTTTTTGACACCTCGCATTGCTTAGTTTCTTGGTATTTTAGTTTCTTTTATTCATGAAAATATCTTTTTTAACTAGAGTTTTTTTTTTAAAAAAAAAATATAGAACAACTTTAAAGTAAAAAAATGAGTTCATTTTTTTAAAAGGAAAAGATAAGCTTATATGTTGATAAAAGAATTGAATATATGTGACTGCAAAATTTGAGGTCCGATGGAAGATCATCCCTCAAAAGACATCTTGCTTGAGGTCACAATTGAAGTTTGCCAAAAAAAGTTCACTGACATAATTGACTTCTGGATGATGTGAATTAGTTAAATTGATAGATTAATGAGGAACTCATCAATGGATGATGAATTGGTTGGTTATTGTAAATATAAAGCATATTTTTATTAATAATAAAAATACAATTAAAATTTTATTTTTTTTATAGAAAAAGTTTTGTAAAAATTATTTTTTAAATATAAAAATAATTTTTTAAATTAATTATATTTAATGAAATATTAATGAAATAATAATTACTAAATATATTATATTAATCCTTTATTATAAATATTTTATATTTATTAAAATTATTTTATAAGAGAAATGTGTGAGAGAAAAGAAAAAAATAAATAACAATAACAAAAAATGTTACGTCAGCACAAAAAAAGTAGCCAATTCCATTGCCAAACATAGCCATAAAGTTAGCAAAAGAAGGGATATCCATCCATACATCTTGCATCAAGTTCATGGGTGTTTGGCACGGCGTTGTATCATATTCACAGAATTATATTCATCACAGCGTTGTGGCATTAAATCCCAAGGCTGTAGTGTCCACCTCGTATGGTAAAATTTCTAAAATAATAAGATTTCCACTAGTAGTCACAAGATGAAGCCCCCTCCTCGAGCTCTCTCATACTTGTGAAGGATCCTTTGAGTAAAAGTTTAATACACGAGGGAAGGAGGAGGGAGTTCAAATTGAACGAACATTTAATGTATTACATTATTTAATAGAAAAATTATCACTTATTAAATTATTAATAATATGCATTACTTTATTTATTATGTACAAATCATCTCTTTGAGCAATTTAAATGACACTAAAAATATCCTTTATCACTAATATTAAGTTAAATATTATATAATCCAACTAGAAACTCAAGTAAAATTAATAAATTAAATAAATATAATTATAAATATTTCACATCTATTTTAAATGAAAATAATGGTAATGTATATAATATTTAAAATAACAACTAAATAATAATATGCAATTCATGTGAATAACAATAATAAAATAAATTTTAAATAAATTAATATTATTAATTATGATGGTAACAATATTATTTATTGTTTTTATATGATTTTTATGTTTTGTTTGTCAAAGATTGGAAATGACAAGAATGAAAAGAAAATAAAAATAAATTGTCGTTTAGGTGGCAATTTGAATGGACACCCTCTCTTCGTCAATGTGAATTATCATTTCATAGGCAAAAGGCAATGCAGATTGCCTGCAACTTAAAATAAAATAAACAAGATAATATAGTGAGACCAAATAATTTAACTTAAGATTACCAGTATTCTAACAATATTACTTATAGGAAAACACCCCCCTATATCAAAGTATTGTGGTGCTGCCTTAATGTGATTGTTTCTAGCATAATCACTAAAGTTCCATGGACTTATTCAACATAATAAACATGGTTTTATGCCAAGAGCTAACATGGACATCATTCCGTATGATGCAAATGCTTAACCTAGAAATACAAAATTGATAACAAAGTGAACTTTAAGTACCCCAGCCATTAGGAATCCAAGACCCTCTATTAACAAAATGATAGTGTAATTTGATATAAAAAATATTTAGAATTCACAAAAAAAATCAAGCACTAAAAAAAGAAAAAAAAATGAGAGTTTGTCTTTGCATGTTTGACAACATAAAGAGCAAATAGGGTCGAGAAATGGTATAAGCAAGTGTAATCTATTTCCGTTCCGAAAGCAAATGTAGAAGATTTTTTGCCCCTCAAAATCAATTTATTCCACTAAAGACTCCTACATAGCATATTCATGTGCTTTGTTTTAATGTTTGTATTGATGCTTCCTGCTAACTTTTTGGTCGTGCACTGGAATAGTTCATGTATTCTTCCATTATTTAATCACCCTTCAATTTTAGCCCATTGTCTCGAATAAGTTAAATATCACTTTTCAGCATCTCGACACTTGGGACTCATGTAGCTAGGTTAATGAGGGTGTAAAAATGGATCGACAAAAATCTACCATTCTATCCTTGTTTGCATTTTATCTTTGCGGGATTTGGAATTTGTAGAATGATACACACTTTCGTTCAAATGTGATACTTGAAAGGGTTCTAGTAGGACTAAGGATTCTTGCCTCCAAGGCCCAATTCAAATATGATGGGAGCTACCCCTTCACTCTTGTTTTAAACTTAACTCGGATAGGTTTATTACATGGTCACATAAGATGGACGAAGATAAATTTCTTCTTCACACTGACAATGGTCTCTTTGCTCACTCACAAATGATGTGCCCAATCAATGCTAGAGTTAGCGGCATGGACTTTGTTACAAGGATTAAAGCCCTATGTACATAAGGAATCATATATATATATATATATATATATATATATATATATATATATATACATACATAGGAACTCGAATATTCGTGTGCCCATTACATTAAGGTAGTGTCCCCTACTTATGGAAGCTCAAGAGTATCATCCCTGATATATGAGACACGCTTAAAAAAAGTTTCCAATCGTCATCCAACATTGTCATCATGAGTTAAATCAGAATGGGAATTCTTTGGTGAGTTTTGCTAGCTCTAACGGTAGAGATGCATTTTGGAAGGAAAAAAAACCCGTTTGGGCCTCTTTTGTATTTGGTACGATGATTGCTTTGAAATTTTTATAAATAGATAAGCATCTTTTACTGAAAAAAAGACGGTGAAAAATGTAGCAACATAACCTTACTACACAATCTTAATAGGAAATTTTAAATGCATCAATTTCCACGAGAATATTTGCATTTTGGAGTTATTATGATATTCCAAATAGCTCTCTAGGAATGCCATCCAATGTCTGAGCCAGAAAGGACTCCACAACTAAAATTATAAACAAAGTTTATTTCTGTGATGTAACACATGTCTAACATTTAAATCTAGATATTGTCATATGTCTGGATAGGTTGAAAAATATTGAAGATACAAGAGAAACGAGTAACCAAATTAATCATTTTAAAATAGTGTGATTGCAACATTGATCAATAGTAAAAGTAACTTTCAACCTAATATATTCTAATGGGTTTCACATTAACAAATGTGGACACATAATTAATTTGCATACAAAAAAACAAGGGTAATTAAAAATAGAAGTAGCCTTAGCACTATCGATAAATTTTGTGACGTCATCTTTAATATCAATGATGACATTCATAATATGATGCCAACACATACTGAATATTCCAAAAAGAGTTAGTATTATTCCAATGATGACAATGCTCATTTTTGTAAAGTGCAAGATTAATCCAAAGGGAGTTGAACTCATTTAGAATAGACATAATATGCTTTGCAAGTAAGGAGCTTCTATATAATTTTGAAATTTTGGAACCCTAATCCACAGTCACACTTGGGTCTTGCGCATTTTGTCAGCTAATTAGGTGCATCCCCCTTCCCCTCCCTTTTACCTTCACTTGTGGTCTATAAAAGTATGTGTAGTGCTTGTTCGGGACTTCGTAAGAAGCATGCCATGTAATGTCCTATCCTTGATGAGGTTGTGGGAAGAATTGAGAGTGTAGTGTGATCTTCATTTGATCCTTACATTACTTTCTATATTTTGAGGTTCCGGATAATCCATCGAGAAGTGCTCATATGTGAAAGTTGGAATATGAACCCATAAATAAGGATATATGACAAGAGGTTGTCCACTTAGGCAATGCAATGAGTCTCCTAGCAAAAAAAAATACTATTTAGCTTAGAGGGAATTACAACTAGACAATTTCGATTGTTACACTAGAGGTAACACGTTGGTGATAAGAAATGTCTATGAGATTTAAATTATTTATGAGGGTCTGAAATGTCCTATTAGAACATGTTAGCAAAAAAGGATCTCCTTCATGTTTGTTCTCAAGGCCGAAAATATTATTAAGGTCACCCATAATAACCCACATTGCATCATTCGCATGGAGTCCAATTAAAGAATGTCATGAATTACACCTAAATAAAGATATAATCAGTGGCGGAATCATATGCGTGTCAGTGGGTGCACGTGCATCCACTGGATAACTAGGATTGGAGCAATAATAAAGTAGATGTTACCATTTGCCCAACCGATGTGATGTGTGTTGCACTCTTTAGGAGATCTGTCATTTGAACCATGCATCCAACTTCTTTATTGCAATTATTTTCAAGAGTTTGATAACATAGTGAGACCTAATAAATATTATTTGAAGTGGATGTTTATAAGTTTTTACCGTACACTTTATCTTTTTTTCACAAGAATATATATATGCTAAATTATACACACTCATTTATTATTTTATTCAACATTTAAATTACTTTTGTAAAGTTTAATTTTCCCAACCTAATATTTAAGTTTTTTCTAAAAATCTTAATTGGGCTTGAGGTCAAATTATCATTGATAATTTGAATATGGAATATTTGATTTATCTTTACAAAAATGTTCAATTTTATATCATCAAAATTAAATAATTTATATATTAGATATCTACATTTAACATTATTATTTTATTCAAGTGGTGATAAGTTTATATTTTATCAAGTGGTGATAAGTTTTCTCCCTTCGTCTTATTCCATCCGCAAAAGCTCTTACTTCAATAGGCATGTAAACTTTTTTTTTGCATATTTTAGAATGCCAGAGTACAAAGGAAATTGCATAAATATAGAAAAATAGAGGTGTGAGGTAAGTGAGGCAAAAGGGAAAAAAATAGAGGTAAGAAAAAATTCAAGAAAAACTAATAGGTCTCTTTACCTTTACTTTTTTCTCTTAGATTGAGAAATATTGGTTCAATTAATATTATTCCAATGTTCTTACCACAAACACAATATTTTCAATTTCTTTTTGTTCCCACAATGATTGATGTTTCAAAGAAATTAGTATTTGCCATTTGGCCAACCTGTGTGTTGCACTCTTTAGGAGATTTGTCCTTTGAACCATGCATCCAACTTCTTTGTTGCAATTATTTTCAAGAGTTTGATAACATAGTGTAGTTCTATCAATAATAAGAGACCTAATAAATATTATTTGAAGTGGATGTTTATAAGTTTTTACTGTATACTTTATCTTTTTTTCACAAAAAAAAATAGATACATGCTAAATTATACACGCTCATTTATTATTTTATTCAATATTTAAATTACTTTTGTAAAGTTTAATTTTCCCAACCTAATATTTTAAGTTTTTCTAAAAATCTTAATCGGGTTTGAGGTCAAATTATCAAAGATAATTTGAATATGGAATATTTGATTTATCTTTACAAAAATGTTCAATTTTATATTATCATAATTAAATAATTTGTATGTTATATATACGTTTAACATTATTATTTTATTTAAGTGGTGATAAGTTTATATTTTATCAAGTGGTGATAAGTTTTCTCCCTTCGTCCTATACCATCCGCAAAAGCTCTTCCTCATGTAGACTTTTTTCTTTTGCATAAGAGTACAAAGGTAAATTGCATAAATATGGAAAAGTAGTGGTGCGAGGTGAGTGAGGCAAAATGGAAAAAATAGATGTAAGAAAAAAATTCAAGAAAAACTAATAGGACTCTTTATTTTTACTTTTTTTTCTTAGATTAAGAAATATTGATTCAATTAATATTCCAATGTTCTTAATTCAACAGGAGGAAGACTGTTCTTCTATAGACTACAAACACAATATTTTCATTTTTTCCCACAATATTTGGCTAAAAAAGGAGAACAAGACTTTATTCTCAATGTTAGCTTAGGAACCAAACGGGCACAGAGAATATAAATAGGGACTAAGATTATTATGTCATGCATAGGAGGAGAATGAAATAAAAGAATATATATATATATGTTAGGTAGTATACAATCAAAAGTTAACCGTTAGATCATGATTAGATGGTTGTGATTCAATCTCTATTGAATCTAATGTTAAGTTATTACATTTAATCTCAACCATCTAATCATCATCCAATGGTTCAGGTTCATTAGATGTATATTGATTGTACAACTTTTGGTTGCATATTACTTAAACTCATATAATATATATATATATATATATATATGAGGAATATTAAGGTGCATACAAGTGCAATCATTCACTCACAACCATTAGATCAAAATTATTTTAGTTATAACGGTTGAGATTTAATCATCAATGATAATATGTGTAATAAAAACTCGGTCCACAAAAAAATCGAGTTTCTCCCCTGCGCCGACCTCCCCAACGGAAACCTCCCTTTCGCCAGCCTTCGTTCGCAGACCACCAATCTCAGCGCAGGATTCTTCTTTCTCCTTCGACCGCTGAACTCAACGCCGGAGAATCCCAGTCGTCGACGCTCGCCCACTCGCCTCCTTTCCCCTTCGATTGCCGACCGGCGACCTCACTGGAGGATAACAAAAACGGGGGGCATCGGCCCCCCTTTTGCGCTCGTTGGCGCGACAGCATAAAAGGGGGCGTCGACCCCCTCTACGACCTCGAGGGGCCGATGCCCCCCTTTCACTCTCGTCGGCATGACAGCAGAAAGGGGGGCGTCGGTCCCCTTTCACGCTTGCCGGCGCTGCAATAGAAAGGGGGGCGTTGGCCCCCCTCTGCGACCTCGACGGCGAGGTCGCAGAGGGGGGCGACACCCCCCTTTCGTGCTCACCGGCGCAGCAGCAGCCCCCCTTTCACGCTCGCCAGCGTGGAAGTCGGCGGTCGGCACGCGATCGGGGAGGTCACCGCAGGGGAGGTCGCACATGAGCCGATTTATTTTTTGAACCGAGATTTTTATTAAGTCAATATTATAATTGATGATTAAATCTCAGCCATTATAACTAAAATAATTTTGATCAAATGGTTGTGAGTGAATGATTGCCCCTGTATGCATCCTAATATTCCTTTCTCTCTCTCTCTCTCTCTATATATATATATATATATATATATATATATATATATATATTGAGATGTAGTTAGAACTAAGTTTCACATTAGTCTAAATAAGTAAATATCAATATATAAAATTTTTATATTCTTTTTCCATCAGCATTTCATTGTTTTTTATTTTATTATTTCACAGTTGCAAATTCTAATTGAAGAAAAAAATATGAATTGATTCAATAATGATCTTGTTATCACGCCTATTGATAATCTTCAATCGCCACGCCGTTTGACATTACACAGTTGCTATGCCGATTACATTTTACAAAGTGTTGAATAATGTCATAAGATTTTTTTTCTCTTTGACAAATGATTAATTTTACATCTCAATTAGATAATACGAAAAGAGAGAGATCGCACAATCACAAAAGAATATACGAGATTTACTCTAAATCAAGCTCCATCCTCGGGCGACGGCGACTTTTTTGTTATAGATTAATGATGATTACAATGATATAAAATAACTCAGTCATTATCGAGTTTATATGGAGAACAAAAATCCTAAAATCGTCTAAGTTTCAAGGCTCCGCCCCCAAACCCTACGGTTATACCTTACAATTAGGTTCAAATTCAAGACATAGAAGAACATGGTTATGGAGACCATGAAGGCAAAGAAATGATAATGGTCGAATTTATCATGAACCCCTGGGTCCTACATGTTATATAATATGCACCTTATATCAAGAAAAAATTATACCAAATGTCCTCCAATTTTTAAGTTTGCTCAGTGATGTCCTCCAACTCCACTTTATAACGGTGATGTCATTTATCTTTAACTTATTTCACCCGATGTCCTCTTTATTTGAGATAGTCAGTCTTTCGGTCGCGATGCTGACGTGGCGCACGACACAGATATCGCGCTGACAGGACATTTTCTTTTCTCTCTACGTTGATGTGGTGATATTAAAAAATAAAATGCCAGCTCACGCGCGAGGCTCCCCCACCTCCGGTGCCGGCGAGGTCGCAAAGGGCCCCCCTCTCCTCACTGTCGCACGAGAGGGGGCCTCGCCCCCCCTCTGCAACCTCACCGGCGACGGCCAAACCCCCCCCCCCCCCCCTCTCATCACCATCGCGCGGGCGAGGTCGCAGAGGGGGGGGGGGGGGCACCTCTGCCTCCGACGAGATCGAAGGGGGAGCCCTGCGCATGAGGTGACATTTTTTTATTTTTTTAATTAATTTTTTTATTTTTTAATATTGCTACGTCAGCATAGAGAGAAAAGAAAATGACATGTCAGTGTGATATCTATGCCATGTGTGCGCCATGTCAGCTCCGCGATCGAAAGACCGTCTATCTCAGGTAGGGCATCGGGTGAAATGAGTTAAAAGATAGAGAATATCGCTGTTAGTGAAGTTGGAGGGCATCGCTAAGCAAACTTGAAAGTTGGAGGGCATTTGGTGTAATTTTTCCCTTATATCAACCATGTTGTCCAAATTGAAGTTTCATAAACGGAGGTTATTAAAACCAGTAATAAATATTTCTCTGTCGAATCAATTAACACAAGTATGTTGCTCGTTCATAATTAAATCTACATTCTTTTTAATTCAATGATGCATCAAATTGAAAATTAGACAAATTTATCTTCTCAATGGTTTGCTACATTTAATGAATTTAAACTAAGCTTATTTTTTAAAACCTCTCATCAATTATAGCATTTTTTTTGTATTTAATCCTGAACTATGACTTTACCGTATGATGTCCTAAATTTTATTGTGATTTTTTTCTCCCATCTGATTCTATTAAAGTTTCTATTTTTATTTTTTTGTATTTATGACAAAATTAAATTGCCTTCCAAGAAATGTTATCTTTTTTATGTTTAAAATAAAATAAAATATTTTGACAAGTCAAGTAATTCCAAAGATCACCTTCTTTTAATGTTTTTAGTTTATATATTTTTTATTATTATATTATTCTTCTTAAATATTAAAATAGATGGTAGTTCGTAGGAGATCATTTAATCTTTTTATAAATATAAAAAACTGAAAATAATTAAATAATAATAAAATAAGATGAAAGGACTAAAGTGAAAATCACAATAAAATTTAGAAACATTATACGATAAATTTATAGTTCACGAACGATTTAAGGAAATAATTCTTAAAATTAATGTTCACAGTTTTAACTAAAATGGGTTTACGTTTAATGTTACTTTTTTTTTCAAGGCAGCACATTCCTTATATTCTTATTTAATAATTTCATCATTAATTCATAATATTCAAAAGTGAATTTGTCTCATCCGATCATGAAGAAATAGAACACAGATACTAACATGATAATAATTATTGTATGATAAAAAAATCGACTAACTAATAATGAGCATAATAATAATAAAAAGGGAACTGAATATTTTTTTGTTTCAAATTCGACAAATATGAAAAGACTAAGCGAAAAAGAGGCGACTACAAATTCGAAAATAAAATCTCAACTGTCCACGTGTTTGGGGAGATCTTTTAGCGTGCCTTATTGTAAATTCTCCGAATGCATTTTGTTTCCTTTTTGCACGCGTTGAATACTTTTAAGATTTCCTCGAATCTAAACCGTCTGATCCGTTGTAAAGAAGAGAATATTTACAAAAAAGGAAGAAATTTTGAGGCTTTTTTCCATTTTTTTAACTATAAGTAAAGTTAATATTAATTACTTATCTTTTTGTTAAACTCACTTTTTTACACCTCACATTGCTTAGTTTCTTGGTATTTTAGTTTCTTTTATTCATGAAAAAGTCTTTTTTAACTAGAGTTTTTTTTAAAAAAATATAGAACAACTTTAAAGTAAAAAAGATGAGATCATTTTTTAAAACAAAAAGATAAGCTTATCTGTTGATAAAAGAATTGGATATATGTGACTGCAAAATGTATAGGAGGTTCGATTGAAGATCTTGCTTGAGGCCACAATTTGAAGTTTGCCAAAAAAAGTTCACCACATATCGAGGTAGAACATAAGGAACTCTTTGATGAATTTTGAATTGGTTGCTTATTGTAAATATAAAGCATAATTTTATTATAAATAAAAATAAAATTAAAAATGAGAAATATTTTATGAAATTTTTTTGTTAAAACAATATTATTTAAATATAAAAATAATTTTTTAAATTAATTATATTTAATGAAATGTTAATATTTTTTGATGAAATAATAAGTAATAAATACTGTTATATTAATCCTTTATTATAAATATTTTATATTTATTAAAAAATATTTTATAAGAGAAATATGTGAGAGAGAAAAAAAACAAGAAAAACAAAAAAAAATGTTGCATTAACAAAAAAAAGGTAGCTAGTCCGATCGCCAAACACAACCTTAAAGTTAGCAAAAGAAGGGATATACATTCATATGTTTTGCATGAGTGTTTGGCTGGGCGTTGTACGATATTCACCATGTTAATGAAATTAGATTCATGTTTAAGTTGCTTCCATGCACTGATCTATGACAATCCCATGACTCACTATACAACGAATTGTCCACCTCGTATGGTAAAATTTCTAAAATAATAAGATTTCCATTAGTAGTCATAAGATGAATTCCCCTCTCCGGGATCTCTCATACTTGTGAAGGATCCTTTGAGTAAAAGTTTAATACAAGAGGGAAGGAGGAGGGGCTCAAATTGAACCTATATCAATGGGGTGCTGCCTCAATGTGATTATTTCTAACACAATCACTATAAAGTTTCATGCACTTGTTCAACATAAGCTAATATGGATATCATTTCATATGATGCAAATACTTCACCTGCAAATACAAAATTGATAACAAAATGCACTTTTAAGTACTCAGCCATTAGGAATCTAGGACCCTCTATTAACAAAACGATAGTGTAATTTGATATAAAAAAATATTTAGAATTCAACAAAAACCACGCACTTAGAAAAAAAGGAAATAATAATAATAATAATAATAATAATAATAATAATAATAATAATAATAATAATAATAATAATAATAATAATAATAATAATAATAATAATAATAATAATAATAATAATGAGAGTTTGTCTTGCATATTTGACAACACAAAGAGAAAGCAAGATTAAGAAATGGTGTATGCAAGTGTGATCTATCTCTGTTCGGGAAGCAAGCTAGTAGATTTTTTTGCCCCTCAAAATCAATTTATTCCTCTAAAAACTCCTACACAGCATACTCATGTGCTTTGTTTTAATGGTTTTATTAATACTTTGATCGTGCAATGGAATAGATGTTCATCTATTCTTCCATTATTCAATCATCCTTCAGTCCATCATTTAGAACAAGTTAAATATCACTTTTTAGCATCTCGACACTTGGGACTCATGTAGCTAGGTTTGTGAGGGTGTAAAAAATGGATCATTAGACAAAAATCTATCGTTCTATCCTTGTTTGCATTTTATCTTTGAGATATTTGGAATTTGTAGAATGATACACACTTTCGTTCAAATGTGGTGCTAGAAAGGGTTCTGGTAGGACTAAGGCTCCTTGCCCCCAAGGCTCAATTCGAATACGATTGGAGCTACTCTTCACTCTTGTTTTAAACTTAACTCGGATAGGTCTTTTACATGGTCACATAGGATGGATGAAGATAAATTTCTTCTTCACACAATGTTCTCTTTGCTAACTCCCAGACATGTTCCCGATCAATGCTAGAACTAGAGGCATGGGCTTTGTTACAAGGAATAAATCTCTATGTACAGAAGGGGTCATATTATATGCGCGTGACGCTCGCGCACACACACACATATTCATAGGAACTCGATATTCTTGTGCCCATCACATTAAGGTAGTGTCCCCTACTAATGGAAGTTCAAGAATATCATCCGTAATATATGAGACTTAAAAAGATGTTTCCAACTGTCATCCAACATTGTTATCATGAGTTAAATTGCAATGTGATTTTTTTGGTGAATTTTGCTAGCTCTAATGGTAGAGATGCATTTTTAAGAAAAAAAACCCTGATTTGGGCCTCTTTTGTATTTGGTAAGATGATTGCTTTGAAATTTTTATGAATAAATAATAATCTTTTACTGAGAAAAGAGATGGTGGAAAGGTAGCAACATAATCTTACTATGCAATCTTAATAGAAAATTTTAAATGCATCAATTTCCACGAGAATATATGCATTTTTGGGATATTATGATATTCCAAATAGCTCTCTAGGAATGTCATCCAATGTATAAGGCAGAAGGGACTCCAGAAACGAAATTATAAACAAAGTTAATTTATGTGATGTAACACATGTCTACCATTTAAATCTAGATATTGTCATATGTGTGGATAGGTTGAAAAATATTGAAGATACAAGTAAAATTAGTAACCAAATTAATCATTTTAAAATAGTGTGATTGCAACATTGATCAATAGTAAAAATAACTTTCAACCTAATATATTCCAATGGGTTTCACATTAACAAAAGTGGACATATAATTAATTGGCATACAAATAAAAACAACAGTCATTAAAAATAGAAGTAGCCTCATCACAATCAATTAATTTTCTGATGCCATCTTTAATATCAACGATGGCATTCATAATATGATGCCAACACATACTGAATTCCTAAAAGAGTTAGTATTATTCCAATGATGACAATGATCATTTTTGTAAAGCACAAGATTAATCCAAAAGGGAGTTGAACTCATTTAGAATAGACATAATATGCTTTGCAAGTAAGGAGCTTCTATATAATTTTGAAAATTTGAAACCCTAATCCACAGTCACACTTGGGTCTTGCGCATTTTGTCAGCTAATTAGTGCATCCTCCTTCCCCTCCCTTTTACCTTCACTTGTGGTCTATAAAAGTTTATTTGTAGTGCTTGTCCGGGACTTCATAAGAAGCATTCCATGTAATGTCCTATCCTTGATGAGGTTGTGGGAAGAATTGAGAATGTAGTGTGATCTTCATTTGATCCTTACATTACTTACTATATTTTGGGGTTCTGGATAATACATCAAGAAGTGCTCATATGTGAAAGTTGGAATTTGAACCCATAAATAAGGATATATGATAAAAGGTTGTCCACTTAGGCAATGCAGTGAGTCTCCTAGCAAAAAATTGCTATTTAGCTTAAAGGGGTGACGTGAACTTTAGAAGATGTAATTTCTCACACCGACCAAGTGTATAGGTCAAGTAAAAACCACAAGTGTTGTAACCGCGCTCATTTAGATCGAATGTTAACCTATTTATATCTCAAATGTTGTCACGAAAATTCAAAAGACAAGAGTAGAATAAAAGAGTAATTAACGAAGAAAACTATAATTTAGAAGAGAGGATTCCTTTGTAAATTTGTTAATGCTATTGGTTTTAATTCTCCGTCATGAGGTGAATGATCTCTCGATCCTTATAATGTGAATCAACTACTCTCACCCTAACTCGCCGATCTCTCTTTAAATTTAAAAGGGATAGGTCGTTAATAGATGGATTAAAAATGATTGTTTAGTTGATCTCTCATTCTAAGCAGAAAAAAGTCGATCTCTTGATCATCAAAGTGACAGCCTTCAATCCTAATTTGAACTATCAAAATGAATCAACTAATCACTATTATGGACTATCGCCTCACAATAGTTATCAAATGAGCTTTTCAGCTACTTGTAATTGATAGCAATTATACTAATGAAATATTGCAAGAAGGAATAACATGTCCCTTCTCTCGAATGAGACAGAATGATAACAATTAAATAGATTTTTCGATAAGATTAAAAACAATTAAGGAAATTGCAGTCCAACAAAAGTAGAGAAGTTTTAGAGGTACGACAATAGAGAATTTAAAACCACAACATTAACACAATTACATCACAAAAGAAATTAAAGTTTAGGCAAACATAGGCTTCAATGAAATCAGCAAGTTTTTAGACATCATCTTCTCTTCTTCTCTCCACTGGATTTCCTTATGTCCTCTTCTCTCTCTCTCTGTCCTCTCCTTCTTCGTTGCTAGCTCCTTCTTTATTCTCTTAGACTCATTAAAAAAGAATCAGATAATAACTCAAATTTTGTAAATTCGATAGAAGAGACCTAATAAATATTATTTGAAGAATCAGATAATAACCCAAACCGATTTGGTGTGTTGCATTTCTTTAGGAGATTTGTCCTTTGAACCATGCATCCAACTTCTTTGTTGCAATTATTTTCAAGAGTTTGATTACATAGTGTAGTTCTATCAATAATAATAAGAGACCTAATAAATATTATTTGAAGTGGATGTTTATAAGTTTTTACCGTATACTTTATCTTTTTTTACAAAAATTATATACATGTTACATTATACACGCTCATTTATTATTTTTATTCAATATTTTAATTACTTTTGTAAAGTTTAATTTTCTCAACCTAATATTTTAAGTTTTTCTAAAAATCTTAATTGGGCTTGAGGTCAAATTATCAAAGATAATTTGAATATGTAATATTTGATTTATCTTTAAAAAAATGTTCAATTTTATATTATCATAATTAAATAATTTATATGTTAGATATATACATTTAACATTATTATTTTATTTAAGTAGTGATAAGTTTATATTTTATCAAGTGGTGATAAGTTTTCTCCCTTAGTCCTATACCATCCGCAAAAGCTCTTCCTCCAATAGGCATGTAGACTTTTTTCTTGTGCATAAGAGTACAAAGGTAAATTGCATAAATATAGAAAAAATAGTGGGGCGAGGTAAGTGAGGCAAAAGGGAAAAAATAGAGATAAGAAAAAATTCAAGAAAAACTAATAGGACTCTTTAGCTTTATTTTTTTTTCTTAGATTAAATGTTCTTAATTCAACAGGAGGAAGACTATTCTTCTATAGACCACAAACACAATATTTTCAATTTTTTTGTTCCCACAATGATTAATTTTTCAAAGAAATTAGTATTTGGTTAAAAAAGGAGGACAATACTTTATTATGTTAGCTTGGGAATCAAAAGGGCATAGAAAATATAAGATAGGGAGTAAGATTATTATGTCACGCATAGGAGGAGAATGAAAATAAAAGAAGAATATATATATTGAGATGCAGTTAGAACTAAGTTTCACGTTAGTCTAAATAAGTAAATATCAATATATAAATTTTTTATATCTCATGCCTATTGATAATCTTCAATCGTCACGCCATTTGACATTACACAGTTGCCATGCCAATTACATTTAACAAAGGGTTGAATAATGTCAGAAGATTTTTTTTCTTTTCTTTGACAAATGATTAATTTTAAATCTCAATTAGATGTTATGAAAAGAGAAATATCGCACAATCACAGAATAATATACGGGATTTACTCTAAATTAAGCTCCATCCTCAAGCGGCGGCGACTTTTTTATTATGCAATAATAATGATTTTAAATCTCAATTACAATGATATAAAATAACGCAGCCATTATCGAGTTTATATGGAGAACAAAAATCTTAAAATCGTCTAAGTTTCGAAGCTCCGCTCCAAGCCCCCACAGGGAATCCCTATTATCCCTTATAAGGGACGGATGACTTTGTCGTCCTCATTGTTGAAGCACTTGACTATATAAGAGTTCAACTATGGTTACAACTTACAATTAGGTTCAAATTTAAGACATAGAAAACATGGTTATGGAGACCATGGAGGCAAAGAAAATGAAATCGAATAATTGCAGGAGTGAAAAAAAAATATGTACAAACTGATGAACCCATGTGTCCTACATGTTACTCCAATACATGTGTCGAATTTATGATGAACCCTGGGTCCTACATATTACTCCAATATGCACCTTATATCAACCATGCTGTACAAACTGAGTTTCATAAACCGAGGCCATTAAAACCAGTAATAAATATTTCTTTGTCAAATAAATTAACACAAGTCTGTTGCTCGTTCATAATTAAATCTACATTCTTTTTAATTCAATGCTGCATCAAATTGAAAATTAGACAAATTTATCTTCTCAACGATAAGGCTCTTTTATTGTTGTTGTATTTTCTCAACGATTTGCTACATTTAATGAATTTAAATTAAGCTTATTTTTTAAAACTTCTCATCAATTATAACGATTTTTCGTATCTAATCCTGAACTATTTACCATATGATATCCTAAATTTTATGGCGGTTTTTTTCTCCCATCTGATTCTATTAAAGTTTCCATTTTTATTTTTTTATTTATGAAAAAATTAAAATGCACTTCCACAAAATGTTATCTTTTTTATATTTGAAATAAAATAAAATATTTTGACAAGTCAAGTAATTTCAAAGATCAACTTCTTTTAATGTTTTTAGTTTTTATATTTTTATTATTATATTATTTTTTTAAAATATTAAAATAGATGGTAGTTCGTAGGGGATCATTTTAATCTTTTTATAAGTATAAGAACTGAAAATAATAAAAAATTAATAAAATAAGACGAAAGGATTAAAATAAAAATCACGATAAAATTTAGAAACATTATAAATTCATAGTTCACGAGCGATTTAAGAAAATAATCCTTTAAATTAATGTTTAGAGTTTTAACTAAAATGGGTTTATGTTTAATGTTGTTTTTTTTTGTTCAAGACAACACATTCCTTATATTCTTATTTAATAATTTCATCATTAATTCATAATATTCAAAAGTGAATTTGTCTCGTCGGATCATTAAGAAACAAAATGCAGATACTGACAAGATAATAATTATTATAGGATAAAAAATCGATTCACTACTAATGAGCATAATAATAATAATAATGAAAAGGGAACTGAATCTTTTTTGTTTCAAATTCGACAAGTATGAAAAAAGTCGTGAAAAAGAGGGGACTACAAATTCAAAAATAAAATCTCTTCCCTGAAATTTCGACCGTCCAGGATGATTAGTCTTATTGTAAATTTTGTGTATGTATTTTGTCTCTTTTTTGGTTGAATACTTCTAAGATTTCCTCAAATCTAAACCGCCCGATCCGCTTAAGGATTTGCCATCAGTGCGGCGTCGATATGCGCAAACTCGTTAAGACTTGAGCGGAATCGAGCCTCATCGGACGGTAGATATGGACGATATCCCAAAGAGTATGAATTGCTGCCGTAGGATCAAATGAACATTTCAAGGCCGTTGGATCCTTTTCCCCACATAATCCACCGTGAAATAGTTTAACCTTTTTTGGGGCAAAGGTAAAATAATTTAATTTGATTTCAAAAACCAGAGAGGGAGAGAGAAAGGCATTCGCTCCCGTCCTCTCTCTCTCTCTCTCTCTCTCTCTCATATCTCTCTCTGCCCTCCTACTCAAATTTCCCGCACCCCTCGGAATAAGAATCCCTCCTTTCCCTCCGGCCGCCGCCTGCCGTCTTTGTCGAGCCGGATCTCAGCGTTCTTATTGAGATATTCTGGAGAAGAACTCCGGGGGATACCGCCGGAAGAGGTTTTACCTCCGGCTGCGGCTTCGTCGGCCGTTAGGCTTAGCGGCTTCCCGATCTAGTGGTTGTCGCCAATTCGTGATGTATGGGAGGAGGTGACTGCGGCTTTCGTTGTACTCAGAGGAATCTTTTGTGAGAATTTTTGGAAGTTTTGGTTTGTCTGGTTGGATACGTTACGAGTCCCCGATTCGAAAGGGTTTGGATGGAGCAAGGCGGAGTTCAGCAACCTATACCATCGGCGCCGGTGGATTTTCCTCCGAAGAAGCTTGTTCGTCAGTTCGATTTCACGTCTACCACCTGTTCAGGAGCTGCCCCTCCTCCAGTGGTCTCGGCGGCCCTGGAGCAACCACCATATCAACAACAGCAGCCCCTCGCGCCGGCGCCCTTGCCATCCACTTCTTGGGCGTCGACTCTGCTATCTGCGTAATTCTATTTTATCGAGGATTTATCTAATCGTCCTACTCCTTTCAACCAATATATCTCTTGTTTTTTCTCCTTCTCCGTTCAACATTTAGGTTAGCGTTTGTGAAATTCTTTTCTCCTTCAGTGCTTAATTCTTCTGCACTTTGAAAATTGTGTGACTCCGTTCTATATTTTTCAAATGCATTTTTTCTTCTTTTAAATTATGAATCATACGTTCTTTTTTCAATTTTCAAATTTCGTTTTTTTTCATGTTCTCCAAATTATGAAAATTAATAGTATATATAGCAGAATGAACTGTGCTGTCTACACTTCGATTATCTTCTCTGTTTGTTATATTCAGGGAAATCTAAAATTCATGGATATAGTTGTCCAATCGCTTCTTAATATGTCCAACTTTGTGAAATGGGATTCATTCTAGATGGCGAAGCTCTGAGTTCAATAACACTAGTTTACGCAAATGGAAAGTTTTTAAAACGTGGTTAATTACTTTTGTCCTTTGGGATTCGTGCTCAACTATTAATGAGCATGCATAACCTTCAATGCAATATCTTTACGTTAAGATTTGGATCATACGTTAAAGGGCCTTTCTTACCTAGTAGGTGGACCAATCTCAGAAAACAGAATGAAAGTTGCTACTCGTGTGTAAACATAAAAACATTTCATTTACTTTGTATGCTGATACTATATTGGTCTTGAATGTTTACTAGATTCGAATCCCATTAGTGTCTTATACAGTCATTTGCAGAAAAGTTTGTGTACAGAATTTCCACCTGCAGATGCAAATTGTCAAAGAATTAGGGATGAAATAGGAGTTTTTCTAATGAAAGAATTGTCAGCTGACTTTTTCTTTTTCATTCATCCAGCAAGCCACAGTTCCCCAAGTCACGGTCACGACAGTTGTATGAAGTGAAAGAAAGCACACCGACAAGGAAAAAGAACTGCAACTGCAAAAATTCCAAATGCCTGAAGCTGTATGTCAAATTATATCTTATCACATGATAAATTTGGTCCAAACTGTCTCTTTTTTGTTGAAGGAACTGGCTACTTGAGTATAGTGAGTTATGGAATAATCTTGGTGTGCTATCTTATATAATTCTTCTAGTTAATGCCTTAGTGAGATTCATAAGTGAGTGTTCTTATAATTTTTTTTTTAAAAAGTCATGCTTTTTAGAAAATTGAAAATGCAAATTCATATCAGATTTCTCTTTTATTTGTCTTCAGAATTTCTTTTGAAGTATTTAGTTTAATATTCACCATAACTAGCTTGTTGTGCCCCTTGCAATTTATTTTCAGTGTTCTAAAGGAGGTACAAACTCCGCCTATGTTTTATAGCCGGTCCCAAGCCCGGATAAAGGAGGAGGGTTGTGTTAGGCCCCGACAGCCAGCGTAAAACCCTGTCGAATCTCATGAACATGGATCAACGAAGGAATGACGTCGTATGATCCATGTAGCCGACCCCACCTAGTGGGATAAGGCTTTGTTGTTGTTGTTGTTGTTGTTGTTCTAAAGGAGGTACACAGCCTGGCACGAATTAAAAATCAAACTAGAAGCAAAGTAAGATACCCCCCTAAAATATTGAGTTCTAGCATACCTACTGGGACTTGAATCCTTGATCATCTATACAAGAAGCAACCGTTGTTCCAAGTCCCAACCACTTTCCACTGCAATTTGATGGATTATAATTTAGACAATCATTATTGAAAGTAAATAGTAAGATTATGTTGCTGAGATAATAGTAAGATTATGTGGCTGAGATAATCACTTTTATTAGCTTCAGTGGTGATTTCTTCTTTCAAAATGTTGTGCCAACATGAACATGAACATGAACTATGCATCTGCCACATGGTGGAAATTCTTGCATTCACCTCATTTTTCTAAGGAGATGCTTCATGAATCAGTGTCTCTTAATCTACGTTACATATCCTTCTGCACTCCACAAATTTAAGTTAAATGCCTGCTTTTGTACATTGTGATTTAGCTATTGGATGTCCTTACTCACAGTATGTATTCTAGGTACTGTGAGTGCTTTGCTTCTGGCGTTCACTGTGATGGTTGCAACTGCACAAACTGCTACAACAATGTCGAGAATGAAGCTGCTCGGCAAGAGGCAGTTGAAGCTACTCTTGAACGTAATCCTAATGCATTTAGACCTAAGATTGGTAGCAGTCCACATGGAGCTCGGGATATCAGGGTATGCATTTGATCCCCTATTATCAAGTTTACCCAGAAGCAATACAATAATTTTAAGGAGATCTACTTTTTTCCAGTTTAAACTATGCCAACTTAGATGTAATTTATTGAATGATAATAATTATTGAGGAAACCTCAAACTTATTGTCTTTGATTAATTCTAAGATAGATGTATACACTAATCGCTAGCCACAATGCTCTCAGATTCATTATACCAATTTCTATGTTCCTCTGTATATTAGGATGAGGCGGGAGAGTTGCCATTGCTGGGAAAACACAATAAGGGATGCAACTGCAAGAAGTCAGGGTGCCTAAAGAAGTATTGTGAGTGCTTCCAAGCTAACATTCTCTGTTCCGAGAATTGTAAATGTATGGATTGCAAGAATTTTGAAGGGAGTGAAGAAAGAAAGGCACTTGTTCATGGTGAACATGGAAGTAGTACTTACATGCAACAAGCAGCCAATGCAGCCTTAAATTGGGCTATTGGCCCCTCTGGGTTCATTTCTCCTTCAGCATCAAGGAAACGTAAAAACCATGAGCTCTACTTTGGTACATCAATGAAGGATCAAACAATGAACAAGATTGCTCAACTACCTCAGGTATTCCTCTGGCTTTACCTAGACAAAATATTATGAGTGAGAAAAGATTTTTCTTTCTCCTTTTGTTTTTCATTCATTCTAGCATTATGGATTATTGAAGCATTTGTCTTTCTAGTACTAGATTGTTTGTCTTCCTTTAGATCAAGCATGCTTTGATGATTAAGTTTTGAGGGACACACTTTCTGGCATTCTTTGTTGAGACTTTTGTATCATTTTCAGACGACTCATTTGAAGACTTCATTACCAGCTGCTCCATATTCTTCGTTTTCTTCCGTTCCAGTAGCCCGCACTACTAATCCTACATATTTGACATCTACTAAAGTTACTTACAGGTGAGGATCTAGTATCCTCTCTCACTTTCTATGTATTTATGTCATTAATTGAGGGCTTCTTTTGTTAATCCAATATAGATATTTGGTAAGATGTAGTTTTTTACTATTGTGAAGGCCTGTTCTTGCGGATGTAGTCCAGCCAGAGCATGTAAAGGATCTCTGCAAGCGCCTTGTGGTAGTTGCTACGGAGGCTGCTAAAACATATGCTGGTATGTCATACACCTTGTCCTTGTACTTCACTGTGCAGTTTAGACATACTAGGGTCTTTGAAATAACTGTTCATGCTCTCTTTCCTTTGTAGCCAGAACCTCAGAAGAATAAGGCATGCTGCATCCCTAACATACATTTTTTTTTGAGTCAATCCCTAACATACATTATTTAGAAATAAAAATTTTACATTGTAGTTGCAATTCAGATTATTATTTTTTATTTCTTTATGGTGTTTAAATAGTGAATTCCAACTTAACAACGCTAATTTATTAAAGATTTTCTTTACAACAAACTATTGTGATGTGCTTTATGAATGCCCCATACCACTAAGTAGAACCCTTTAGCTTTCTTTCCATTTGTGAGGTTTGGAGTTTTTGTTATGTAGTGTAGAACAAGATTAGTTTTGTGGGCCTTCTAATCCAGTTTCTGATCTTCACCTATAATTTAATTCCTTTTATTAGACTTCCTTTTAGTAATTTTCCTTTTGTGTAGCTTTTCATATTATTTGATACATGGGGGTGTTTGGAACTCTATATAATCCTTGTATGGTTGTATTGGAAGACAACTTTGATCAATGAATATTTGCTTTAGCATATTTTGTAAGCAGATAACCTAAATAGGAACTAAGCAGGTAATTTGGTTAAAGTTTATGAGTAAATTAACTTAGTAGATCTCCATCAGTTAATGGACGTAGAACAAATGTAGTTTTGTGGATCTTGTACTATAGTTATCGGTCTTTAGCTATGAGGCTTTTGTCTCTAGTTTAGTTATCAGTCTTTAGTTGTGGGAGGAAGATATGCTACAACTGCATACTAACATGGCAAGAGAAGAACAAGTGGTTAACAAATTCTACATCCATTCCACACAATGTGCAACCAGTGTTTAAGGTGGTTTCAAAATGTTTTAGCGTGTCTTTTGTATGTAGCTTGAGGTGTGATTATTTCCACAGGAAAATATTTATCTTAAAGGGAACGGGAATTTTCTACAGAGATTTCCAACCAGACCAACTATTGCTAGGGGAGGAGAGCTGGCATGGAGATAAAACTATATACTGATTTGGTGTAGTATGCCTATAGTAGGTTGCTTGAGGTGTGATTGCTCCCACAAGACATTCAAGATTTCCAACTGAACCAACTACTGCTAGAGGGGGAGAGAGCCAGCACTGAGATGAACCTATAAACTTATCTGGTGTTATCAACACCATGAAGGTTGGACTCCCAAATCCACTTATCATCATGGGGGCATGCAGGTAGATGAGTCGATTAAGCATAAGTTTCGAGAGGATGCGTTCAAGTAAGCATGTACCAAAACAGTCCTGTGGCAAAGGTAACTTTCACAAAGAGACAGTAATAAGATCAACCACAAAAGGTGAAGATAAGTTAAATCCAAGCTTGCAAAACTAGGCTTAAATGCAACAGGCAGTCAAACCAAGGATCAGAACAACAACAACAACAACAAAGCCTTATCCCACTAGGTGGGGTCAGCTACATGGATCATACGACGCCATTCCGCATTCGTTGATCCATGTTCATGCGATTCGACAGGGTTTTACGCTGGCTGTCGGGGCCTAACACAACCCTCCTTTATCCGGGCTTGGGACCGGCTATAAAACCAAGGATCAGAAATAACACTTATATCGTTACCGTTGCCAAATTGCTTCTTGAGCCCCAATTTTATTACAACCAATGTGTCTGGCATAAGTTTCCATTATCAGGCTTTGTTTCCACCTGAATAGGAGCAAGAAGGATGAATAGATCCATACTTATTGGTCCTTAGTATAGTCCACAGGTCTCAGTTATTTCAGTAAGTCATAACTTAGTTAATAGGGTTGCTCTGATGTGAACCTATTAGTTATACCCAGACCTCCCACATTCATATGTGACTGGACACTCGCCCAATTAATAGAAGTGAGCACCTCTCCTATTACCATCAGAGGACTAGAGAAAAGTTATAGTTTTTCCACATATTCAATTGCCGTATTAGAAGTGTAGATGGAACTTGACGAATAATTAGGAATTGTAAGCAGGATCCAGGACTAGTTTGATCAATATGTTTTGATACATTTGATTAAGAACTTCATCTCCAATCCAACCAATTTAGAAGACAATTTATCAGGTAAGAAGTTTTGCTGCTTTGAGTAAAGATTTTCTACGAAATGGTACCTCTAAATTTTTGGGGATGTTTCCTCTTTCACCCCATGAACTTTTTCTGTATTTGACCCACAGTTTTCAAAGTTCTGCTTTGTACCACTAAACTTTTAACATTTTTCCGATTAATTTTTCCCATTAAACAGGGCGTATTTTTCTGTTAATTTAAATCAGATGCTAATGATTTGGAGCCATGGACAACTCCAAGTCGCAGGCCTCCTATGGATTCACCTACTGCCATGTGCTGTCCATCGGAGGAATACTTTGCTTAATGCATGTGGTGTTCTCTGTCCTGCACTATGTTGCCACTGGTGTGATGAGGGAAAACAAGGGATGATGTCGACGAGATAGATAGAGGGAGGGAGAGAGAGAGAGAGCTTCATGCATGTGGTGTTTGTCGTCTGGCACTATGCCGCCACTGGCGTCATGAGGGAGAAGGGAGAAAGGAGGATGTGTATGGCACCAGGATTTTCTGCGGCAACTTACAGAGCGTATCCTTTACCATGCCTATAGGATTACCCTGAAAACAAAATTAGTGGAAGGCGCCAACCACGTCCACCAGCACCATGGGCAACGTCCTCTGATCTGTGTCAAAGGATGGGTAGTAATATGACACTGTGAACTTATTGAGCAGCACATCCACGGGGAACACCGCCAGCACCATGACAGTGTGAAGTTGTCGAGCCCGAGTTTGTACCTGGACAGATCCCTCAACACCAGGAGTAAAGCAGAAATATAAAAAAATATGCTGGAGGTAATTTTTGGATTGAGGAGTAAGTTCATCCAAAAAAAGTATAAAAATAACAGAAAAGTAAGCGACACTTAACATAAACAGTTGTGGCAAAACTTTCACAAGTGTAAAGCGAAATTTTAAAAACTGCAGATCATATACGAAAATTTGAGATAGTTCAAGAGGTTGTCTTAGAGGAAATATCCCTAGTTATTTTTTGGTAATTGGGTACCCCTAAACAGTTGGAAGGAAAATTATCCACAGACATATTCATAATCTGCTTAGCTTTTCTCTTTCTGATCATAAACTTCACAGTAGACATGGACTGTTAGTGGCATTACTATTTTTTAATGGTAATTTTGAAAACATTTTTTTTCACGGCTTGGTTACAAATTTCAAAATAAAAAATGAAAATTTCATTCTAATGCTACCAATTATCAACATTAAAAAATAATTGGAGTTTCAAATCTCATCGGTGGAACGTATATGCTCCTTTATTTCCCGTGTATTAGGTTCATGGACCTCCCTTTGTATTCAAAATAAAAAATGAAAATTTCATTCTAATGCTACCAATTATCAACATTAAAAAATAATTGGAGTTTCAAATCTCATCGGTGGAACGTATATGCTCCTTTATTTCCCGTGTATTAGGTTCATGGACCTCCCTTTGTACAGCAACAACAACAAAGCCTTATCCCACTAGGTGGAGTCGACTACATGGACCTCCCTTTGTAATCGAAAAAAATAAATAATTGGAGTTTCAGCTGCTATTACTGTTTGTTCTGGAAAGCATATGGTCAGTAGTTATGCAAGTGTGTGTTTCCTGTTCACATATTTCCTAGTGTCTCTGAAAATCCACTTGAGCTGAACGTGAATCTTGCTTCTTTCTAGACGACAACAACAATAACAAAGTCTTATCCCACTAGGTGGGGTCGGCTACATGGATCATACGACGTCATTCCGCTCTATTAGTAACCAAACCTTTCGGTATATTATTCACCAATAGATCTTGCTCTATTAGTTCGCCAAGTGTCCGCCTTGGCCTCCCTCTCTCTCTCCTTGCTTCTTTCTAGAATTATGAAAATATATTTGGTTTGTGTAACTTTATTTTCTGATCATTCCATATTTATTAACTCTGGAGACAACCCCTGTTCAAATATGCATACAAGAGTTCATGCATCGCATCTCTCTTGGAAAGCATGATATCATTAAACTTACTTCCCCCCATAGTCTTACTTTTCAATAAAACTTTTCCAGATAGGAAAGCACAGGAGAAGCTGGAAGAGAACGAAGATAAGGCTGAAAATTCTGTTGGCTTCTTAACTTCTAATGAAGATGTGAGACTAAAAGAGCCTGATATTCAGCAAGTGCCAACTGACAATCTTGCACGTGGAATTAGCATAGCCAAGCCAAGCGTAGAAGAGTCTGGACCAGATTATGCAGATGAACAGAAAGCTGGGAGGCCAATGTCTCCTGGAACAATGGCTCTATTGTGCAATGAAAAAGACACTATTTTTGGCATCTCGGAACGCGGGTGCTGCGTCAACATCTTGTGATAACAATGGCATATCAGAGATATACGGAGAACAAGAGAGATGTGTGCTTATGGAGTTTCGGGACTATCTTCGTAAGCTTGTGACACACGGGTTTATGAAAGGTAATCTAAATCTTCTTATCGCATGACAAGTGGCATTTCTTATACTACTGCAATTATCCTTTCACAGCCTTGGATGACTTTTTCGGTTAATCATGTTGCCTTTATTATGTAACAGTCTCCAAACTTTTGGCTAACATTTTTTAATTGTATTTGCATGGTTGTATGCAATTTAAATACCAATAGGACCTTTCTTACATGATTCACAGGAGAGAGGTATTCCTCGATGGCCAAGGAATGTGAAGCATCTAGTTGTCAGGAGGCGGTCCTTAATGGTGTTGCAAGAGCAGCTCCATCATCAGTTGCTGTAGAGCTACCTCAATCTGGTAAAGCGATGCCCGTCATTTCAAGTAAGAACCTGGCGACTTTACACCCAGTTCGAAGAAATGGATATCTTAAACCGAAGACTGAGAATCCACAAAGGTAGGGAAAAAAAAGAGGAATAACAAAGCAGAAAGTGTTTCTGTATTATACCAAGAGCTCAGATGTGCTGGCGGCGCTTATACTCGAACTCGGCTGATTATTAGACCGACCGAGCGGCATCCTTTTTATACTCATTTCTAGGCAATTGTGTAATCCCTCCATAGCTTCTGCACCGTACTGTCGGAGCATAAGATGCGATGATGGAGTTAATTTATCGTTTATTTGGTTCAGAGTTTTTTATGTTCAGAGAAGATTATTAGATGCGTCAGTAAGAAGAGTAGATCAAATAATCTGAAGTCTGATTAAAAGAGGGAGAGGGAGGTCAAGACGGACACTTGACGAATTAATAGAGCAAGATCTATTGGTGAATAATATACCGAAATGTTTGGTTATTAATAGAGCGGAATGATGTCGTATGATCCATGTAGTCGACCCCACCTAATGGGATAAGATTTTGTTATTGTTGTCGTCGTTGGTTTAGAGTTCCAAGCTAAATTGCTTGATTATGTGAACATGCACTTGTATATTGATTTCATCCGTCCTCTTGGCTATTGCAATAAAGTTTCCATATGAGCTTGGCCTCACCACATTTACATTGTGTGTTATAAGCTGATAAATCTCTTCATATCTCAACAATTTAGTGATATCAACTTACACAATATCTCTTTTACATTATCATAGATATAAAACTAATAAAGATAAAGAGATCTGAAAATTTTGAAAATTTTCAAATTAAAAAATACTCTAAAAATATCTTCCGGTCAGCCCTTCCAATCCGTTTTTCTCATTTTTTTTAATTTTCATAATCTCGTAATTGTTATTATTCGAGTTTGAACCGGATATTTCCATTTTCACGTGACATGAATTGTGGAAAGATGGGCCCGTCTCTTTTCTGATTTCGGGCACCTTTTTTTTGTTTTTATAGGCCATTTTGAATTAGCTGATATAAATAAAATAGATAATAATAGGTAATTTAATAACTGAAGTTAATTTTAAAAATAAATAATTACGTATTTAATAATAAAATTATAAATCATTATTTTAATTAAATGGCTAAAAAGTTCTTAATATTATAATAAAAGGGTTATTTTTTTGATTAAATGGCTAAAAAATCTTTAACATTATAATAAAAGAAATATGTCAAGAAAAATTAAGTATATTCTAATGACAAAATATTCAAACTAATCAATTTTTTTCTTCTCATTCAAATAGGTTTCTCAGTTTATTTTTTTATTTTTAAACAGATAAAGTAAATACTTATAATTTTTATTCAATTATCAAATATAAAGAAACTTCAAAACTATTTATGTCAATATAAATTTGACTGATTTATAAGCTTAGTCACCCTACGCTCGATTTGGGCATCAGAGGAGTACGTGCAGATACGACAACAGAACGCCCAGAGCCTAAAAGGAAATCGGACCACTTTGCCGCCAAAATACGCAACAGATGGACCCACGAATCACGTGGTCCCCCAGCGCGTGCAGGTGTTTCAATCGGCGGTAGCTAACCAATATTTTATTACCACCGCTACAAGAACCACCACCGTTATCTCCATGGTTATTAAATCGAATCGGACCGGACCGGCCGGTTCAACCACGAACCGGCTTTGGTCTGGTCTGAATTAATATAAAAAACTGAATTGAAATTGAACCGGCCAAAAATCGGTAAAAACCGGTTCAACTACTAAATTGGAAAAACCCGGTTCAACATTTAAAGTGAAAAAATAGAAAATAAAAGTAAAAATAGAAAATAAAAAGTTCGAATGGAAGGTAAAAAATGAGAAAGTATTTGAATTAGAATTGGTAAAAATTAAAAAGAAAATAAATGTGGGAAATCAGTATGGGAGAGGAATTAATGGAAATAAAAAAGGAAAGTATTAAAATGAAAATAAAGAAGAAAACAAAAGGAAGTAAGTGTGATGTATGGAAAATTAAATTAATTTATTATCATCACAAAATAGTATCAAAGAATAAAATAAAAGAATTAATATAGTATATCAATAATAATAACTTAAAGTTTTTTATTAATAGTAAAAATTTTAATATATTTTTATTATAAAAAAATAAATAAATATGGGAATTAATGGGGAGAGAGGAATTAATGGAAATAGAAAAATAAAATATTAAAATGAAAGTAAAGAAAAAAATAAACATGAGAGTGATATATGTAAAAATTAATTAATATATTATCACCCTAAAATAGTATTGAAGAATAAAATAAAAGAATTAATATACTATATCAATAATAAAAATTCAAAATCTTTTTATGAGTATTAATATTTAATTGAATATTTGTTTTTTTATTATGAATTATAAGCATTATATAATATTTATTATATATATATATTATTTTAATAAAATTCGATTGAACTCAGTTGAATACCTAATTAGTCTTCTCCAAGATTGACTTGAGATCTGGATATCATCAGTTGTGAATCAGAGATGAGGATGTGAAGAAGACCGCATTTCGCACTAGATATGGGCACTACGAGTTTCTGGTGATGCCATTTGGGTTGACGAATGCTCCGGTAGCATTCATGGGTTTGATGAATATGATACTTCGAGATTTTCTTGATGTATTTGTCATTGTATTTATTGATGATATTTTAGTCTATTCATTTAGCAAAAGTGAACATACAACACTTGAGGGCAGTGTTGGAGACTTTGAGGCAGAAGAAGTTATTTGTTAAGTTTTTCAAATGTGAGTTCTGGATAGATAGAGTGGTATTTTTGAGGCATGTCATATCAGTTGATAGAGTATTAGTTGATCCTTCCAAAATAGAAGCTATTGTGAAGTGGGAGACACCAAGAAATGCAAGAGAGGTTCATAGTTTTCTTGGATTAACAGGTTACTGTAGGGGGATCACTTACTCAGTTGCTAAGGAAGAATACCAAATTTGTTTGGACAGAAAAGTGTGAGAGTAGCTTTCAAGAATTGAAGAATTGATTGGTGTCAGCACCAATTTTGACTTTACCAGAAGGTAGAAAAAATCTTGTAGCTTATAATGATGCTTCACGTCAAGAATTTGGATGTGTTTTGATGCAAAATGGGAAGGTAATTACTTATGCATCGAGAAAGTTGAAACCTCGTGAAGTGAATTATTCTACTCATGATTTAAAGTTGGCGGCTATAGTATTTGCATTGAAGATATGGAGACATTACTTATATGGCGAGTATGTCCAGATTTTCATTGATCACAAAAGTTTGAAAGAGCTAAAAACACAAAAAGAACTTAACAACGAAGATGGATGGAGTTCATTAAGAATTATGACCTAACAATGGAGTATCATACAGGAAAAGCAAATGTAGTTGCTGATACACTGAGCCGAAAGTTCAGGGATGGTGTGACACTAGAGGACTTAGGCGTGATCTCTCTTGTTGAGGAGCTTACGGGGATGATTTGCCACTTGAGAGTGGATGACTATGAAGGTTTGTTGTGCAATCTCCGTGTGAGGCTAGTGTTATTGGATAGAATTTGACAAGTATACAAAATTGACATAAGTACTTTTATGCTTATGGATCAACTAAAGGCTGATCGTGGTGAAAAGCACTATCATATAAGCAAGGATGAGACTTTTATGTACCAAGATAGTTTATTTGTACTCGGAGCATATAACTTGAGAGAGAAAGTGATGCAAGAAAATCATAATGCAGCATATTCATTACATCCAAGTTGCACCAAGATGTATAAAAATTTACGGCAAAATTATTTGTGGCTAGGAATGAAGAAGAATGTGGCTAAGTTTGTATCTCATTATTTGGTATGCCAACAAGTTAAGGCTGAACATCAAGCTCCTTGTGGTAAGTTAAATCCATTACCTATA
This sequence comes from Pontederia crassipes, assembly GCA_030549335.1. Taxonomy (NCBI): domain Eukaryota; kingdom Viridiplantae; phylum Streptophyta; class Magnoliopsida; order Commelinales; family Pontederiaceae; genus Pontederia; species Pontederia crassipes. The sequence continues at coordinate 30,800,552 of CM060183.1, read as the reverse complement.
CCTAAGTGGAAATGGGAAAAGATTAATATGGATTTTGTAACAGGTTTGCTAGTCATTAAGAATGATCATAATGCTGTGTGGGTGATAGTGGATAGATTGACAAAATCAGCACATTTTTTACCCATCATGATTACTTACTCATTGGTGAAGTTGGCACGATTATTCATTGATGAGATTGTTCGGTTACATGGCATACCAAAGCTTATTGTTTTTGATAGAAAATCCTAAATTCACATCCAAATTTTGGAGGAAGTTGCATAAGTCCTAAGGGATGAAGTTAATCCTAAGGGATGAAGTTACATTTTAGCACAGCTTTTCACCCACAAACTAATGGACAGGCTGAGCGGACGATACAGACATTGAAGGATATGTTGAGAGCTAGTGCGATGGATTATGGTGGATGTTGGAATGATCATTTAGCACTGGCCGAGTTTGTATATAATAATGGTTATCAATCCACCATTCGCATTGCGCCATTTGAGACTTTGTATGGACGGAGATGTCGTATCCCCATATGTTGGGATGAGGAGGGTGAAAGATAATTGACGGATGTGGACTTAGTTCAAGAGGTCGTTGATAAAATTGATGTTATTCGAAAAAGAATCAAGGAAGCACATGATCATCAAAAAGGACTAGCAAACAAGTCAAGACGAGAGAGACAATATGCAATCGGAGATAAAGTTTTCTCGAAGATTTCTCCTTAAAAAGGTGTTCTTCGATTTGAAAAGAATGGAAAGTTGAGTTCAAGATTTATCGGACCCTACGAGGTGCTTGAGAGAGTAGGACTCGTGGTTTATCGCTTTGCCTTGCCACCGCCATTAGCAAGGATTCATAATGTGTTTTACATATCGATGCTTCGAAAGTATTTGCTTAGAGAAGATCAATAAATTGAGGCACAACCAGTGGAGATAAATGAGAATATGACATATCGGAAGGAGCCATTTCATATATTAGCGTGAGGTGCGACAGTTATGCAGACGTGAGATGCCTATGTTTAGATGTTATGGAAAAACCATTCGGAGAGGGAGGATACATGGGAGTTGGAGGAGGATATGTTGAAAAGCTATCCTCATCTTTTCTGATCTTCATATTAGTCTGAATTTCGAGGACGAAATTTTTATTATGTGTATTGTAATTGTAACGCTTTGTATTTTTTTTAAAAAAGGTGTAATTAAATTTAAAAGAAAGAGCATTTTGGACCTTGTGCAGGAAAATACAACAAAAAATAAAAAAATAAAAATAAAGCGACGCGTGGGAAAAAAATGGGAGAGAGCGCTCGTCTTGCCCACCCCGACGTGCTACAGTACCCCCGCGCGACCTTCAGCCACCGCCACTTTCGGCTGTTGTTTCTTCTCCGTCCGACTACCATTTTTCATGGGTGAGGTGTCTTTGGAAAGAGGACGACGAGACGAATATTTTGACATGGGTTAGGAGATGATCGGTGCACTGTGCGCGATGCAACGAGCTTAGAACGTGAGGAGATAAAAATTTCGCCGACGATGATTTCGGCTCTGATTCGCTCCGATCCTTCTCTTAGTGAATTGTACATCATTCTCAGGTTGATTATGATCATTTTGAGGGATTTTAATCATGTCTTTGTTCCAAATCACGTAGGGAACCGATTTGGGACTTTTCGGTGAATTTTTTCGACGAATTTTTCGACGAACCGATGGAAAAATCCGGCCAAGCTCATATCGACGTTCTGGTAGGTGCACACATGAGGCAAAAAGAAATCAGATTGCTGTCCGTATAATAATTAGTCGTTAATCCTTTTTAGGTTTCGGATTCCGATGATTCTCCGGTGATTTTTTCGGCGACTCGTTCTCGTATCGCGGTTGGTAAGCGAATAAGAATGTGCATGTGATTTGATTTCAGCTATGTGGACAAATTTAAAGTAACTTTATTTTATTATTGATGAAGAATACATTCGATGGCTTTTCAACATTTTGACGGGTGCGACGGTGATTTTGAGAGCGGTGACTACAGTGATTGTAGTATGAATGCTCAGATAATTAGAAGAGAATTTTTATAATGTAATGAAAGTCCTAATTGAAAGTTGTCTTAAAAAATTGATTTGAACTACGCTTATATGGGTTGTTAATCGGAGGCGACGGTTCAGTTGTTTAGATTCGATTAGGCGGTTACTACACGACGAGGCCTTCTTTTCCTTCTTGGTAAGTATTTTAGCAAATTCATAATATGATTTGGCTTATGATAAGTACGTTGAGTTGTTGCGAAGAGTGAATTATCAATTAAATTTTTATAATATTAATTTATCAAGTAATGGATGTGATAGGTCGTGTTTACTTTTGATTGGATTCGGATGAGGGGATAATTTGGGCATTCGACGAATCCAAGGTGAGAGAACTTATCTCAATTGATATGAACCACTTAACTCCTTTGAGTGATGGCATTACCCCATCCGATGTGGGATTAATTTTCGTGATAGTTTTTCTCCATGTAAAAATCATATTTATTCGTATGCTTCTTATATGTGCTCTCATATGACTTGTGATATTTTATTATGAATTGTGGAAGTCTTTAATTGATAGAAGTTTCTCCTGTCATCTGAAATGAAGTATTTACTTTTGAAATGAAATGTCTTTTTAGTATAAGGATTTCAAGTTTTAGATATTCATTTTGAAATTGCATTCATGCATTACATGTAAAATCTGCATAAGACGGAGTGTTTTTACTTCGGAAGATTGACCAACTCCGGGTAGACCGATTTGGGGCTCGGTATGCTCTATGTCAATAGGATACGAAGAACATGTTCAACATCCTGTGTCAATATAGTGATACGAATGACAGAATTAGAACGATTATCTTGTGTCAAAGGGATATGATGGATGGAAAGAAGAGACAAGAAGCCCCGTGTCAATGACAGTTCAACGTCCTGTGTCAATGGGATACGAGGGATAGAGTTAGAACAATGTGTCAATGGGATACGATGGGTGAGATTGATTTCTCAATTGAGGAGAATTGGATATCTATATTTGATAATTTTCCCCAAGTTTTTATCTTGTTATCTTATTACCATGCATGTGCACTCATAACATTCATTTCTGTATGATTTTTATTTAATTGAATTTCCTTGGAGAAATGAAAAGGGTTCGGAATAATTTTTGGAAATGAAAAGATTAGTTTTTCCTTCGTTTGTTTTAATATTTGAGATAGTCATTTTAATCACTGAGCCTCTTTATACTCACTCTTCTTGTTTAATTCGCATAGCATAAAATAAGGAATGTAAAGGGGCTAGGAAATAAGCATGTGTGAGAGGCGTGATTATTGAATAGCTAACTTTGTGTTTCATTGAGTTTTCTTATACGGATTTATTACTTGATGAATGTTTTGAAAGATTTTGGAAATGTTGAATAATTTTGTGGAGCGAAGGACGCTCACGTTATATGGTTTACGAGCATCTAGCTCGTGATTTTGATTCGAGAGTGAACTTGAGACTCACTATTTTGGACATGTGTTCTCACTCTTTTGAGTTGTCAGTAATGTCCTTATATCTGCCTGCCTATGATGATTAAAGTTTTGAAGTTAATTGTTGCAATGAGATATATATGAATTATTGTAAATGACGAATAGAGGAAATTACGCATACCTCATGTCGAAATTTTTGGAAATTTTCAGAATTAATTTATTTTTGAAACGTTAGTTTCCGTTGAAGATTTGAATTTGAACTTAAACGATTGATTTTCCGGTTTCACCCCTTGTGGCGCCAAAACGAATAGAAGGACGTCACAATATTTTAATAACATTGTCATAGTGCCAGACCAATGGGAGGTGAGAACCATGAATCACCGTTGTTGCCGGAGAATGACCGCTGTCGCCGCCCCCTCTAATACCGTCGTAAAATGTTGACGCTGGGGATGAGCTCAGGTCGTCGTTCATCCGAGTTCTTCGAAGCCGGAGGCAAAATCCTGATGGTGTGCACTTCTCGCCGGTCTCCTGCTACAATCTTGAACATGCCTGATTTTCCTGATTTCTCTGTGTTAATTGATCTGTAATAATCGGGTGAATTCGCTGATTCTTTAGCGCTCTTGAGTTGTTCGTCTCTTAAGTTGATTCAAACCATATGGTTGTGCTCATGCCACAATATATCACTTGGTTTACGATCCTTAAAGCTATTGTTTCAGAGATTCAAAGGAGGCATGCATAAGGAAAATGTACACAAAAATTTTGGCAAGTCTTGATAAGTTTTAGTGGATGTTTGAATAAAAAATAAGAAATAAAAATATAATTTATTATTTTATGAGGTATAAAATTATAATAAATAAGAATATGTTATTATTATAATTTACGTAAATCATTATATTATTAATATTATTTTATTAAATTTTTTAAATGTTATTAATATTATAATTTACGTATATCCAAATATAATATATTTTTTTAAAATAATTGAATAGTTTAATTAATAAACTATTTATTAATTATTAGAACTAAATATTTTATAATTTTTAATTAATAATATTTAATAAATTATTTTATAAGATGACTAATAATGTATTAATAAATAACTAAATAATGTATACTTACATTACAAAATAATTAAAAAATAGATGAAATAAAAAAAGTTAAAATGTGTGGCTGAAAGAAAAGACTTATGCAGAAGCAAAAGAAAAAAAAGAAACGTTCTTGCCTTCGATTAGAACTTTTGCCGAAGGCAAAAAAACTTTTGACTGATCAAAGTTACGTGTCAAATATGTTTGACGGAACATTAAAATGTTCACGAGTTTTGTTCCCAATCAAACACAACTTATAGTATCAAATTCATGCTTCTCACGCGCCGAAAGGCGAGGTCCTTTTCTTCTCTATTTTTTGTTGTCATTAAAAAAATAGCTGCTAGAGATGAACGTTGTCCGGTTGATGGTTTGGAGACCCCTCGTCTGAGGGCTGTTGAGGCACATACTCGTGCAAATTCCGCAGAAAAAATTGAGGTACATGCTACCAGACGTTTCTGATAATGCTATGGCTAATTGTGTTGATATTTATCCTAATAAATCTTGAGGGGTGGATCAGATTCATAATGAAATAACTGTTTGTGCAGCCATCAGGATGATTTCAGAAAACAGACGAGCCATATATATTTCTATACTTTTGTTTGGAAAAAAAAATCTTGATAGATATGCCTTTTCTGATCCAGCTGATGATAGAACCTGGAATTGGACATCGGATGACCACATCGATGGTGCTGGAAGCAAGCAAATGGTTTGACAAGTTCCTGAAGTGATTGTTGCACTCCCATGGATACTTTGCTAGGGAGAACTTTCATATCCCCATTTTTTTGTATTAATTTTTCACTCTTGCCTGTTGAGGCAGTAGGAGAGTTTGTCATGTCTCTTTCCAAATTTGCTATGCTTAGATTCTCAACTGATGGGAATCATAGTCTCCTGGTGGATGATTATGAAACTTGAGCACTTGGAAATTCACATGAACTGATGCTCTATAAGATCTTTTTTTTCGATACATGGGGAGGTCCATAGATCTAATGTAAGAAAATTAAATATTAAATATAAAAGAGTACATATGCATCATTAGTAAAATTTGAACACGTGATCTCTAAGTTTTTAAATGATGATGTGCACCACTGCACTACACTCATTGTTCCCACTCTATAAGATCCTTAATGTACAACTCCACTGTCGCCAGATAGTTCAGCCGTTTGCTCATTCTAATCGCAAGGTGGGCGATATGGTATTGATTTTGATGAAATTGTATGTAGTAAATTGATCGTAATTTTTTTTATAGTCAGTCCAAAGCTGAAGTCCAAAGTCGATTCATTATCGAGTTTATAATTTGATAAGATTCGCTCAGGGTAATATTTGAGACTCTCAATAAATTTTGTTTTATTCCTAAAAATTTAAAGTTGAAATTTGATTTGAATGAGGATGAGCCTCCACGCATGTTGATAAATTGATCGCAATTTTGACCCAAGTAAAATGAATTAGACAAGGAAAACCAAATAACTTTTGCAGATGCAATTGGCTGTAATTGTGATGTATATCGTAATTACTTTATCTTTTTTTTCTGACGTTGATGACTAGATACGTTCATTAATTTCAAAAAGTGTAGACAGCGTACGTCCAAGAAAAGAAAAAAAAAACATATGCACTTTTACATCAGTGGGTTAAAAATTAATGAAAAAATATTGATCCAAATGTCAACGAAAACATAACATATAACACCATTATTAGGTTTTATTTATTTTTTATTACAAGAAATGAACATAGCGTCTTCCATTGCTTTCCTTTTGTTCGAGATGATATAAGAAAATTTTATCGGTGGAAAACGAAGATATTGTGTAACGATCTGTTCCTGTCACGTAGACAGTCAGATTAATTTTTGGAGTGTTATACTGTCTACTACAATATTGACCATATTAACACTTTGACCATTCAACAATTTGTATGCGTGACATCGAATATAATAATGAAAGAAAATAAAAAACTTTATTGTGAAAGCTGGAAGGTCGGAATATCAAAGGGCATCACTAATTTAATGCACTTTGGAGCGAGGGAAGGAAAAGACCATAATCTCCAATGAGTTCAACATTTGAAAAAAAGTTCGACAAACGGAATAATATAATATCTTTCTAATCGTGAAAATTATTAAACTAGATGCAATTAACAGAACTGAATGATTTTGATGTGAGCAAGTCATGTGCAGCATCTTCCAAGCTCTGTGCTCTCCAACACCTCTTTAGTTAGAACTCTCACCTACAAAATTCTAATGCAGGGGAATCGAGTACCCATGAGCAAAGATGCCCAATCAATTATAGTTGTATAACAAATGGATAAGCAATGAATAATGTGCCTTGGATTTCTTGATTACCATAAATAATAGATCATGCTTTAATCATGTCAATATATGTACTCTATTCTTTACCATGATTATGCTTTGTTTTTACTATGCCTTGAACTTTACCAATCATCATGTTGACTCTACCATGCCATATTTCATACCTTACTATATCGTGTTCCGTACTTTACTATACCTTGCACTATCTTTTACATTACTATGATGTCATTAGAGTTAATTGTCCTATGCGAGTTCGACTTTATTAAGTTGGGATGCCAGAGGTGCCTTTCTGAATTTGTAAAGCCAGTATGCCCACTATGAGGAAGGGGTGTGCAAATACATCACCCATTTTGGGAAAAGACCTGCATTTCAAGAGCAATGATCATTTAAGAATTTGTAGGTTCACTGTCACCTCAGCTAGCTACCTTCCATGTGGCTCAATACTATGAATTGGTACTTCTTTGGGGAATGAGTGTATCAATCACCCTTCTTCGAGATACACGTGGGAGATGACTTGTAACTTAGGGACAGTGTGTCAATGCATCACCCTTCTTCGAGATATTAGTAGGTTCGTTGTCTCCTCAGCTAACTACCTACCCCTTCCATACAATACTATGATTTTTGTCTATACTTTGAGGCGACACATAGCAATTCTATAGTTTCATCTTTATTTTACTTATCTTTGTTTAATTTTAATGGAGTCTAAAATCATAAGTCAGAATTCAAAAGAGTATTTATTTCTTTTGCGATAGGACGGTCGGTTTGAATCGGTTGGTTTGAATGAATCGTTCGATCCAAACCGACTGGTCTGGCTGGACTGGTCGATCTGAACCCACTGATCTGATTGGATCGGTCGACCGTCCTCTTGATCCGGTCGACCGTCCTCTTGATCCGGTCGACCTGAGCCGGCCGACTTGGACCGATCGACCGTTCCCTCTGGACCGATCGTTCTATGAGATCGATCGACCGTTCCTCTTGGACCATCTTCTTTGTCGAGTATCCTGTCGAACCGGTCGACCGCGCACATGATGCCGATCGACCAATCGTTACAGGATTCATGCATCACCGGATCGGTCGACTGCTCTGAAAGATCGATCGATTGTTTATAAGATCACGATGCATGTCGGATCGGAAGACCATTCTATGAGACCGGTCGACCGACCGTGAAATTAAATCCAGTAGTGTAACATAGGATCGGTCGACCGATCGAAGACATGGCGGTGAGAGGTGCACGCCGGATTAGTCAACCGCTCATCAGACCGGTCAACCAATTTCTGCGACAAAACAAGGCCGTTGGCCTTCTTTTCCAAGTCTGGCCGACCTTTGGCCATCGAATCACAACGACATTAACACAAAAGATGAAGCTCAGGCAATCACGATCGTAATAGGATCTTAGTATGCATCAAATGATTAATATTTCATCATCTAAGGGATTAAATATTCCAAAGTACCTCTTTTCGTCATTTTGGTCTCTAGCGATCTGTTCGTCGTCCTCTCCGACTCCGGTCGATCTTGGTCGGTGAGGGGAGGCACCTGACCTTCACGTGTGGGTCGCAGGGCTCGGGCACGAGTCGAAAGATTGTCGGATCGGCTGTCCTGTTCGTTCGTCGTCGTCTCTATTCTTCCGCCTGGGTGCCGTTCGTCGGGGAAGAGGAAGAAGATGGAGAGGAGGTGGCGGCCAGTCAAGAGCGCATCCAAGGGGGTGCGAGGGCTCCTCATCGCGTCCCTTTTATAGCCTCGGCCGACCATTTCTTGCCGTTTTTTTTCTTTTCTTTTTTTTAAATCCGAATTTGATTTGATTTTACATTAATTACTATTTCGTTTGATTTTTGAATCCTTTTTTAATTTGAAAATTGCATGCGTTACATAATGGCCAAATCCGAGACGCCATCAGGGGAGGAGATTCCCTCTTCTTTCTTGCCATTTTTTTTCTTTTTTTTTTTCAAATCCGAATTTGATTTGGTTTTATATTAATTACTATTTCGTTTGATTTTTGAATTCTTTCCTAATCTGGAAATTGCATGTGTTACATATTGTTTATTAAATTTCAACAATATTCAAAGGAAAATCATTCTCTCCTTCGACATCAATCTTTTATATCTTTTAAATTATTGAATTAAAATTTTATGTATCATATTTTATTCCTTTTAAAACCAACGAAGAAGTCCGTTATTTTCAAAAGATGATTGAACTAAATTTTTTAAAATTTATTTTTAACAAGTAACTATTTTTGTACCAAAATAAGAACAACTTAAATTCTTAACGAGACAAGCATAATATTCGATGAAAAGTGCCAATGGATTTTAGTTGGTGATTGAAAAAAGTTCCTTAAAAAAGACAAAAGAAAGGAGAAATTAAAAAAATATATATAAAGAGAAAGCGGGTTTCGGATCAAGGAATCTAAACGGTAGCAACGGGTTTGGATTCGGATACCCCAAGATCCGATTACGGAGCTCTATTCTTAGCGGGTGCTCACATTCCAACTCCTGACCACGGTGAATCGGGTGATGGCCGCCTCTGCTCTCCTCCGGTCGTCTAGGGTTTCCGGCCGCATTGTCTCGTTGGTCTCCAGAGTCACTAAGAGGTCAGTCCAAACCGAGCTCTCTCCGCCGGTCTCTCGATCGATCCAATCGCGCTTCTCCAGGTGAGCGACGCCTTCCGATCTGCTGGCCGTCTCTTTGCTCTCTAGAATGCTAAGAAGCAACGAAGAAAACTTATATGTTCGTGTAGGCCATCGACATGTTCCCGTTGCTTGGCGTCGATGATGCCGCTGCACAGCGCCATCGCTTCCTCTAGGCTGCGGTCGGCGCTGCCTGCTGAACCCCAGCCATGGGGATGTGTCCCGCAAGGTGAGTTTTTGTTCCTCTTTTGTCATGGAAAAAAAAAACATATTTTGTTCATGGTTGCCACTGCTAATCGGAATTTGTGATGGTTTGAACAAGTTCCTGTTTCAAATATAATGGTGTGTACATTTATCTCACTCTTTTTCTTAAGACAAAAAAAAAACAATGGTGTGTATGTTTCTTGTCACGGAATTGTTGCATTTGGATTTATGATAATTAACTGCATTTACTCAGAAATATTTGGTTTCAGAAGATGTAATTTTCATTTGATTAGCTTCCAATTGTCAGTTTACAAAAATATGAAGTTTTCTACTTGTGTTGTTAAATTAGATGAGTTGATAAAGCATAAGCTATTAGAAGATATCATTATTTTTCTTAACCCTCTCCTCATATAGTCATATGTATATTGTTGACATCTTTCCTGTAGCTCAGTCTACCAGGTGTACCATTAATGAACCATTAACAAAGGAAATGTTTTTTTTATATGAACTTTGTTGGGATGTGAACTCTATAGTCTATATCATACTAAGTTAAATGAGACGACCATCTATGCCAAAAGTTTAAGCTATTAGGAGCATGCTCTTATTATATTTTGAAAAAGTGTAGGATAAAATAAAAGTTAGGTACTAGAAAAGTAGTGAAATATATTTTTTTCCTCTTCTTTATTGAGAAATGATACTTCCTCCATTTCTATTTCAATATAATTTCTACGCACCTTAGTTCTAGTGGTTTATAAAGAATACTTGCCAAAGAATAACCAGAAGAAGGATAAAGAGAACTACTCAAAGATCCATGCAGAAGAAAGAAATATAATAGAACTAAGAAAACATTAGCTGATATACTAGGTTATGACAAGAATGATATATTCTTTTTCCTTTTCATTTCATGAGTAGATGCAAGGAGAATCTTCGACCATGTTGATACAAGAATTTACAGAATTGGCAAGTGCCAATGCCTTTTATATCATGAATCCGGTCTATTACAGTTTTGCTCTATCGACTATCTTTCATATGAGATATGCTATGTTAATTTTGCTTTCTTGTCCACCCTAACTACCAAATTATCAAATGAAGCTGTTCATTCATGATTGCTTTTGTTGATATGTTTGAGAAACCTTAATTTAGTTTGTGAAAGGCCAGGTACAGACTTTTTTATTTTTTTTGAAAGTGACAGATTTTTTTATTTAGTATTGGCATAACATTGAGATGCACTCCTAACAGGCAATCTAAAGTCTAAACCTTCTTGGGCTTCTTGATTTTTAGGTTATCAAACTTCAAGAAACTAATAACGATATCTAAATCCAAGTACATGGCCACCGTTATGGAAGATCAAGAAGAAATTGAAGTGTTATGCAGTTTGAAACTGAGTTATCTGAGTTTAAGTTGACATATAAAATGCCAAAATTTTCCTCTTGATTGATGCCTTGTTTGTGTGAATAACTGAAATGAGAATTTAAAAGATATGCTTGTATTTCATGGAATCAGTCATATTTTCGTTTGAGCAAAAGCTTAAAAGTTCATTTTTCTTTTTGGAAGCTAAATGATCCTATTTGAAGTTTTAACTTAAATGTTCCTTACAAGACTCATGTAAGGATATTCCTTTTGTGTGTTTTATTTGTTGACTTTTAATTTGAGTACATTCAGCAACTGGTCTGGAGCTCTATTTTATTGGATTTGATCTTCCCATCATCCCATGGACCTATGGTTTCTGTAGTATGAGTTGATTATCTGATTCTTGTCAAATTGTACAGGCATGTCCACGCCTTTATGACAGCAATTTTGGCTTGCAAGGATTTGTCCTTCAATGGGGACCAAGATACTTTAGATTCTTACCTTTCAACATTTAGAT